>JBBYHM010000025.1:8498256-8523756 GCA_038381775.1 Adansonia rubrostipa
AGTTTACACTATAATATTATATATATTATTTATATGATAAAAATTATATAATACATAAAATATAAAATAAATATATATAATAGTAAAATAGACCAGGTCGAACTTTAAAAGTCAAGCCTAAGGTCTAATCTATTTTTTAATCTGATCTCTTTTTTTATCTAAATTTATTTTTTAAACCATTATATTTATTCAAATATTTTTAAATTTCAAATAAACCTTTAAATTATAACGAATAATAGTACTTTTACATAGTTTACTTTCAAGTTTTGCTTTGCATTTTTGGCTTAGAGTTTAGGTGCTAGGATTTAGCAGTTCATGGGAAAAGAAGAGAGTAAAAGTAAACATTGTTTTCTGTCGCGTTTTTAGTGTGCAGAATTTGACTCTGATGATGACGTTGACAGTTACTAACGTCCTGTCTCTATATGAACACCGAATCCCAATTGTGCCAAATATGTCCTCTAATTTAATAGTAAATAATAAAAAATTTTTTTGAGATTTGGAGAGATGAATTCTGACTTATGATGCCCAATCTTCAAGCAATTTCTTTATTCACTGATGTCATGTCTGATAGTAATTTATATATTTACATTATATTTATATTTTTTATTATATTATAATAATATTTAAAAAAATTTATATTCATAAAAATTTTAATATTTTAATAATTTATATTATAAAATTTTTAAAAATATATTTATATTATATTTTTTTATTATTTTATATATGTTATATTTATATAATTATATTTAAAATTATTAAATTTATTCGATTTTTTCTGATGGTGTGATCCAAGTTGTTGCCCATGCTCCATGCAAAAACAATTTTAAATATGATCTAAGCTGTATCAAATTTGTCAGGCTAAATGGGTTACCCTACTTGAACAGGTATAATTGCAAATGGGTCGTCTCCGATTTTTACAAACTTGCGATGCACCTTTTCAAATGGGAGCTTCGGCCCCAGCCCCGGCATAGACTCTTAGCTGGGGATTTTCTGCACACTTTTCATTAATTTTAGAGCATTGCTTGAACAGAAATATAAATTTTTTACTTATATTAATCCAAATATAATTAATTTTTATTAATATACATACTAATATTTTTTCAATGTATATATATATATATATATTTCTGTCTCTATCAATAGTGCGAAAAGGATTTTAAATAATTCCTCCAAAATCCCAGTTGAGTGGTACTGAAGACTGTAGACTTTAACGCGGACCGGACACTCAACATTCTATATAGGAAGGCTTGAACTTGGTTTGTTTCAAGCTCTCTAATCTTTATCACCGCACAGGTTTTTTTTTTTTGGGTTAAAGTTGTAAGCTCGTGACACTGTCAACCAATCTGTGCCAATATTTCTAGACTTCTAACCAGCACTAAAAATGGACATTGTTGATAGAGAAATCCAAACTCCGAACTCGGGCCGCAAACAAGGCGGCTGGATCACCTTCCCCTTCATTACTGGTCTCTTTTTCTCATCTCATAACTCTCTGTTACAACATACCGAATGTGTGTGTTTTTTTTTCTTTCCTATACATGCATAATGTTAGGTCATAATGCTTTTTTCATTTTTCTTGTTGATATATGTCGATCCAGGGGCATTGGCAGGCTTGATGCTTGCTGGTGGAGGATGGGTGGCGAACCTCATAGTATATTTGATTCAAGAATTCAATTTAAAAAGCATTGATGCTGCTCAGGTTTCGAATGTAGTCAATGGAGGGTCGAGCCTGTTTCCTATAGTTGGAGCTATCATAGCTGACTCTTTCTTGGGCAGTTTCTCAGTTATCTCAATATTTTCCTTCATTTCTTTGCTGGTAAATCCCTTTTAAACTCCCTTTACAGTTTCCAAGTTTGTCTTCATGCATGTATTTTCTTCTTGGAATCAACACAAAAATTAATCCCTTTACAGTTTCCTGGCATTGCTTGTAAATTACTAGGAGCAAGATTAAGAACAAGGCTGCAACTTGCAAATTGTATTTTCTAGATTCGTTTTTCTTTCTTTTCTTTGCTAAAACAGTGTTATCCCGGTTACATCTTGGATTACACGTAGCCTTATATTAAAGTTGAACATCTCTATTTATTGTCAATTGATTTTAAGTTAGATATTTAACACAATATCAATAAATTTGGTTTTGTTAGCTTGCATTAAGATGGTGTTTTCTCGTAAATTTTGTACTCAAGTCGAGTTTCTCTACGTATTAATAATTAATTTTAAGTCAAATGTTTAATGTTCTTAGTCAGAAACTGTTACTTTATTGCATTATTCAAGCTAGACTATGGACCATTATCTGCAATCACCGAGGTCTATTCGGACAAGTTGAGCCAGCTTTGCTGTTATCCAATAATATCTTAATTTCACCATTTTTCAGGGCACAGGTTGTCTTGCCTTAACCGCAACACTGAACTCATTAAGGCCTCAACCCTGTAATGATGATGGATCGGCCAGCTTTTGCAAACACCCATCAAGGGTTCAATTCGTTGTACTTTACGCAGGAATAGCACTGGCATCCATTGGTCAAGGAGGCACGCGTTTCACTTTAGCAACAATGGGAGCCAACCAATTTCATAACCCCCAACACCAAGGGATTTTCTTCAATTGGTATTTTTTCACTCAATACGTTGCCTCAGTTGTAAGTATGACAGTTATAGTTTACATTGAGGACAACTTGAGTTGGGGTCTTGGTTTTGGACTATGTGTTGCGGCTAATTTCATTGGCTTAGCCATTTTCGTTTTGGGAAATCGGTTCTATTTGCATGACAGGCCCCAAGGGAGTCCATTCATGGACATAGCTCGTGTAATTGTGGCTGCTTTTAAGAAAAGAAACTTCCCACTCTCATCAATGGCCGAAGATTATTACTATGAACATAATCAACCCATGAATGTGGAGGCTAGAGCACCTAAAAATGGTTTCAGGTATGACACATATTACTGGCTCTAAATAATAATCGTAATGCGACGTTATTAGTTCAAATTTGCAATCCAACATACCTCAGCTTCCATTTTTCTTGTAAATGGTGATAAATCAATATCTTTGAAAGGAATGCGCACTTGTCTCTCTTCGTAGCTTAGGGACAACATTCACTGTTTAGTAGTATACATAGTCAAGTTGAACGATTCCACTTCCATCAATCTATTCATCAGAAGGGAAAGGGGAAATTATTGAGTGGAGGGCCCCACCATGTAGTTTGAACCCATCAGCATTTAGGGTGGGCAAAAAGTCTTTGATCTTCATGATTTCATTGAACGTGGGAATATATTTTGAACTGCAAACAGGCAAAGTGCAGGATCTGGTGATGGTCGTTGTTGGATGCAATTAAAATTTATGGTAGATTAAGTGGAAATAATCAGAGTCCCATGGTGGCGCACCTTACCCGCTTATCTATATGACACCAAAACAAACTTTAGTTTTGAGCTTCCAAATTTGATTTTAACATTTTACAAACAAGATCATAAATTCATGAGTGACCGTCACCAGGTTCAATAATTCATTATCTAGGTGGTAAATGTGGCAACAAATTGTGGGTTTGACATGAAAAAAAAATGATTGAACTTCATAAGTTTGGCGTTCATATATTATCTGATATAATAACGCAGTCAAATGTTAGAGACGTTCGGACAAGGTTAATCAAGTTTTTTGCTTTTTTTGGTAGGTTCCTCAACCGTGCATCATTAAAAGCTGAAGGAGACATTGGATCAGATGGCTCAATAGCGAAGCCATGGAGACTTTGCACAGTGCAACAAGTTGAAGATCTGAAAACCTTACTCAGAATTTTCCCATTATGGTCCTCAAGCATATTTTTAGGCACCCCAATAGCGATCCAGGCCAGCCTGTCAGTGCTCCAAGCTCTATCCATGGACCGTCACCTCGGACAACATTTCAAAATCCCTGCTGGCTCTATCCTAGTCGTGGTGTTAACCTCGACAGCCATTTTTCTGACCCTGATTGATCGATTCTTGTGTCCAATGTGGCAGCACCTGACTATGAAATCCCCATCACCCCTCCAGCGGATCGGCGTCGGCCACGTGTTGAACGTGCTGGGAATGGCCGTGTCAGCGTTGGTCGAGTCCAAAAGGCTCAAAATAGTCCAAGGCCACGCCCACCATGACCAGTCTCAACCAATATCTACAGTGCCAATGCTGGCCTTGTGGCTGTTCCCACAACTAATCTTAGTCGGCATTGGAGAAGCCTTCCATTTCCCTGGACAAGTTGCGCTGTATTATCAAGAATTTCCTGCATCACTAAGAAGCACAGCAACTGCCATGATTGCCTTGATCATCGGGATTTCTTTCTACTTAGGCACTGCAATAATCGATTTCCTTAGAAGGGTTACGAGCTGGTTACCGGATAACATAAACAATGGGAGGCTGGATAATGTTTATTGGATCGTAACTCTTGTTGGGGTGCTAAACTTTGGTTATTATCTTGCTTGTGCCAAGTTCTACAAGTATCAGAATGTTGAAAAGGAAGTGACTGATACTTCTGGTTGAGAAAAATATTTTTGTTATTTTACTGCTTATACTTTTAAATTTCGAAATTCAAACTTATTGAATATCATGTATTTTTCGTATAAATCAACTGAGTTAAACAATATTTTTAAGATTAAGACCAAACATCACTGTACTAGAAATCAATGAATAATTGCCCCTTTCATTGCATTAACAAAATATTCTCGCGAAACATTGTAATTCCATTACTCTTTGTCTTAAAATTAACAAAATTGCAAGTAAAAAAGTGAAAATTTTCTCCTTAATTCCATATATGTTTTGACAGGGATGAACTTGAATGAAATCTAGAAGGACCTAAAACAAAAAATAAATTGGATTTTTTCTTTTCTTAATACCAACGTTTAAGGTTTGGAGATAGAGAATTCAAACTCTGTTCGTCATCAGACCAAGAGTATCATGCACGACCATTGAACCCCAATATTCGAATGCGACTGCAATTGAAATTCACTAAGAACCGTTTGCCTCCAGAAAATCTTATGCGGCATCTTCAACAGCACTGATGGGTTATTCGGCGAACAAACAATTTTCACTTCAAAGGTGAAAAAAGCTCATTGTGGTCCAATGGAAAAATTAATTTCGAGTATTGGCTCCCTTTTCCTTTTTAATTCTTGTTTTCTTTTATCACTTAACATTTTTTTGTCCTTTAACTTTTTTATGTAAAAATTTTTAAATAACTTTATTAGTTTAATATAATAAATTTTTATAATTATACTTAAAAATATTTAATATATTATTATTTTAGTTAATTTAATTATTTATTAATAAAATTGTTATGTTGTAATAAATAAATATCAAGTAATCCAATATTTTTAATGCTTATTTTATGTTTTATTATAATTTATTTTATCATCACTATTACATTTACATTCAAACATATATTTTATCAATAATTTTAATCTCATTATTATTATACTATTTAATTTTATCATTATTATTATTTTTAATTTTATTAAAATAAAAATCACCGTTTATTCAAACGAAAAAGATCTTTCTGCGCCGAGCTTCAATGTGCTTGTTGCTTTTTAACTCGCACTTCCTAGTGAGCCATATCTGGCTAGTGTTCCAATTGTCTTGTAAAACTAAAATTAGTTAAATCCATAATTTAAGCAGATGAGATGTCAAAAAAGGGGGGCAAAAAAACACTAAAAGTAATAGATTTCTGACTGCATCTGGAATTGACGTCTCTGAATTTCAATTTGTGAAGATAATAAAGATTACTTGATGACCGAGTTTTAGAATGTTTTACGAACATCATTTCATGTGCTGAAAATTAGTCATCATTTTATGTATTATATTAATAATCTTTTTTAAATACTCACAATTTCGTAAAATTTTATGAGCTTCTTTTGATTTGAATAAAAAATATTTTTTTAAAAAAATTTGTATGACAATCGTAATATCAATTGAAATAATTTAAATTTTGATGCATAAAGTGATATTAAAGAGATATACTGTAACCCGATCCACGTAATATCTTAAAAAAAAAAAAGAATAAAACTAATTTGCTTTGCGAGGCATCTGATGCTATGAGTTTGTAGTGGCATCTCGTTTGTCATTGGTTAGGCAGAAAAAAATGGTGAATTTAATTGAAATGATATTTGTCAGTCAGATATATTCTGATCAGAAGAATTCAACGAAAGTTCTTTCGTCAACCATAAAAGAAACCCCAACTTTCTAAATTGCAACTTCAACTGTTCACTGTTTGAGGGTGTGAGTCACCATCCTCATTTTGATTTTTTATGCCCCATATCTTAGCTTGATGCTCAAACCGTAGGGAGTCCATGGATGCCAATTAGTAATTTAAATAACAATAGCAATGTCACGATCGTTATATTTTCTTCATCAATTATGTTTATAATTATGATAAATACGATAGACTAAAAATGCATGTATGTCGTATAATATTTTAAATCCCCTACAAACTATCTTTTCAGTGACAAGGAGAGAAGCTGAGAACTCAAATGGTGGAGAATATGTAACAGCATTCTTTGCAATTTGCTTTCCTATATAATGACTTCCATTGAGTAGAACATTAGCATAATTCTAAAGTTGTAGCAAATATATATATATATATATATTGTTTCAACAGCAACAATGGGTGGTGAACTGATATCTGGCAATGGAGAAGCACAAATATTTCCAGATTCAGCTCGCAAAAAAGGTGGTTGGACTACTTTCCCCTTCATTGCAGGTCTGTCTTTCTCTCCCTCTCTTTTATCTTGAAATCTGTCCAGGAATTTAAACCACAACAAGACATTACAGTTGCTATTTTACGGTTTCAGCTCTTTCCACTGTCAATATTTGCCAATATTTACCGTGATTAGCATCTATTTACATGTTCACAATTACAACAAATACGACATGATTGTAATTTAAATCCTGAGTCTGAACCAGGGACCCTGATGGGAACGAGCATAGCTGCATCAGGATGGGGAAACAACTTAATCGTGTATATGATAGAAAAGTTCCACGTGAAGAGCATTGACGCTACTCAGACTTTCAACATTGCAGCCGCTTCCACTAGTCTACTTCCGGTGATTGCAGCAATCCTTGCTGATTCCCTCCTTGGCTGCTATCATGTCATCCTGATGTCTTCTCTTATCTCCATCCTGGTAATACCCTTAAATCATACTATAGATATCTATAACTTTAAGTAGTATGTAATTTATCATGTTTCACGCGCTTGGAATCTTTGAAATCCTTTCCTTAATTAGCAAGTTCACTTGGTTTATTTAAGTAGGTATCAATGATATAATAAGCCATAAACAAAAAAGATGGAACCTTTAAAACAGACATAAATGGTTATATCTAAGAACTTTTGAAATCATACCATTAATGGGGAATATGCAGCGCTAGCATAGTAGGGTGATTTTGCCTGATAATAAAGCCAAAATTGTTGCTGTACGCATGCAATATTTCTCTGCCACATTTAAAGATGAGAACAGCACTTTGTATAGTAATCTCTTATACATATTTCAAACCATTTCCATTTGTTTTTTAAAGATTAAAGTGGGTGTTACTATTCATATCTTTTTCATATTTTAAGTATTCAATTTAAAATCGATCGAAAGTAAATAAAAAGATCTAACTTAAATATAAAATCACGAAAACCTAAAGCTTAATAGATATGGAACAACATCAGTTAACACTCCTTACACATGTAACTCAACAAAGCCTAAACGTGAACAACCTCACAAAGGGCGGTCAACCTTATACAGGGTTGGGCAGGAAAAAATTAATTCACGGGTTATGACATCATGTTAACTATAAGGGAGATCCAAGTGGGCAGGCAAGGCCTTGATCCCTCCCCTACTCCTTCAAATTCCATAAGTTCTTAAATTGTCTTACGCAAAAAATGATAAAAACCCATTTTGACCCCAAAATTTATAATTTTATCTTCCTTTACCTCGGTTCTTAGCCCAAGATAAGATTCAAAAGAAACAAGCTACTATTTCTCGTATTTATACAATGTTATAAAGCATGAAAATCAACAAAGACAATACAAGTAGAAGATGCAATAGTTCAAAATAATTCCAAGCGTGGAATGGAATTTATACTCCATTGAAGCAACTTTCTTAATATCAATTTCCACTGCATGTGCAGGGGATTATCCTCATCGCCTTAACATCTATGCTTGACCCCTTAAGGCCTCAACCATGTCAAAATGGATCAAACATGTGCCCAACCCCATCAAAACTTCAATTCTCGGTCCTTTATTCAAGCATTGCACTAGCTTGTATAGGGGTGGCAGGCACTCGTTTCACCATAGCAGCCATGGGAGCTAATCAGTTCGATAATTCAAAGGATCAAAGGGTTTTCTTCAACTGGTTTGTTGTCACTATGCATACATCTACGGTATTAGGTGCCACAGTAATTGTCTACGTTGAGGAAAATATAAGTTGGGGACTAGGATACTTCCTATGTTTTGCAGTCAACCTTATCGGATTAGCCATTCTCGTGTTAGGAAGACGTTATTATCGACATGAGAAGCCCCAGGAGAGCCCTTTTACTAGCTTGGCTCATGTCGTCGTTGCAACCATTCTCAAGAGGAAGGTTCCTCTTTCATCCACAGCTGAAGATTACTACCATCAGAAAGATGGAACAATGGAGAAGGAAGCTTCAAATTCAATGCCTACTAGAAGCTTCGGGTATGATCTATTGTTTACTAAAAGCTTTAGGAAAGAGACTTCATTACTGTATTTGTGACATTTTAGCAATTAAGAAAATGCAGGTTCTTAAACCATGCTGCATTGGCAATTGAAGGAGACACCGCGGCGGATGGATCAATTGCGAAATCATGGAGGTTGTGCTCAGTACAACAAGTTGAGGATCTTAAAAACCTTTTGAGAATTTTCCCATTATTGTCAAGTAGTATCATGTTGTGCATCACACTACCAGTTGTAAGTACCTTGACAATCCTCCAAGCTCTAACCATTGATCGCCATCTCGGACCGAATCTTAAAGTCCCAGCAGGGTCCATGATAGTATTCATACTAACCTCAACTGCCATCAATCTTACTGCTATCGACCGGTTTCTTTTTCCACTGTGGCAGAAGATTACTCGCAGATCGCCAACGCCCCTCCAACGTGTAGGACTTGGCCACTTGTTCAACATGTCAGGGATGGCTGCTGCTTCCCTGGTTGAATCAAAAAGGATAAAATTAGCTCACCAAATTTCAGACCATCAAGGTTCCACCGTTCCTATGTTTGTGCTTTGGTTGGTACCACAGTTAGTGTTGGTTGGACTCGGAGAAGCATTCCATTATCCAGGACAAGTCACACTCTACTATCAAGAATTTCCGAAGCCACTGAGAAGCACAGCGACTGCAATGATTTCGGTCGTGGTGGGGATAGCCTATTATCTAAGCACTGCCACGATTGACCTTGTTCGCAGGGTTACTACATGGTTACCGGACAATATAAACAATGGAAGGCTTGCAAACGTCTATATGATGTTCGCCATGATGCAAATGCTTAACTTCTTTTATTTTCTGTTCTGTGCCAAGTCTTACAAGTATCAGAGTGTGGAGGAGGGGACTAAAAGTAATAATCAAAGTAGTGTCCTAGAGAAATGACGCTGAAGTTGAAAGAACTTGAGAGACCAGATTTGTCGGAATTGGAGATGCATTTACAACTTCTTACCAGGACATCAAACAGATTTGTTGGAATAAAAAAGTTAATTAGCTTTCAAAAAGCAATGATGATTTGGAAGAAACTGCAATATTGAATGCAATTAGAACTTAGAAATGTGTAATGATAATCAAATGCAAATATAGAGAAAGCATTTCATTTCCAGAAGTCAAAAACTGCATTGATTTATATCGAGAATTTTCCTGTTTCTTGACTACTGTGAACTGATTTATTGGATATCCTCATCGTCTAGGAGCCAAGCTAGTCTTGCCTAAGCTGCTACTAATCTATGTTGCTCTGACTCTTAAATTTATATTTGATATTTGTGTTCGATATATTTTTAGACGTGTGTATAATGATATGACCCTCCCAATACATGAAAAAACCAATGTTAAAAAAATCAAACCGGCCAGTCAGATCAATTAAATCGAGAACCGAGGTCAATCCAATCCAATACATATCATCAAACCGGGGTATTTTCACATTGGCAAAAAATCGGTTTAACCAGTAAAGGACCGGTAAAAAACTAGTAAAAATCCGAAAATTGTAAAAACCAGTTTTTAAACTTTTTTTTTAATTTTTTTATTAAAAATTTACTTTATGTGATGAGATTTAAATTTTTAACCCCTTAAATCTTTTTCAAAAAAGCGTAACATTTAATCAAATACATATTTTTATTAAATATTACTCATATTTAATACATAATTATTATTAAACTTACATATTTAACATTTAATCTCTTTATTTTAATAGAATTGGTCTGTCCAATTGGTTGGACCAGTAACTGTAGTTCTCATTGGTATGATCTCTAGTCCTCTAGTTTGACCTCTAATCTGGGTTTTTAAACATTGGAAAAAACTTAAAAATAATTGAATATGTTTGCATTAAACACATATCTTTATTCGTCACTCACACTTGACTCCTAGTAAACTAGGTTGTAATAGTGATTTGATCCGAGGAAGTAGGAATTTCTGGAAGCTAGATGATGTATTGAAGATTAATTGTGGTTACTAGACTAAACAAGTGAACAACAATTGTCTGTTGAATACAATGTCTGTCAAAGTTAACATTATCAGCTTAGGGATTTGTCTTATATTATTGCAATCAAGCCAAAAGCCATTGTTATGCAAAGAAACAGTTGACGTCATCATCATATATATATATATATGTATATATGTATATATGAATTTTAGGGCTAATCATTGGAATAAGAAGTGAACGAGTAAAATATATGTATTAAATTAGTGAATGCACTAGGATTATCCTTACAAAAAATGGGAAATAAAATCGTAAAACTTTTCAGCTACTAGAGACTAACACTAAATTACTACAATTACTATATGATTTTCCCTGTAGGAAAAACTACTGGTAAGGTCATTTATAGGAAAACATGTTGCTCTTCTTGAAGTTGTGTATTGAGATTGCTTCATATTTTTGGGACAAATCTTCTAGCCCTGACTTGCTTTCCATTGATGAAGAGTTTGACCGACTTTTTACCTCCAAGAATCCTTGACAAATCTGAGTGTGACTGCAAAACAACACAAGCAAACAAGCGCTTTGGGTTTTGATCCATGTGGATTGACTCAACACATCTGCCGAATTTCCTGACAATGAAACCATGGAGTTCTTGGTTTGAAACAGGATGTCCCCTGGAGAATGTCATGAACAATGTCTTGTCTTCTGAATCAACACTGGCTTTATCTTCTTCTTCTGTCGTTGTTGCCAACTTCTGTTGCATCGAAAGCTCCCCCACACTGTTAGGTTTTGAGGATTGCTTGCTAACCAAGTTTGTTAAAAAGATATCCATAAATGCTATTTGGCAAACATGTTTGACGAAGTCCTCGATCATTCGTTTCGCAAATCCCCTCTTCTTCGAAAGATAACCTGACAAGATTTCTTGACCAACAAGTTTCTTCATCTCGGGAAAATCCGAATCAACCCAGGGAAAGATTTCTTGTGCAGAAGAACAGTCTAAGCATTCTAACCACAACATGGCCTCTTTGGCTAAAGAAGAAAACAATGCATCAGGCAACTGTTGGAGGTTCTTGACAAAGTGTTTGAAGCCAATTCTTTCAAGAAAATTCCAGAAGGCAATAATTTTCATGGAAGCGAAAGGGTCGAAACCAAGGCCTAAAACCAATCTAGAATATGCCATTCGATCAATGTTGTGAAATTCTTGAAGCTCTTTAAGGGTAATCTTTGCAGCCAATGCCATGGGGCAGGCAACAATGGCGTACAACTGTCTTAAAAACAAAAGAGAGATAAACTGGAAAAATCAAAGAAAGGCAGAGTGAAAGACTTGGAAGGAGATTGAAATAATTTTATAGAAGGAAAGCAATCAAGAAAATCTTCCAACGTTAGATAAAAAGAGATACTCAGAAAGGCGGTGCACTCTCTTAGTTTTTCAAGAAATAGGATTAGTATGGAATCGGATTTAAAACATGATATTTATATTTGGTTTAATCCAACTCAAATTATGATTTAATTAATAAAAATTATTTTTATTTAAATTTAATTATAAAAATATATATTAATATAATTTTTAAAAAATTTTAATATGTTTTAAATAATAAAACTAATAATTTTTTATTTAATGAATTAAACTAAACTTTGAGCAAATAAAATTTTATTATTATCACAACTTAATCCAATTCGATCCGTGAATATGATTAATTCTAAAAGTTCGGTTAAATGATTACCAAAGGAAACTATGTAAACCATCAAAGAACACATTGCGATGCCTTGGGTTTCATTTTCATTTTTTACATCTATTTTTTATTTGGGAAAAAAAAAGGAGAAAACTCAATTATTTAAAGAAAAAAAAATTTACATGCAATCACGTACAGTCGTTGAACCAAATATCTAAATGCAATATATATATATATTTTATTTTTTAATATTAAATCATACTCTATTTAATCTGAAAAAAGATGATATAAAACAATTATTTCATATCAATATATATATTTTTTTCATTTAATCGTACTATGTAACCATTATTGAAAAAAATAACAATATATTAGTATAATAAGTTTATTGAAATAAATATTTATCATTTATAATATATGATTGGTTTTTTAGAAATATGATTATACAATCCGAACGAATAAAACTCATACAAGGATTGAGTAACCCATAAGGCACAAATCACTATTTAATTAATAAAAAAATTTTATTTAAATTTAATTATAAAAATAAATAAATATTAATATAAAAATATTTTGTTAATATTTTAATATTTTTAACTGTGAAATGAACCTAAAAATCAAACCTGACCAAAGTGAGTGATATAAAAAATTTAAAATCACGACTCCGCTTAACCCATAAATATTTTTAGTATCGAAGTTATAATCAATAGTATCATATATATTATTAAATTATATACTCATAAAATAGTAATTCAAAATTTTAAATAGAATCAAGTCCATAAAATGAAGTAGCAAAATGAAATTCAAGAATGCAAGTCAGATGACTATCAAAAGGACAGGATCCAATGCACTTTGATTACAATTTACAACAGATTTTTTGCTCTAAAGAAGCTTCAGATTTCAATCTGAGAACTGGTATTTCATTTTTTTTTTCCAAATTGTATCTTTGTTAAACAAGGAATAATTTACCAGATTACAGGAAGTTACCAAAATAAAATTTTCTAAGCTCAGCTTTTACTACATTTTATCCATATTAATTGCTGGTAGTTTCATTAAAAAAAAAGTAAAAGATAATTAAAAAGTAGTATAGGCCAAAAGATATGTTGTTTCAATTTTTTATTTTTATTAAAATATCATTGTTTAACATTTATGTCCGATACATATTCAAATATAGAGATATAACCCACCAAGGACCCTCGGATTAAAAAAATTGAACATCTCTGTACCAAACACTAATCCGTATCAAATATTCACACCTAAGTCCAACTAACATTGAGCCAAAGGAAAGGTGAAGTTGACAATCCTTCGCAGGAGATGACACAAATTTACACTTAAAAGTCTTGCTGAGAGTTTGATCAAACTGAAACAAAACATCAAACAAGAGAACTTTGAAGCTTTTTTTTTTTTTTCTTATGATATGCCAGAATTCTGGCATTTATATTTTCAAACATTGGTTAGATGTTGCGTGATAGTACGAATTGTCACTTCCGTTAGCGGTAAGAAAAAGGAAAGAATGATTAAGAGAACCTCAGCCACCGTTATTCCGGACCAGGCGGGATTTTTGTGTTGGTGAATTTTGTGCAGTCAAATGGTCCGATCCCTTGATTGTTTTTCCTTCTCACCTGAAAATCACATTAGTTTTTGGCATTAGTTGCACACTACACCTAAAAATTGTAGGTCCCAAGACAAGACTATGAACATTGGCTGATACAATATGCGCAGTAATCACTTAACAATGGTGAAAAGCATCAGTTGAGATGAGCTAGTAACATCTCCCCTACATGAATAATCCTAATTTCTTCGCATATTGATTTGCAAAAATACCACTTCAATCAAAATGCTTAAACAGCATACAAGGAAAAAAAAAATATCATATCAGGTTAAACTCCCGGCTGTGTTATCCGGACTCGAAGGTAAATGTCAGATACTGGTATGTGTCAAACATTAGTATACTCTATTTTTTCTATGATTTTCCATATATGCCATAACCATGTCCAAATATATGTTGGACAAAGATGTCTGACATAAGTACTTAAAGAAAAATGAAGAGTTCAGGTAACATACACTCTTGGTGCATGTTTGTAGTATATTTTCTCAGGAGTATTAAAAATATGCTTCAAAATGCTTTAACATACCCACTCAGAACAATCTAAAATGGGTTCTAAGATTATATTTTTAGTCCTTAATAAATAAGCAGTGTTTCAAGGTGTATTTATAAAGGAAAAGGAGCAACATCTTAGCAACACACCCATTAGAACACAACAGCGAAGATTAGCAAAAGAATATGAAAAATAGGAAGAATTCAGTGCAGCAAAAATGAAATTCTTGTATCAGGATTTGATAAATAGGAAGAATGAAAATGTTGATATCAACAACCAAAATAAATGCCCCCTTAGTTCCTAAAGATAACACCGCATAACATTTGTAATAATCTTTAAAAGGAATTAGAATGGTACCGGGGACCAGGGACCAGGTTCAGGTAGAGATTTGTCCGTAGGTGAATTTTGTACAGCACCACATTTCATTGTTAGAATTTCCTGAGAGATAAAAAAAGCATTATTAAATATGGCTAAACACATGTTTTTAAAAACTCTTTCCGGTATTAACTGACTTGCCAATCAAACGAGAAGAGGCAAAAAGTTAAATTTTTCCAGAAATGAAGATTTTTTTTAAAGTTCATACTCAATTAAAAATTTAGGTAAATTTGATTAGTTATTAAACTGAACTGCTTAATAATAAAACTCTAGATCATGAGTCTCATGACAGAAGCAATTTCAGGTCAAATAAAAGAAAAAGGAATTTGATAAAATTACCTCTCCAGCAGCTTCAAATGCAGCTAACCATTCATCTGAAAATGGAACAGCATTCAAACGGGGCTTTAGTACAGAAGGATCCCTTTTTTTGTCATTGCCAATTTCCTCACTGCCATCAAACAAGCCAGATTTGAGCATATTTCTGAAACTGTGACACCTTAGAAGTTCTCAAAAAGAATAGATTTCACTGAAACCATGAACAAGTATAGGAAAAAAATGTGTATCTGGAGATTGGTCCAAGTAAGATGCTTACACAGAAGTTGCACTACCCGTAGCTTCCACAGGGATCATTGAACTGTTTAATTCCTGTGGCACATCATTCTCCAATCTGTTGACATCTTCCTGTAAGAAATTTCCAATTGAAGATATATGATTTGTTCTGATTGAGGATGTTGATTCCTTATTCAGAGTGCAAAATGCTTGTGACTTGCAGGTATTTCCTGGCCCAGAAATTTGATCTTCACTCAACGAAGACAACTCAAAATTCAAAGAGCCTACTTGGCCACTTTGTTCATTGTCTGGCATGATCATTTCATTATAACCATCATGGTTATTATCTGACAGCTTAGTCTTGACATAACCAGATATTTCCTCAGTAACAGACTGTCCAAATTTGCTTGGCTCTGGCATAACAATGACAACATTTTGAAGCTCAGGAGGTTCATTTAAATCCTCAACTACTGCAAAATTGTTATTTTTTGCAGAAGTGAAAAGGTCAGTTTTGCAGCCATCAAATGAAATACCATCATTGAAGGACTGCAAGCCTGCATCTTCGTCAAAAAATCCATTAGTCGTCTCATTATCTCCCGCAGCAGACTTGTCATTTGGTTCATGTGTGTGCAGCAGAGACAGATCAGAACTTTCCACCGCTTGTTTAACAAAACTTTGGTCTCTGGGACCAACATCTGCACAATTGTTACTACCAAAATTTCGAGACTCTTCAAAAGATTTTCCATCCACAGAGAAAAGGCCACTAGATTCACAATCTACAATCTGATTTTCTTGGACGGTATTACCAGCTTCAAAAGAGGACTGCATCAGCTCATCTTGGGCAATAGATTCACAATCATTTTGCTCGTTAATCGATGAGTTAGAAAGCATGGCTGATGCATCAAAATGGCAAGAAGTGATCTTTTCTCCTGGCTCTGAAATGGCAGAATTACAATTTGCAGACAAATAATATGGATTGACTTCAACGCTTTTGTGGTCAATGATATCTTCTACTGGGGCAACGTGGGATATTGAATGGGAATCATCCATCTCACTGCCGTTTAGATCACCACTGCTTTGGAAGCCACTGCAAACTTCAATATCACTAGCAGTTATTGATCGAGTTATGTCTTCCCCAATCCTTTCTAATTCCTTAGATGAAGTAGCTTCACAAAGTAGCTTAATGTCATGGTTGAACTGTGTATCAGTGGAAACTGAGGCCTTATTCTCCACAATTAGGCAGTCAACCACCTCAGCCATCTCATGAATACAATTCTGCAGTGCAGGTGGTATCCCACAAGGAGCACTGGAATTTGCCAATTCACTTTGACGGGAAACATCTTTAACACGTTGAAGATTGCTTTCAGCAAGCAACTGTTCAGAAGGGAAGATTTCTCCACGTAATAAGCAATCAGCTGAATGTGATCCATAATTGTCCTGGAAAACTGTGTCTACTCCAAAGCATGAATCAGGAAGTTGTGGCTGTTCAACTAATTTTTTATTTACACCATTGACAAGTGTGTGCTGATTGCCCGCTTGTGAAGCATTCAGAATATCACTGCTGCTTTCTAGAGATAAATTACCTTCAAAAGAATGCTTTTGTGCATCTCCCACATGTGGTTGCAGATTCAAATCATTAGCCCCAACTTTTCCTTGAGTTATGCCTTCATAATGAGATAGACCATTGGTCCTTTCCAAATCACTGGCATTGCAATCTCTGATATTTGGACAGATACCTTTAATCTCCATGCCCTCCTTGAGCAAGGCACTGTCATTAATATGCGGTCTCTCAATCTCATTAGTTATCTGATCATCTTCAAAGGTGCAACGTTTTGCATGTTCAGCTCGTTTGCTTGAACGTTCATTGCTGTCGTGAATGCTTATCCGGTCATTGTTTACTTTTGGAGAACCATGTATATTACTACTACTCACACCACTAGAATGCAACAGTGGAAGGAGATCACTATCCTCTGCCAATGAGTTATGCTGTTCATTTTCTGAAGGTTGGTTGCCAGCATCATCAGCCTTCAAGGCACCTTTTACGTGCATGCTGTGGTGAGAGATAAAGTAGGGATCTTTGAATTCACCACCAATGTGATCCGAACTTCTAGGTTTAACAAGATCTTCCCTCTTACAATCTAATTTCACTTGTTCAGAGGATTGACATTGCAAGAGTAATCTGTTATAAGTGCACTGAAATCCTACATCCCCAATTTGCTGCTTAAGATCATTGTCAGTGGTGTGCAATTGTTGCTGATTATTCGTTAATTCATGATTGTCAGAATTACAAGGAATCTTCACTTCCACCCTTAGCATTTTACTTGCTCTCTTATTGGATCTGATATCTTCACATAAAGAACTAGAATTTGATGGAAAAGAGGGTTCTGTCCTTGACATCCTTGCATTTTCGATTGCTGCTACATCATTAGCCACTACATGTACTTTCATAGATGGAGTGGGATTCTCAAGAATAGAATTTAAGACACCAAGCTTCCGCAAATTGGGAATATTAGACTTTAGATTATTGCCTGGTTGAGTGCCGCTTTGCATATTCCGTGAAGCATTAATCTTTGACTGCAAAACAAAATCATTAATCAACAAAAGAAAGGGAAGAACACCCACTGATTACTCTAAAAATTCCTAAATACATCAAATTTTACTGTTGATGTAAGTGAGTTTAACATACTTGAGTAAAAAATCCCAACGATGGCGAAGGCATCCGCAAACCAGATGGTTTTGCCAGTCGTGGGTGTGCATATTGAGTGTTTCCACCAATATGGCAACCACTTTGGGGAAGAGAAACAATTTTGTTGGAACCAGCTCCATGGCTAATAGATCCATGACCAGCAGACACAACAGGATCTTGGTCGACCTTTGAGCTATTATCTGCCTTAGTAACTAATGGATGCGGTGAACAGGTGGATGAATGACTTGCCAATCCTGAGCTTCTCTGTACAGGAAAAAAAAAAAAAAGAAGAGAGAGAAATCGAAGATAAGAAGCAAGTGTTTGTTAGTTTCAAAAGAAACACCAAGCCACTAAGAGCACAAAATTGTTAATAATCATTTAGTTCCCATAAATTTTGATAAACTATGACATCTGAATTCTTTAGTCTCACCGAATTTCTTTTAGGCTGTGGAGCAGAGGATTTTGTGGATCTACTAGAAAGACTAGATTTTGCATCATTTTGAGTACTTCTAGTACTTTTGTCGGAACCCATCAATGCAATGCTTCTGTGGGCACTGACTGCTGTATGAGAAAAGAAGCCAACTAAATACAAATATATCAAAGAGTGAAATTTAAATTCATACAGCAATGTGCATATATCAGACTATAACAGTGCACCAGAAAGTGAAGAAGAAACAAAGATAATCATCCTACAAACCGGTGCGAAAAATTAACCAAAACAAATTCATCAAATCCAGGTTGATTTAACCAAAAAATAATAAGTTAACATAAAATACAAACAAAGGAATTCCAAAAAAAGATTATGTGCCTGTTACCAGCTTGAGCACTCTGATTTCGCTTAGAATTATTAATGTTCAAAGCACTCTTGGCAGTTGTAGAAAGGACCGAGGAATCTGGCTTTGGAGCAGACGTTTTAGATATTTTTGGCTCCTTAACAGCTATTTTTGTTGTGCTTACGTTTGCAGGTCTTTTAAGAGTTCAAAAAAGTCAAGGTAAACTCTTCAATAAATTCGAGTAGATAAAGGAAAAGCAAAGAAAATAAGCTTTCACAAAAATAAGCCATTACTTCTTAACATTCAACAAAACCATAGCTAAAAAGGATATGCAGAAGACATAACAGGCCTGGGACATCCGCTACGCTTAGAACCACCTCTATTAACGCCATGAACTGAAAGGATGTTTTGTTTCACCTGAGCAAATTCATATTTAATCGAATCAGAAATCATTTTTGTTTCAAAAAAAAAAAAAAAAGATAGTTAAAACTACTTTTATATACATATATATTGGGGAAGAACTAACCATTGAACGAGAGGCTGAGCCGGAACTCTTTTGCCGTAAGCTACTACTACCAATCTTCTTTGTCTCTTTCGTATTACTATTATTTAGTGGCAACTCTTTAAACAAATTACTCTCAAGTGCCTGCAAATCCGGTGTATCACCGGATAATGATTCTTCTGTCTCTTCTTCTATAACCAACAACTTTTCCCCACTTAACTTATTAAAATTCCCACTAATTAAAGATAATTCTGTCGAATCCAAAACACCTAACACAAAAGAAAATTATATATAAAAAATTCAATTTAATTTTTTTTAAGTAACAAAACCAAAAAATAAGTTAAAGAAAAAAAAAGAAATACCTTCTTCAGTGAAGAAAGCGCGATCCCAAGCTAAACTTTTTCTCAAATTATAACCTCCACCTTTCTTCTTCTTCTTCTTCATTTTCTGTGGCTCCAAACTTAGCTTTGGAACTTCAGATTTATTCTCATTAATGTTCTCTTTGTTAACATTGGAAGAAAGGCTAGGGTATCGCGCCTTCTCATCTGCAAAATGCGAAATTAGGCCACTCAAATTTAGACCAACTCTAACAAAAACAAACAGTAGCCAAATAAATCCTAGCCAAAAAGAAAAAAAAAAAAAAAAGGAAGGGACCTGGGGGATTAGATCTAGGGAAATGGAGAGGGGAGCAAGAGAAATTGGAAGGGTTAAAGGTTGAAACGGGGTCCGTTTCGGCTTGGTGGTGCTGTAAAAGCAACGAATCGTCATCGTCTTCTCCAGAGATCTCGAAGAGGTCGCTCTCCATTTATCTAATTTTCTCCAAAAAAATAATAAAAATAACAATAATTTTCAGTTTTCTGGGAAAATTGCTTGGAGGGAAGGAGGGGTCTTACCGAAGATTTTAATCTGAAGGTTAAAAGTGGAAGTGTATCAACTGAAACATCTCAAAAGTCTTTCAAAGTGTCGAGATTTGATGGTCACTCAAAACAAAAAAGGCTTGGACTTTGGACCGTTTTCTCTGTAGGGTAAAAATTTGGAAGGCGAGCGGGAAGAGGAGTGATGTAATCACGTGACAGGGTTTCTGTTAAATTACGTAAATACCCATATAAGCAGCCCAGATCGACGAGTCTCTCTCTAAGCGAAGTCACGTTTCATCCTTCTCCAACTTTCTGCAAAGTGTAAAAATAAAATAAGTTTTAAGTTTTTTTATTTTTTAATTTTCTTATTTGATAAAAAAATTATTGTATTTTTTGATTAATAATTTGACCTTTTTTGTTTAATAACATTTGAAAATGTTATTATAGTATCTCAAACCTCGCTAATTTTAGTCTTGATTTAATTTACACAAGTGTGATTGTTGAGTGAGAACTTTTTTCGTACTCAGTAAGTTAATCGGGGTTTTGAGCTGCCTTTCCATGGCTACATCAACTGCTTCGAAGAACTTTAAATTTTAAATTTAATTTATTTATTTATATAATTATTTTTAAAAAATAATATTTAATGTGATTATTTTATTTATAATTATTTTTATTATAATCTTATAATTAATCAATTATAATATAAAATTATATAAAAATTCATTAAATTTTACTTAATATTTTAATATATCTCATGTAATTTAAATTTGTTATTAATTAATTGTACTTCACGTCTAAGAAATTTAATGTAAAAATCTTACCATTTATAACTCCTAAATGAAGTTATTCTTGGAATTTTCTATACATCATTTCAAGGACAAATTTAATGAGAATGTGATTCATCATGACATCAAGAATTTGGCAAAAAGGCTAATGTTAGTTTTTACCTTCAAAATCCACGCTATATTGGGTGCATGAGTGTTTAGATTTTATAAGACTAACTAAACCCTTCCGACTTCTTCCCTATTGGAGAAACTAAGCAAAGAAATGATGGCAAAACTACATGCTGTAATGAATCCACGCCTCCTCCTTATAAACATCTGGCACCAACGCCCCCTTCTCTCACCCTTCCAAACCCGATATGTTATTCTGATTTGTTTTTAATACTTCTATTTTGACATCAATATCTTACATATATTTAAACGTGGATATAAGAATATAATTTTTTAAAAATCTTTTAAATATATAATTTTTTTAAAAAAAATTAAACTATTTATATCTAACCATCGTACTTGAATTTAAATAACATAGATCCCACCCATTTCTCCTATTTTTGGAGGGAAAAATTAACAGTACCTTTTATTGTTCTCAATGTGGCTATCAAAATTAGAACTGATAATTTTTAAAATAATTATATAAATATGATATATATATATAAAGTACTTAATAGGTGATATTGCATAAATACATTTATCAAAATTTATATAATATAAATTATTAGCATATCAAAATTTATATAGATATAAAATATTTTAAAAATAATTATAATACAATAAAATATATATAAATAATACGAATACATGCATTACTGTGTCTAATCAATATTAGCAAAGTTTTGTTATGCAACACAATTAAAAAGGAAATTACCTGCCGTTGCTATGTCAAATTTGCGCAGCACAAAAAGCTGGGATTAGAAGAGCAAAGTCTAGTCAGCCAATTCCATTTTTGTGTTGATTCTCCATCATCAAAATACTCTCATTTCTCTGGCAAACTTAACCCTAAAACAAAGATTATGATTTAATTAATTAATCAATCAACCTCTGTTGAGGAGGCCAATGAGAAAGGTTTGAACTAGAGATACCCATGGATCAAGCCACAGTTAAAAAATTTTTTTAACTATTTTATCTAAATTCAAAAATTCAAATTATTATCTATAAATTAATAAAAAAATATAATTATTTTTGTATTAATATTTATAATTATATATTTTTATAAAATTTAAATAAAATATTTTTGTTATTAAATAATTATTCAAACTAATTTAAACCAAATTAAGAAAAATTTATTCAAAATCGGAGACAGAAAGATAGCTAGGCCATGGACTGATCTAGTGAACTTGTAACCATCCCAATGGTAGAATTTTATTTTTGAAACTGCGCTCGTTGAAGCCGCAAGGCATGAAGGAAAGTATTAAGGGTCTCCAACATAAGTAATATAAAAACTTTTGCTAATTTCAGTGATTAAGGGATCTCATTTCGATAATTTTAATTATTAAAAAAATTAATGCTTACACATATTAGGCACATGAAAGTAGAACACTTAATAGCATATTGACACGATTAATCTTGATGTTTATTTGATTAAGTTAATTAATTAGTTAGTTAGGAGTTAGGAGTTAGGAATTAGGACGATGTTCGTTTTACCAGGGAGAAAACAAAAATCGCGAAGATGTCGTCGGGTATTGTATGTTGCACCAAATCCCTAAAAATCCTTTTTTTTTTTTTTTACAGACTGAAAGATCTACATTTTGATTGTATTTAAATGATTACTCTTCAAAGTCTGGCCTCCGCCATTCTTATCAGGATCTGAAGCGGAGTCATTAACGGCTACCGCCACTTCCATTGTACGGTCCCCAACGGCCCTACTCTCTCTCACATTCACTGACTCCGATCAAAAACCGAGGCCAACCGTTCAAATCTCCCAATTTCCTTTAAAACGCCGTCGTTTCACCGCCCTTTTGTCTTCATTCCACGCGACGATGACGATAACAACGGAAGCAATAATAAGATTACGAAGGCCGTCGGGTTGGATAAGCTTTTCGAGGACTTGCCTTAGGACGTCGTCTTCAAAGACTCCCCTTTGCATTCGAGTATGAAAATCCCCGTCTTTGCTTTCTTTTTATTTTTTTAAAAAAATTGTAAATTTACGTTGCCTATCTGTTATTTTCTTCAGGGCCGCTTTCTTCAACCCAGTTCTCTGATTCCGTCTCTGATGGTTCCTGCCTTCGCGTTGCATATCAGGTAGTACTTTATTTCATTTACTTATCTGTAACAACAATTTGTATTTTTTTTAATTAATTTTGTTTTAACAATAGGGGATTGGGTCAATGTTATATTGTATGGTAATTCTAAATCCATAAAACTTTACTATAATTCAATTAATTTGATTGATTGATTTGTGTTGATTTGTTCAAGGGAGTTCGTGGCGCGTACGGTGAACAGCTGCTGAGAAGGCCTATCCGAATTATGAAGCTGTTCCGTGTGATCAATTTGATGCTGCTTTAGAAGTTATTACTTAAAACTCTCTCTCTCTTATTTTATTTTTCATGTCGGAAAACGAGGTTGATTTTGAATGGATGAGCATAACTATATATACGTTTGATTAGTCTGCATTAAACTGATTTTACTTACGATTTTTTAATTAGGCTGTTGAAAAGTGGTTAGTGGATAGAACAATATTACCGATTGAGAATTCTTTAGGTTGTAGTATTCATAGGAATTATGACCTTTTGCTTCGCCATAGCTTGCATATTGTTGGGGAAGTTAAGCTTGCTGTTTGTCATTGCTTACCGGCTAATCATGGTGTTCAAGTTGAGGATTTAAAAAGGGTTCTTACTCATCCTCAGGTATATTGTAAGATTTAACATGCTTGTTGACTTAAGTTTATCTTATTGTTTTCAATTTTTTTTTTTTTGAAATCGATCATGTTTCAGGCTCAAGCTCAGTGCGTGAACACATTAACAAAGATAGGTTTGAGTAGAGAAGCAGTTGATAGTACTGCCCTTGCGGCAAAGGTGAGTCTTGATTTGGAGTGTAGAAATTTTGTCATGAAAGATTCTGTAAACTTTGCAGCCGGATGTGCAAAGTGAAGTACATGATGTGCTTTGATTGTCTAAGCATGTGAGATGGATCTTATTTCCCTCTCTCATCCTTCATTTTTTCCTTTTGTTTTTTGATACAGCAATGCATTTGGGAGGTAGGTTGGAGTCGGTTTTTCTAGTTAAGTTCAGGTGGCATCCTCAATGATCCAAACTTGATCAAATACATTTTATGCTGTTTGATGGATGTAACAAAGATATGGAAGTTGGCTTACATGATTGCTTTTGGAATTAATTGCTGCTATCACTTGAGTAGTTCCTAATTTTGACTGACTTAATAGCTGCTTATATGTAGAATGTGGCTTTCTGCAAACTAAAAGATACAGGAGCTGTTGCGAGTTCTTCAGCTGCAAAGATATATGGACTGAACATCCTTGCTCAAGACGTTCAGGTTTATGTCAATTTTTGTCTTTTCATTGGTGGTTTGAAGTTGGATATTTGTCAGGACTTTGAGTTTTGGTATGCTTTTCTTTTTGACAGGATGATTATGACCATGTTACTCGATTTCTAATGCTGGCTGGCCAGGGAACCCATTATTCCTGGCATCACGAAGCCATTCAAGGTTAGCCTTTCAATGACAGAAAACTATTTGCAGTCGAAGTACTTGCTCAAACTGCTCCTTTGCTATGCCGCCCTTATGAGTTACTGTGCTCATCAACTTTTTCTGATGTATGCAATTTTTTTTTGTTTTTTGGGCAGACGATTATAGTTTTCTCATTAGAGGAGGGTTCTGGTGTGCTTTTCAAGGCACTTGCTGTTTTTGCTCTTCGGCAGATCAACCTGACAAAGGCATTTTTTTCCTGTGGGTTTTTCAAGGTCACTTGGAAAGTATATTTGAAAGGTTTTTTCTAGGTTGTAATAACATCCCTTTTTTTTTTTCTTTTTGTGTACTTTGATCAGATTAAAAATCGTCCGTTAAAGAACCACCCCTTACGAGCATCCAACGATAGCAACAATGGTTCAAAGTAATTTTAGTAAAATATCAATCTTATTTCTTTTTGCACTCAAGTGAAGTTAAATATGCATTTAAAATGCCTTTTGGTAAAATTGATAAATTAAATACACAATTATTAACTTCTTTCTACCACCGTTTGAGTCACTTAAACAAATTTTTATCCTGATTGTTTGCAATTTCTTCTAATAGATACTTTGACTACCTTTACTATGTGGACTTCAAAGCATCTATGGCGGAAGAGAGAGCACAGAACGCACTAAGACATCTAAAGGTATATTGCTTTGCCTCTTCGATAACCTTTCCAGAGAATTAGATTCTAGATATCTAACAATATGTTTCCTTAGCAGGAGTCTGCAACTTTCTTGCGAGTTCTAGGGAGTTATCCAGTGGGTACTACCATGATATGAACACGTTCTTGATCGTGGTTAAGTATCAAATACTTGAACAAATGTTGAGTGTTAGATTGATAGCAGGCTTCAACTTCTATAAGATGATTTGGTGACAGAATGTCGCTAGATCATTATCATTTCGTAGAATTTTGTG
>JBBYHM010000025.1:8523856-8586526 GCA_038381775.1 Adansonia rubrostipa
TAGAAAACCAAAACAAAAAATGTTGCAAAATTATAATTATAGTAATTTCGATTAAAAAGTTGTTAAGCAATTACTTTTTATAGCTTCTTTTAATTTAATATTAATTAATGAAAATAATATTTAACTAAAAAATGTTATTAATATATTTATTTTTTTAAAACATTGCATGGATAGAAGAATTTTGTTAGAAAATAATATTGCATTATTATTATAAAATATTACAAGTAGTATATTAATTATATTAAAGAATATTCTTCAGTAAAATTTTCTGGAATTTTAATCACTAGTTTAGTTATAATTGTATAAGTATTGTATAATTAATAAAGAGAGAGAGAGAGAGAGATGGCTGCCTTTTTGTCCTGATATTGTCGAACTACGAGGTTCATGCTAAGTGTTTTCAGGTTTTTGAGTGCGGTAAGAACGACCAAAAGAAAAAAAAGCAAAACCCTAATCGCAGAGTTTTTTGTTTCGATGATGAGATGAATTTAGGGAAAGAGAAAGCGGGAGGTGGTGCTGGCTGGGTGGCTGGGTGGCTGGCGATGGTGGTGGTGAGTGGGGGGGGGGGGGGCCCCAGGCTCCGGTGGACCCAGCGGTATAATTGCATCCACGCTAAATAGGTCCCACAAAGACGGCCCCCTCCCCTCCCAAAGGCAAAAGATTAATGCTTAGCTTAGCTATAGCTACGTTTTTTCCCCTTCTCTCCATCGATCTCCTGGCTGATTGTTGGAGATCATAATTAAAAAAAATTAAAAAAAAAGATTTTTAGGATTTTTTTTCCTTTTTTTTGGTTTGAGTAATGAAAGCTTTCTCAGCGTGCAAGTCAGTCACATCCATCATCTCGTACGGGAAACTATCATTGTATGTTCTCTGTCCTCTGAATCTCTTAAATAAGAAAAATAAAACTACTAATCAACCCATAATACCACATTTGAATGTAATATTTATAAAAAATTCTGCCTATATATTTATATATATATTTTTAAAATTTTTATAGATTAAATCAATTATTTTTGCTCAATTCAAAAGAAAAATAACTATATCTAATTCTAAATTTTTAACTTTTGACTTATCCATTGGTGTTTATGAACACAGATTTAACTTTTACATTTATGAAAATATATAATTAATGTATTTTTTAAGAAAATTCAATAAAAATAATTTTTAGTAAGATATTATTAAAGTGATATTAAAGAAAAGAAGAGTATATTGAACTGAAATTTACTTGAATAAATTCATAAGCAGGTTTTAGATTAAAATTTTAACATATATAATTTTTTTATTTTTAAATAGTTACTTTCATTAAAAAATATTTTTAATAATAAATAGTTAAAAATTAATAAAAATAACATATTAAATAATTTTTTTAAATTATAATAAAATTATCTTTAATCAATATATATAACTAGTAAAATAGATATTAGTTAACGAGATTTATAAAATATATATATAAAGCAAAGCAAAAACTAATTTCATTTGCTCTTCTCTCTTTGGGGTTGGGGCTTCTGGGGTTTATATATTTGGGAGGGGATAATGGGACAGCAGTGTTATTGTCCTAATTCTCTCTTCACTTCACTTTGCTTTGCATGACTTGTAGTTAGCTAAAACAAAAAACCATACCCACCTCTTCTCTTACACTTCTAAGTCTCTTTTTTTCTTTCATATACTACAGTTGTTGAAAGACCCCCTGCAAAAAAAAAAAAAAAAAACAAAAACAAGTTGGGGAAGTTATAATTGGATTTTGCTTTTGTTTTTGTTGCATGGATGGATCCTTCAAGAGGACAACACCAGGTATCTATACATGATAAAGAAAAACAAGTTTTAATTATTAGATATGTTTAGTGATGTATTTAATGCTTTATCAAATATGAACTTTACCTTTTTTTTTTTTTCTTTTGGTTTTTTGTTGCCTGAATATTCAAAGAGATGTGATCTTTAGTTATAATTGTATAATTAGGAACATTTCTTCTTGTTTGAATAGATCAAAGCCTAAGGAATGAAAAAAGAAAATTTTGATTGTTGAGCTTTGTGTTTATGAATGTTCCTTCCTCAAATAAGTTTTTTTTTTCTTCCATAGTTTGTGAGATTTGATTTAAATTGGAACCAGAGCTTGACCCTGAATTTCTTCTCATTAATTCGTGCTTACATTAATCAATATTTTGTAAAGTGAATATTAAAGAAAAAAATTGAATTTAAATCCTCTAAACTGTCTCTTGTTGATCCCAGCACTAATCATATAGTAAAAATTTGTTTTAAGAACATTATTTTTTCTTGAATTTTGGGCTAAATCTTCAATTGTTTTTCTTTTTTTTGGGGTGAATTAATTAAGGAGATCCCAAACCCTTCAATGGAAAACATGGTGGTTGGTTCGAAAGGACAGCAGCAAGAGAGAAAAGCAAGGCCTGAGCCAGAACAAGCACTCAAGTGCCCAAGATGTGATTCCACCAACACCAAATTCTGCTACTACAACAACTATAGCCTTTCTCAGCCAAGGTATTTTTGCAAGTCATGTAGAAGGTATTGGACCAAAGGAGGCACACTGAGGAATGTTCCAGTGGGTGGTGGGTGCAGGAAGAACAAGAGATCATCATCATCATCATCAAAGAGGATCAGCCAAGATCTAGCATTGACACCGCCCAATACCAATCCACCACTGACTAGCCATCACGTCCCACGTTTAAGTTATGACACCAATGACCTAGCCTTGGCCTTCGCTAGGCTTCAGAAACAATCTAGTGGGCAGTTAGGGTTTGATGATGATCATGATCTTTCTATTAACACCCATCGTGATATTCTTGGAAACCCTAGCCTTAACAGTTCTAGTGCAGCTGCCAATCCTATCTTTCTTGATGCAATATTCAGAAGCAGCTTTCTTGGAAACCAGAACAATATTTTTCAGAATTTTTACTATGGGTTTGGAAATGAGAACATGGGGGATGTTAACAATGATGGTGATGGAAGTGTGGGAGTTAGTGGGGAAATGATGCTACCATACAATCACGAAGAAATGAGTAATGCAGCAGCAACAACAACATCAGCTGTGGCAGTAACAACAATGAAGCAAGACAAGTTGTGTAATAATAATGTTAGAGAAAGTGAGAATAGATCAGGTTTTTGGGGTTTGCCCTGGCAACAACTCAATGCAGATCATGGTAATACCAACATCGTGGCTGATCTTGATTCAGGGAGAGAAATCTGGAATAGTGGACTCAATTCATCTTGGCATGGACTTCTTAATAGCCCTCTAATGTAGAAAGAAAAAAACAGTGTTTTTCTATGTGTTGCTCTTAATTTTTATTTTTCTTAAAACATCGTATCCGACGCGTTTTAAATATAAATATATAACTTTTCAAGTAACTTAGATTTTTCTTTTCTTTTCTTTTCTTTGATGTCTGCACTCTGCAAGAAGCAAACAAAGGCATACAGTTTACTAAATTCTCATATCAAAACCGATATGTTTCCCATTTTCATTCTATCATTGGTTGATAAACTACTGACATTTCAAATTTGTTTGCTAACTAATTAAGACAGTTTAGATAAAAGAATGAATAAGTGAGAGTGATGTTTCACGGTTTTGTGCAGTGTGAACTGTCTGAAGTAGTTTGAAGTTAGTAAGTTGCAGAGCTTTGAATTTTGAATCAGTTGGTGTTTTCCTAGACATTCTATCATCATTGTTTCTTCTTACTTTCAGGTAGATTCTTGGAAAATAACAGCACATTACCAAATTGACATTGTTTACTACTAATTAGCATAAAAATAAATTTAAAACACTTGTTGCCTTAAGCATATTAGATTTGCGTGTGGGACATTAAGCACTAATCTCGGGATGGATATTTCTTCTTTCTCTCACCAGAACCGAATCTTACTTAAGATATGGGCGTGAGGGAAATGTCAGAAATTAGCTGAAACATTGTATTAAAATATTGTTTTTAACATTGACATTTGGACTTAAATTAAGAGTGGGAATATTGTGGGATTATTCTTGTGTAGCTCATCATATATATATATATATATATATATATATATCAGCCGTGACGTCAGGATTTCGGATTTGAGAAAGTTATCTATTTGAGCACTTAAAAATTGATTATATTTTTTAGAATTTGATCATAAAATTATATACATATAAAAATTGATTTTGATCATGTTTTTAAATTTAACTCGAACACATAATTTAAATATGTCTGGGTGGTATAATTATGAATTGAGTAAAATAATTTTGGTGAATATAATTAATGTAAATAAATACACATTACATTTCATAAATATACATTTCAACTTTTATAGAACTAATCAAATCAAATAGAATGGACCAAACGAAGATCGATTTATACTCACCTTTTATCTTCATTCATCAACATACATTAAAATTTTCATAATTACTTACATTTCAATGGCAACGCCAATGAACGATGTGAAGCACGGGTTACATGCTACTAGTATAATATAATTCTTTAAATTAAAAAAAAAAATACTACCCATTAATTTGATTCTTTTAATCAATTTTCATATTCTTTTTGAATTGCATATGGGAATGTGGACAAGGCCTATCTTTTCTAGGCATCTTAGTTTGAAAAATCCTTCTTTGACAGATTTAGATTTTGGAATTTAATTTATTGTAATTAATTAGGGGAGCTTAATTTGGGGGGTCATCCGGTTTCGATTAAAAATGTTAATTTGATGCTTTTATTTGTTCACTGATCCATTTCGAGCAGCAGTTTTTGACAATATATTGTATGCTATATATGTTTTTATTGTCTAAGGAACAAAAAAGCTACTTTAGCTTTTAATTATGACAGCAACTTTAATGTTACATTCACACATCAAAGCTTTTTAAACTGGAAATTTGGACAGTTCTTTTTTTTTTTTTTTTTTCAATGTTGAGTAATTCGATACGCAAGAGTTAAAAAAGAAAAAGAAAATCGACTCTTGCTAACGAAGAAAATAAATATTAAAAAAGTATTTTTTTCGTTTGAGATTCTATTCGACTCGATTTTAAAATAATTAAGGCTTAATATGATTATATCATAGGATCTTAAATAATTAGAAGCTAGGCCTCTTAATTTTATATTAAATTAAATTTTTTTTTTCAAACTGAAATTAAAATATTAAACTTTTGTTTGATAGGGTCACATGAATTAATTTACTAATAACAACCCTAATCTAAGTGATTTTTTTTTTATTGGAATTCATGCTTTATGCTTTGGGTAGCCATAAATTTCAAGAAAGAAGGGATTTGGTAGACTACATGGTTGGACTTTCATCTGAATTTATTTTTTTTTTTTTATATTCTTTACTCAAGTTTATTTGCATTCTGATTGATTTTTAAAAATTATTTTTATATTAATATTTATATATTTATATAATTAACTTTGAATAAGGTTAAGTTTACTGGAATTAAAAAAAAATTGCTCTAACTCAATTAAATACAAGTCAAGCATATCGAATCTAACGGATAATTCGAAACGGATCTAATTTTTTAGGCATATATTAAAAATTAATAATTTAACCAATATTTTCATTGGGTTATAAATTAGTTGCCATTAACGCCTCTCCTCGTGATTATAGCAAATTTTACGTTATGTTCTTTTTTTTTTTTCTAGATAAATTATTCATTTGGTTACTTGATTTTTTAGATACTTTTTGTTTTAGACATCAAACTTTGAAAAACCATGCTCTAAATTCTGTCATTAAATATAAAATTTTTGAAACTAATAATTATGATCTCCATTAATTTGGAATCTTGATTATACCCTTTATTTTTTTTTAAAAAAAAAAAATTGAGTTCTTAAAAAAACTTAATTAATTATATATTTTCCATAAATTGGATAGTAAGTTTTACAAAATTTCTTTGCCTAATTTTTTTTCCTAAAAATTAATAATCATACAGTGTCATGGATAATTTTATTTGTCTATAATGTTGCATAAATCTTCTCAAAATGGTGAATCATAGCAAGATTTGGCAATTCTTTTTTCTTAAAAATTTATTTTTCAAACCAAACAAATCAGCAATTAAATACTAAATAAATAAAATTTATATTTTTATATATTAACTAAACCTATTCATTGGTTGAGTAGCTTACCCCACTTGATTGGGCCTACGCCTACATTTTCTTGTTTTAGCCTATCCTAAAACTATGTTTATAGAAAAAAATATATTTTTTATTTAAATCTAATTATAAAATATATAAATATTAATATAAAAAGAATGTTTTTATAAGATGAATAATGATTTGAGCCTAAAATAACCTAGCTAAGCCAAATTTGGATTTAAATTTAAAATTCAAAATTTTTTCAGACCGACATATGAACACCTCTAATATTAACCCTACTTGACTCAATTATCTTACCCATAACTGACCCTGACAAATTGATTAATTTCATTTGTTTATTTATGTTGCTTGCATAAAGTTCCAATTGATGAGATCGGTTTTTCATGTTCAACCGGCTTTATTCGATTTTTAAAATTTTAAAACCGTACCAACATCGTGTAAATAAACCAAAAACAAAACCCCATCCAAAAGGCATGCGAATGCAATCTAAAAAAAATTGCTGCATATCATATATTGTTAGTACGTGAGAACCGCAAAACACGAAAAATTGACGAAGACTTCAAGGTATATAGCAATACCACTTTTTTTAAGGTTTTATTTGCCCTCATCATTAATTAGGTATGCAAAAGGGTTATCTTCGTAAAAATTCGAGGATACAATAAAGCCCTATGATTGATGACGTTTTGCATTGACGACATCCATCCACTATGCACTAATCAGTGTGTGACAAAACCACCAAAATTATACTTGTAATTTTTTATCTATTTTTTTATCTATATCTTCCAAATAAGATGGATTCTATTTATAGGCAGAGAAGTATCATTTCATATAAACATAACTATTCCAAATACATGTCCATTTAGATAGTCACACCACTTGATAAATAATCAAGAGACATCACTCTTAATTAAATAATTAAGAGACATTACTTGAAAGACATAACTTTTCATTATTTTGAAAATGTTCCAACACATATGTTATACCTGATTCGCTAGCAGGTGCGTAAAGGTAAGAAAAATGATAATTCACGTTAGCACTTGGCAGGTGATAAATGACATTGACGCCCATATATGTATTAAAGCATGAGGCTTAACAGAAAAACTACGAAATCCAAATCCAAAACCAGCGCAACTTACTTTGTCAAGAGATAAAAGTTCGATGTTCGATCCTGCAAGCATAAGGTGACGATATCCACATTTTATATATCCGCAAAAAAAAAAAAAAGGAAACCAGTGTTCTGCCATCATCATAGTGTAACTACAAAGACTTTGAAATAGTGCCTGTTGTGAAATTAACAGCAAAAGGATTCAGTTGGTCCGGTATCTGCCGAAATAAGGGGAGAAAACTCGGTTAGTGAAATATAGCAAGATAGTAAACGTGGAATCTATACAAATTTTATATATATATATATATATATATATATATATATATATAGTTAGTTAGTTAGCATGCCTTATTGTGTTCTATTTCTGGGGCTTCTTCCACAATATCCCGATCTTCTTTAGTATGTTCCCGTTTTTCTTCTTCAGCAAATCATCATCCATGTCATCAGTATAAAGTGAGCTATCCAGTGAACCAGTTCTCTCCATGAACTTCCCATTATTGCCCCGTGAAAGCATTGCGGTAGCTGCTTCAGCGGCCTTGCGCCACTGGTCGGATTGCACCTTTAATCTTCTCAATTGTGTCTCCATTTGCGAACTAGCAGTCTGTGCAGCCTCGAGCTGTTCAGCCACCATGGTAGCTCTCATGTTATTCTTATCTGCTTTCTCCATTGCAAGCCCAAGCTTTGTAAGAGCTTCTCGCTCTGCTGCCCCTGCCACCTCTAGCTCGGAAGCCGCCTTATCAGTTGCTGTACCTTTGTCTGATTCCCTCTTATGGACTTCCAACCTGAGCATTTCATTCTCCTCTGATATATTTTGAAGTTCTGTCTCCTTATCCATCATATTCGCCTTCAGATCAATGACAGCATCCTTCAATACCTTTAGCTCATTTTCAAGTTCTGATTCTCTCTGCCATGACAGGTTTTTCTCAAGCTTCATATGAAGCTCTTCATTTTCCTCTGAGATACCCTGCAATTCAGTTTTCTTATCCATCATATTTGCCTTCAAGTCAGCAATATCAAAGTTTGCTTTCTCTATTTCAGCTAAGAGCTCAGCCTCTCTCAAGCTCGCTTCTGATTTTATCTGCTCCACTAGTTCATGAACACTCTTTATCTGTACATTGTTTCGGATTTGTTCTTCAGGGCCTTTAATCTCGGCAGTTTCAAGAGCAGATCTTAACAGGACCACCTCAGACTTCAAAGAAGAAATCTCTGCTTCAAGCCGTTGAGATTCCTCAGGTTTCTCACCTTCTTCGGCTTGATGCTCAATGATAATACAATCACCATCAGGCTCAAGAGACAGGCTGTCACCTGCGTCAGTTAGGTCTGCCTTAAGTTTGTTAACAAGTCCTTCCAGTGAATGAACACGTTCCCTTGACTGGTCGAAGTCTGAAGCAAATGGAGTTGTAAGCTTCAACGGCCTTCATGCCTTCTGACCTAAGTGCCTCAACAGTCCTTTTTGCAGCTTCTAGTTGTAGCAGAGTTTCACTGGTCAATGCTTGGGCCTGAGCTTCAGATTCTTGGCTATCCTTTAGCTGGTTTTTCATGTTTGCTACAAGAGAAAGAGTTTCAACCAGGTTTCCTTTCAAGCTCTGGAGCTCCAAATGTGCTGATTCTGCTTCCTTTGTCAGAGCAGCCTCAGATTCAACCACCATTTTGAGCTGATCCTTAAGTCGCTGAATCTCGTTCATGGCTGAGGCCAGACTAGCTGAGTCGAGAGACTGCTGCTTCCGAATAGCTTCGAGCTCTGACTGCCACGCTAGATCCCGTTCTTGTGAAATCCGCTGGAGCTCATCAACATGAGTTTTATCAGAAGCAGACAGCACAAGAAGCTGCTTTTGGGACTCTTCGAGCTTTGCAGCCCGGACCAACAGCTGCTTCTTGGACTCCTTGGCATCTTGCTGAGCTTGCTTCTTGCATGATTCAGATGGACTTAGCTGAACCTTTGACTTCTTTAATTCTACTTGAAGCTGTAAAATCTGTACCTCCAATTCAGATAGTCTGCTTTGGCTCTTCTTCTGAATTAAGAACAGATGATAAGATAAGATATTATTCTCATAGGACTCAAAAAGACATCATTCTAAGCACCAAACTCGACTTCTAATCCAAAATGCGGGAATGTCATGGGATGCTAATCTGTCTCTGCAAGAATCACTCTATAGGAATTATAAAATCTCTTTCCTAACTTATGTTACTTGGACTCGGAGGAGTGTCAGATGCAGGTATATTTTTGATACGGATATGCTCAATTTTTTCTAAGTTTTCCATGTAATTTGAGTATCATATCCCCACACCCATATGCAAATATGTGTCAAACACGGGTGTTAGAAGGGAAGATGAAAGGTCGGAGTAATATAGTTCCTAAATACCAAAATTAATTGCTTCACCTAATCCTACCATTGTCATAATAGAGGGTTAGAAAATGAACCCAATGCAAGATATCTATGAACAAATTAAACCATCGATTTTCATTGAAATATGGATCACAAGTTAAAGGAAGAAAAGATGCCTGAATCATTCATGAGATCAAGAACTTGTCTATAGGCATCCTTCTGGAAAAAAGGAGGGAAGTGGTTGTAATTGTATAAAACCCAAGTCAGAAAAGGCACCCGGATAGAGTTCGTGATCATGCATGAAGCATTTAACACTCAAAAGGCCTTTACTATTTGGCCTTTTTATGCAATAATCAAAAGCTTTCCTGAGGTTCAGCAGTGTCCTTTAATATTGCATAATGTTCTCTACATTGTAATACCTCAGAGACTGGGCTTCGAGGTGAACAGCGCTCGACAAATTTGGGGCTTTTCTCTTTTAAAGTTCTACCAGCTGGATTTAAAGTAGATACAGCTTCAGTATCTATTGTGGTTGGCTTGAGTAGACGTACAACTCGAGGAAAGACCCTTTGCGGCACTTCCGAAGAACCATTTCTGCTAAACATTGGTTAATCAGTAATTTGGTACATACGAAAGAAGCATACACATGCAGCATGCCTCCACTTTAGGATACTTAACTGACAGTTAATTCACTTGAGAGTACAAAGTATAGCTCCGCATGCCTGAATGCAAGACTCTACCTTACCAAATGGTTAAGGTCCTAAATTTCGAAAAACCTGGTGGCCCGACCAACCGAGCCAACATTGTGACAAATTTCAAATTTTTAGAGAACATCATTTCCTAATGCTGATAAGGTTTAAGAGTTCTTTTTTACCCCTTTAGCAGCAAAATATTACTGCACATTATATATAACAGTGAGAAAATGAAGAAGACAAACCATTTTATTGATAAGTGCAAAACAAATCAATCGAAGAAGACAAATCCGACTTCTAAATCGAAATAAGGAGAGCTACTTAGAGAAGGTAGAAAATCAAAGATAAAAATTGGAAAGAAAGAGAATCTGGCAAAGATCATCACTGTGCCCCTTAGGCATTGTTTAAAAAACCCAGACAACTTAGGTGACTGATCATACATGGGCGCAAAAAATAAGGATTGACTACCTAAGCCTAATAGGAAGCATGATACCAAATCATTACTTGTAAATGACAACTACCAACTTTAAGCTTATTTTTCAAGAAAAACTTACATGAATGCATCTAGGAACAAAGAAACCTCAACTAAGGGAAGAATGAACCGTCATAAAGGCGATAGAAGTTACCTTGCTTTCGGAGTCTGCATAATTTAAAGACCCTTTATCCCCCCCACCACTTCAATGCTTCCCTGACCCAGAAGGCCTGCAAGAGATCAGCAAAAAATCACAAGCTAAGACGTAAATACACGGACTTGGGTGTGTCGGTCATGTGTATGTTCTTACTCGAGTATACTCAATTTTTTTTTTAAATTTTTATGCATTTGGAAAGTCCTTAAAGGATCATATTTTCACTCATATGTGGATATACGTTGGACAGACGAGTTGGCAACATAAGAATCCAATGCGGATGTGCATGAAAACCTGCTCCTTATCATCACATGGAAGCCATAGAGGCAAAAAAAAAACACCAATCAAAACAAAATGAAACCAGAAGTAAAAATGAATTATCTCTAAGAAAATGTCAAAGCGAGCGCTATCCACTAATTAAAGAGACAGTAATAGCAACTCTTCATCTTTTACCCCCATTCAATGCACCGCAAATTCTACCTTTGTTCATGGTCAATAGGACAGTACTATAGTCACAAGGGTCCCACATCTACATGGACTAAAACAAGCAAAATTACATATTCAGATTTTCCTTACTGATTACTTTCAACTATAAAGGAGCGTTATTGTAACCTACCAAATGAACTTTCCTACTCCATTGTTGCGGAGAACCGAGGACACTGGAGGGGTAAAAACATAGTGTGGGGTTCAAAATTTAGAAGAACCGGACAAAAATGATTTCAAATGTCGCTCAATCTTTGTTTATCTTGCTCCAAAAACACAAATTTTTTCCTTTTTGCTAGTGGAGGAATCTGGGAAAGGCAGAATCCCTTACGTCTACTCTTCCTCGCTAAACCGGGAAACTAGTACAATAACCCACTGCCATGAAAACTATAAATATCGAAATTTAAAATCCAAAAACACAGTATAGACTATTAAGTACTTATAAACCCGTTTGTTTCCGAGGGAAATATATTCTGGAAACTCTTTCAGGGAAACATCAACGTCCGAACTGTTCAGAGCACCTCAAAACAAGATATATTGCAGCCTATAAAAAGGAAAAGAAAAAAAAAGAGACCAAATTGAACATAGAGGTAAGTTACTACTTACTCTCAACTTAGAAAAGGAACCTTTTTTTTTCCATCAGTTTCAAAGGAAAAAAAGGAAGTTCAAAAGTAAAATCATTACCCAAAAGAATAGCAAAATTCTCTACAAGTCAACAACACAATCAAGGCCTTCAAATTTCAATTGAATTACATACAATGGAATTTTTTTTTTCTTTTTCTTTACAGCATTTTCTTGGGAACCCCAAATAAGAGACCAACAAAAAAAAGGTACAGTGTAACGTACGGTTAACTTAGTAATTGAAGAACTACTACAAGAAGCAAAGGAAAATGAGTAGAGTTTTAAAGCTTTGTGAGAAAATGCAGTGTTTTTGGAGAGGCAAGAAGCAAAGGAGAAGACATGGATGAGAGCCAGAGGATGGAAGCTGAAGACCCTTTTTTTTAATGCTTTATTTTCTGGAGTTAGTAGGGTGTTGGGCTTCAGCGCAGCACCCGAGGGAGTGTTGCTTCTTTGCTTTAGTTTTCGTGTCGATGAGTTTGTTTTGTAGCTGGTATGAGTAGTTTCCTTTTGACAGTGTCACAGTGGGTACAAGGGAGATGTATCAATAAATAAAAGAAATGGTGAGAAAGAGTGTACTGATTTGTCGTTTCACCTATATATATATATATATATATATATATATATTACGTCTGAATTGGATAATCTGTGTGTCATGTCTCTAACCAAAACAGATCAACTAATAAACCCTTTTCAATAACAACTTATTTGGTGAGATGTTTCTGAAACAGTTTGTAACACAATGATTTTGCATTTTGGATGGAATCGACTAATCCCCCTGTGATTTAAAATCTCAGGGTACTGTGATTGAATGGTTAAAGTACTTGGAATCTTCCCGTACTGTATTATTTAATATAATTTGGTTTTTTATTAAAAATTTAAATAATTTAATTTTTATATCATTAAAATTAAAAAAATAAAATTGATAATTGAGATAATAAAAATTAATTAAAAATTGATACGATAGTTTAGTTAAATTTTGAGGTGCGACATGATCTTAATAAAATATAATATTTTTAAATGATATGAATAAATTAAATAACCGATTTGTTATAGATGCCGCGGTAGATTTTATTATACTTCATTCACATAATCTAAAAATACTATATTTTCTTATTGTCCTGCCATCATTTAACAAATATGCCAACGTTTAACCAAAGTCACTACCACATCGACTTTTTAATCGATTTTTGTTACCTCAGTTATCAATTTTAATAGTATAAAGATTAAATTACTTAATTTTTAAGTAAAAAGATTGAATTACACTAAATGGTATAGACAAGAAAACTAAAGTATTTTAAACATGATTAAATCACTCTGATAATATTCTTAATGACTATTTAGAGTTTATTTGGATTGACAGTGAGATTGACTTCGGTGAAATTAAAAATAGTGATGGTAGTAATATTAGTTATTTTAGCGATGAGATTAAAGTTAATAGTGAAAAACATATTTGGATGCAATCGCAACGGTGCTGATGAGGTTAATTATAGTAAAAATGGAAAATCATCGTAAAAGACATTATGTTAAAATTTGTATATAAAATAAAACATTTAAATTATTTGATAGTCATTAAATTAATAAATATTTAAATTTTTTATTTTGTAAAATAATTATTTTATTAATAGATAAATAAAAATGATATTAATATTTATTTTTAATTAATTCATACTATTATATAATAAAATTTATTATATTAAGAAAGAAAAAAAAAGCTTGAAGCTCGTACATTGGGCAATGGGCATGAAGGGGGAAAAACCCTCCCACCCGAGGATCTTTCCCTCTATTGGAGCATGAAGCTTCAGTAGAGTTTTGCAGAGCAATCACGGCTTCAACTTATTGGCCCATCTTTGCCAAACTTCTCGGACGCACCAAGATTGGTGCATTTGAAAGTATTCTACCTTTGGATCCCACTACATTGGATTTATAATGGGATCCAAATGGACCCTTACTGAATCAATATGTTGCATACAAGAAGCTACTAGGCCATATAACTTTGCTTCTAAACTAATGTCTGGTTAAATTTGAATAAGCTAAACAAATTTTTGAGGGTTTTTGATAAATACTATTATTCATACGAGATACATAACTCTAGTTTTGAGTTTGATTTTTTCCTTTTTTTTTTGTTTTTTTACGAATGGAAAATCTGGAGAAGTAGAATCTTTTAAATCTACCTCTGCTTGCTAAAGGTTTAGAAAACTAATATAACAATCATTTGCTATAGTCCCCTACTTTAATCAGAGATGATCTTTATAACTCAAATCCACGTTCTTTTACCTTTTTCTATCAATCTCTTGTCACTTAGACCAACTTTTGGTGGGCCGTTTTGATTATGTTTGCTTCAAAATCAACTATGAGCCATGTCTTTTGCTGTTATGAATAAACCTTTGCTCAAAACCTCTCCATGAAGAGAAGCCTTTCACCCTATATAACAGATAAATGATGTCAGTTGCTGCCAGCTTTGCATATAAACAGGGTGGGAGGGGAGACGAGTACGGCGGCATATGCTGATCGAGAATATCCTGCAACTTAAGGCCGCATCTCATGTCATGTTTAGGGGCCCAAGTCAGTGATTGAGCTGCAAATCCAATGCTAAACAGGTTGGTGCTTTAACCGTACAGACCAATGGAAGCAATCTGGCGGCTTCTTTTGTGATTGAAAACTATGTGCGGACCATGGAATATCGAAAGTACCTCTCATGCAAGTTCATCAGTAGTGACTTTCGCATGTTCTTTTCAGTTTAAGGATCACGTTATGGGTAAACTGATGAAGTAAACACACACAATAATATTCCAAATAAATGCGCCCTTAATATTACGATTACATCGAATTGCACCATTTACAGATACTATTCTGTCAGATGCTCCCTAACAGTCTATATTTTTAAAGTTAAACATTTTAAAGATAGAATTCTAAGAAATTTTACCGCTAGCAATTCTTGTTCAAGTCGATAACCAAAAACCCCAGCATGGTGCATCTACTGTCACCAATTTATATGCTGTCATTACTGGATTGCACTTGTCCTGCAACTATTAATATCACATGTAAATCATTCACAAAATAACTTTTGTTGAAGATTTAATAAATCTTTTAAGAAAGATTCAGTTGATTAGATCCATTATCGTAACATGAGACAAAATATCTTCCCTATACACAACCTTCAACAATACTATTTATAGTTATAAGTAAGTTTAGAGACTGGGGATTTGTCAGGAGTAAGGGAAAGGAGAAGAGCTGGTGGAGGAAACGTAAGTTCCTTGAAGCTATTTAATTCCGGCGGGGTGTGAGTGTCTTTGTTTGGTCAAAGACAAAGCTAAGACGCGTGGAGGGCCATTAGTAAAGTGGGAATAGCAGGGGTTTTGGTTTAGCTTCCAAAGCTACTGGAGTTTTCAAGTAAGAAAAATTGGATTCTGAGTTTTCATTTGAGTATTCGTTGGATCAGATGATATCGATTATGGTGACTAAAGGTAACAACTTCATTAGCTCTTTATCATTTCTTGGTTTGGTTATATTGTTCGTGTTTTTCAATCTTTAGTTGCTTTTAGAGCAATTGTTTCCAGGTATAAAAGATACCGATTCTCAAAATTATGCTTTATGGGTTAGTCCTTTCATTGTTCATGAACATATAAATTTGCAACATTATCTTTTATATATATATATATATGTATATTAGTACAGAGTATAGATATCTGACAGTCAGTCCTATCATGGTGAATTCATCGCATGAGCTCAAATCCAAGGAATTGAGTTTGGCTACCGTCGCTACCTATGTTACTTAGACTTGGCTATGAGTGTTGGATGCGAGTATATGTTCGACGTGGGTATGTTTAATTTTTTTAAGTTCTTCTATTTATTTGGAAGATCTTTAAATAGTCATATTCTCAAACCCATGTCCGACTATGTATTGGACACAGATACCTCAAGAAAAATAAAGAATCGAGCAACATAGGTTGCTGTCAATAAATCTTATTTCCTTCGGGTTTATGTTACCTTCTTCGTGTTTCTACTCCTTTTCTCCAGGGCAATCAATAATTCCATCATGTGAAGCTGGATATTATGTCATAGTTATAAACGTCTTTTAGATTATTCACTTTAAAGTGCAGACTACTAACTAATTGAACCAATTCTCTCAAGTTGATATTCATGAGCAATATTGAGATATTAGTACCTTATATATGTGAAAAATCTTGCTATGAATGTCCTCAACTGCATGTTTATATGAGGGTTAACTCAAAGAGCAGTAGTCATATGTGCTGAAATTGATGATAAAAGGATGAACATTAAGAAACTTTCATGGACATATTATGTATGCTTTCCACGAATTTTAATCGGATTAAGTAACAGATTATTTGAATCACCAGATACATTTTGTCCTGCAGTCCTTTCATGTATGTCAAAACCTATGCTACTTGGACTTGGATATGGGTGTCTAACGTAATTATATTCATTTTTTTCTTAAGTTTTTTTTCATATATTTGAAAGATTCTTAGAGGGTCATATCTTTATATCCATGTTCAAATATGCATAGGACATAGGTACTTCAAGAAAAATAAAGAGTCTTAAGTAAGTCAAAACTGCCTTTTATGTGCCAAATCTGTAAGCAGACAACTACATACGCCATCAAGATTTTTAGGATCTTGTTCTGATTGATCCTCTCTTATTCTTCAATATCGAAGTGTGCACTATGCATATTGAAATCCAATGAGATATTCTTCTGATTTGTAGTTTGATGTTAGTTTAAGATATAGGTTTTTGATAGGTTAGGGATGTAACTGGCATTGCCACGAAGCATCATCTTTCCCTTCAGGGTAAATTTCCTGTTGCCTCCAATCTCATTTTCAGCCTTCTTCCTTTCTCAGAATGCCTGTATGATAATGAATTTAAATCATAAAAACCAAATCTAGGAAGTATGATGCAAATGAGCCCGCTACAGTTGAAGTTGTTGTTCGTAATGTTATTGATTTGGAATTACCCAATGGCCCTTCCTATTCAGCATTATTTAGATTTTAGACAAGCTTTTGTGGGCCAATGAGACTGTTAACATGTTGCCATGTGGTTTCGGTAGCTGCAGTTGAAGTTCACTGCCATCCTTAAGGAGTTAAGGATTGAGCTGCCAAAAAGAGTTTATGTAAAAGAATAAAGATGATGCCCTTGCCCTTGCAATAGGCATAGGCTACTCAAATAAATTGATTAACAGCTTGTGATAGAATGTTGCTGAGGTTTGCCCAAAATAACCTGCAGTGATTCACAAAGTATGTAGCTGATGCTATTGAATTGATGGAGATGCTTGCGGTCCACATGTGGTTTTCTTTCTTTCTTGTCAGGGAGGGGGTGGGGGTAGGTTGATGTAACTGATGTTCCTCCGACTCTTTATTTTTGTTAAAGTAATCGTGTCCAATGATATTCGTGTGTATGAGGGTATGATCCTCCAAAAACCTTCCAAATATATGAAAATCTTGAAAAAAAATTTGAATATACCTGTGTCAAACACATACCTTTATCTGATACTTATATTTGAAGGTAACATAGGATGAAAAAATTTAAGCAGGCCGGGTCCATTGTGTTGACCTCATGTGTGCAGATCGTTCGGCTTCTCAAGCTATACCGTTTGTGTGATTGGTGAAATATTGCTGCTGCACTTGTTATGGCTGGTAAGTCGCTGATCCACCGATCTAAGTGAAGAAGGCCATGCCGATGCCACAACAGGTCAGTCAGGAAAGCTGATCTCCTTTCGGAGCAGTGCCACAGCTGCAATGTGTTTTTGGGTCCTAAAATGAACTGCTGAGGCCATGTTGTTATCAATTTTTTTTTTTTAAAATTTTGCTTGTCAGTGCTCAAATTACTGCTATGCAGAAGCTACATCACTGCCAAACCATGTGTTCCTTGGCTGAAATTGCTTTGACAAAATCCCTATCTTCAATTGCAAAGGCATTCTAATGAATAGGATTTCTGGGTTTTTTTTTTTTTAATAAAATTCTGACGTCTGGGATTTGTTCATTTCGCAAGCTAAAAGGCATTCCACTAGAATGAGAATTGAAGATTCATGGACAATGGCCACTTTCCTTTGACTCAAACTTGGAGTTAAGTGTTGAACATGAATATGTATGTGATATAAATTTATTGATTTTTTTTTAAATTTTTTCATATATTTTAAAAATTATACTCATATCTATATTCAAATATATATAAATATAAATATCGAATAACATACTTTAAAAAAAATAAAACGCCTAGTAACATATTTATTAAGTGCGTACGATATGCAGTATGCTTTCATAAACACCAAATTCCTCTGTTTAAGACAACAGTATCGAAGTCCTTGCTTAATCATTTTATTGATCTCTCCCCCCCCCCCTCCAGTGTTCAGCCATTTATTTTTTTTAATATTTTAGACTTACTCTAGAGACAGATACTAAATTTATTAAACTTTTTACCTTCTCTAAAATATTTATAGAAAATATTTATATCTATAAATATTCGAATATTTTATATGATAATATAATTTTTTAAATGTACGCAAGAACTTTAAAATAATTGAATATATTATGAGATACTTATCTTTATTTGACAGTATTACGAACTCAAATATATCATAGAACAGATAGGATATGTTAGAAATGCGTATAACGCGACAAACTACTTTTATAGAGCTTGAGTATTTTCGAATGCCTTTTACATATGCTGGGAATTTTATAAGAGAAATTATTCCTGCAGGAAATCGCTCTTTCTCAATAAATGAAGAATGTGCATGCTTTTACTCCACCTTTGACAGGAGTGCTTCATTGCTTCTTGTTCTAAATGAAGATGTATTTAGATTTAGGATTAAAGAGGATATTTTTTGTGCAATTTTATAAGATATAAATGAGTGCAAAATTCAGGCCCAAAGGTTGTAATATAGTAGCATTAATGCCCTTCTTTTGAAAAATAATAATTCATCAGCTATTATTTTTTAGTTTCATTTTTTCATTGGGTTATCTTATTTAAACTTGAATATAAGTGTCAATTATCAGTATATGTTTAACATAACTATATTCAAATTCTCTAAGCTTTTCTATATATTTAGGGAATTCTTAAGGAGCTATATCTTTATATCCGTATTCGAAAATATATCATGCATAAGTACTTAAAAAAAAATGAGAAATCGGATTAACATAGCTTTTAAAACTTATTTGATTGGAAAATTGCCTTAGCTAATTTCATTTTCTATGTCAATTTATCATCGATCACTATCTTATTTTTACATCTGTGTGTAAAGTTTACGATAAACATCCATGATGTTCATGCATTCACTTATTGGTAAAGGAGCATGTTTTTCTTGACTAACATGCCTTAAGAGCAAAGGATATAGAAACTGTTGAAATTTTATAGGAAATTTACGGAGTTTAACCTCTGTTTTGCTTCTCAAAACCTATCCCACGTTGGGGATTCTAGGGCATATCATTATGGGAATGAAAAGTCTTTTGTCCCTACCTTTGGTTTAAAAACAATGTAAGCTATTTGTAGCTTAATTAGACTTATTCAAGGGATAAATTAGACCTAAATTAAGTCAAGTCTGATTTTAAGATTTTATAATTTGGTTTGACGTGAATTATTATTTAATTATTAAATTTTTTTATTTAATTTAATTATAGCATACATAAATATGAATATAAAAAATAATTTTTTAATATTTTAATTTTTTTTTAATTTTAAAATGGATTTATATACTAAGTCAAGCTTAAATAAAGAATTTAAAAAAAATTAAAAAAATTAAAAATGTGATCCAACCCAATTCATCAAAACGTTAAAGCGTGGTAAACAACTTTTCTTGGACTGAAAATTCCATCCATAACAATCCTTGCACTTCAGGTCAAATGTTGAGTGGAATTAGTTGTAGGTCTTTGGTAAATTTTTACAGCTAATCTAATCAGGAAAAAACGTTTGTTGGAAACAAGATTAAAGGATAACAGAGTAAATCAGTTAAGAATCATATTGAAGCTGAGTTTTGGATAATTATATTTTTACCCTATGATGATTTAGTTGGAAGGAATAAGCAATCAACTTTTAGAGTCATTATTGGCAGTCATTTTTAGAATTTTAAGGCAGTTAAAAGGTCATAAGTAGGTTGATATTTGTCTTCTACTGTGGCCTATCCTATGGGACCTCATCTCTGACCTTCCATTAAGTAAAAATGCCCATACAAAGATAAGATTTAAAAAGTCTAAACCCTATAAATTAATACAATGCCTGTCATAAGGGGTTAGACTTCTAATGTATATATTCAAACACACCTTTTATTTGTATTTGGATCTAATTTAGATGATTAATAATTTTTTTAAATAAATTTTAGTAAATTTAGAGTTTAAATTTTAACATTTATAATTTTTTCTCTATCTCAAACTGTGATTCTTGTTATATTAAAACAATAAATTAAAAAATAACATTTAATCAAAAGGTTGTGTGAACAATGTATCAAAAAGTTATATCGTTTATTCTTGTGTTCCTGCATTCCAAATTCTATGAACTTGTTTTCAATGTTCCAAAGAGTGTTTACATTAGGGATAAGCGGTTTAAATCCAATAAAACTTTTTATATTATTTTGTCAGTTGACTCTTCATTGATTTTCAAGATTTAGGAACCCACCCTCTTTCACACCAATGTTGCTTGGATACAGGTGTTAATATTGTAGGAATATTCAATTTTTTTTTTGAAATTTTTATATATTTAAAAGGCTATTAAAAAATTATATTTTTATATCTATATTCGGATAAATGTATTGAATATAAGTGTTTAAAAAAATGAAAAGTTAAGAGTAATGTAGTTTCAAACTGAAAGTATAAAACAAACTCAAAATATTGTAGTCTTTGCTAACATTTTTCAAATTGGGTGAACTATTGGTACTTCTAGACCACCATTTTGCTCAAAAGTACTTCATTGTAATCATACTATGAATAACCAATAATCTTTGTTTAGTGTAGGACTTTAGGGATGTCCCGAGGCTGAAGCCAAGAACCTAGCTCTTGGGGTTTTTTTTTTTTTTTGTAGTCTTCCACTGATATACTCATTTTTCACCATGTCCGCTGAAATTGTAGCCCTTGAATCTTTGAAATTGAAAAAGAAGCAACAACTTTGACGATGTTGCAGGCTGCATTTAGCTGTAGTCTTCTGTGTTTTTTAGTGATTGCTAGCGGCCTGTGTGGAAAAACTGGCTGAAACCAAAGACCTCTTGCTGCCCTAAAACCGTGTGGGCCTTTATCTGTTTAATAAACAGAATGAACAGCCTTCTGCAAAAATTCTAGATGATGTTGAGATTAATGAATGCTCCTTAATAAGCTTGATAGTATTTTTCAATCAAGTGTACGATAAAGTGTCCTATATGAATATATATGAAATATGGATATATTAAGATAAAATAAAAAATTTGTATCATGTAAAAAATATTTTATTACATATTAGTATTTTTGTTTTGAACATAGAGACGTTCATGGATCGAGTTAAATCGTTGCCCGAATTTCTTTACTTGGGCTTGAGGCTCGTTTCAAAGTGGCTCGTAAACTCAATTTACTATTTGAAAAAAATATTTTTTTATTATTTAAATAGTGATTTTGATGGATCTTAACAAAAAAGTATTATATCGAGACCAAATCCAATTTGAATTGGACGACCATCTATCTTAATAGTCGTTCTCCAGCTTTTGAAGTTCAGCTTCCATTAGTTTTTGTTGGTCATTCGCGAGATCCATGCCCCATTTATTCGGTGCACAGAACTTGGGTTTATCATCAATTTAGAAAGGACCTGAAAAACTGCAGCTTACACTGGTCAAGTCTGAAAGAATAATAGTGTCTGAGTCATGGTCTTAGTTCCACTTATCATTACGCAAACTTCCGGGATAATCACGGCACCCCCCCTTCGGAGCCACCATGAATTTTCTTACCCTATACCGTTCATCAAAGCCCGGCTGCTGCATTGTTTTGCAATTACCAATGCCTATACAACTAATTTCACTTAGTTGTGAAGCAAAATCTACCATTTCTACTTTGATTACGACCTGTTTTAATCAAATGCATAAACCCTTCCAAGTTATATCTATAGCTATAGGAAAAGGCGACTGAAATTTGACTGGTCTTTTGCTGCTAGATCCTATGTTGGTCGATTAACCTATTTTTTGTGAAGTTTTTGGCATTGAAAATTTTGGATAAAGAATGGTAATATATATTATAAGATTAATTGCTAGTGGAATGATACTAGTATTAAAACACCTCTGCAGTTGGTGTTTGACGAATTTATATATAAGTTTTAATTTGAAAGTTTGGAGTACAGAAATCTTCCAAAGAATGTTAAGGTGCACGAGATGCTGATGTTCTTTTGGTGATCGAGCTGACGAGGCTCTGAAGGTTCTCAGACAATAAATGGAGTTGATTTGCCTAGATAGGAGATGTCAGAGGATATCGGACGTTGATCTCCAGAACATGTTGTGATATTCAAATTATTAATAGATTAAGATATTTTCAAAAGAAAAGCGAGAAACAATTTTATTACTCGTGAATTTATGTTTTCTTTTATCTTTGATCAACGTTTATTCATCTATTTATATCTGATAATTATTAAGTGCTATCGAGCTTGATACTATTAAACCAGATGTTTTACGAAGTCCAAGTGCATCGAACAACTGGAAATGTTAATACAAACATTTAGAGATAATACATTTTATCTTGAAAGAACCATGAAACAGGGAACAAATATATGGGACAAAGGATATAAAACTGCAAAGTCACTTAACTGCCATTTGTCTGGCATTTTCTGAATATGAGATAAGATCATCTAGATTCTTCATTTAATGTCTGTCAAATTCTAACATTTGAACGCGGGACTAAATACAAATGTCTTCTTTATATTGCCTTAACAGTTTGCACGGTTCAAGAGAAAAACTAAAGTTTAATATTTAATGCAAAACATAATATCAATTCCAACCAAGTAGATAGGCAAGCGAGCCCACGAAACCGGTTAAATGCCTTTGCTTTTTGTTCATCAAAATATCTTTGTCGCGTTTTGGCGGGATTGCATATATTTAGATTAGAAGCTTTTTGCGTTTACACTATTACCTTCTTTTTATTTTTTTTAGGAAGGAGTGAGTAGTTTGACATATAAAAGAATAAGTGTTTATGGATTGAATTGAATTTGTTTGAATTTAAGTATGATATTAGCATTATTTATATTTATTGAAGTTCAGTTTGGACTTTAAATGTTAGATTTAAAATTTGATCCGTTTTTTAAATAATTTTTTTTGGCTCAAGATAATATTTCGAGTTAATATTTTTATCCAGATCCTTTTAAATATTAGACAGCCTTCGAATGTGGACAAATAAATTAACTTATGAACACGTTTACCATAAACCTGTTAAATTGTTGACCAAGTTCATTTTTTTTTAATAATATGAATCGTTATGAGCATTTTCAAGTATTGTCTAAATTTAATTTTCTTTCAAATGATCTTGAAAAAGCATTTTTTGACAAAAATAAAAAAAAAAAAACTCATCTTTTTATCAGCTCGATTAATCCTTCGAGGATCTTTAAATTGCCTTCTTATCAATTTGAACAGTATTAATGTATTAGTGACTAATTTATGTAATTTGTTCTTAAGGACTAAAACCAAAAGCAAAGTTGGCTTTGGTGGTTTTCCTTTAGGCCAAAAGGTCCACACGCAAATGACTCTTTTTTAAGACATTAGTGGGAGTAGTGGAAGAGGAATTGCCAAGAATATTTGCAAATCCTAACTACTTCACACCACAATGTTGAAAGTTTTTAAAAGAAAAAATTACCTTGTTTTAAGGTCATTTAGGATTACTACTTAATTATAAAGTGGTCAATGATTCCCTTCTCTAAAAAAATGATTTAACATTTAAATATCATATAATAACTAGTATGATTAGAGATGTCATAATCCTTAATGGCAGCTTAGCTTAGGACTTGTCCAAAGTTTTCTTTACTTAATTTGCACATTGAGTCAACCAGTATTTACCAATTTTTTTCCTTTAATTTGACATAAATTTGTCTTGCTTCCTTTCTCATTTTCTTATATTTAAAGATATATATATATATATATATATATACATATTATACACCTAAAATAGGATTTTCTATTTTTTTTTTTGTAAATTTGGGGGTATATTTAGCTGATTCATATTTATTGGATTTATGTGAAAATTTTGTAAGAATTTTCTTTTCATGCGTAGGATGATAAATGTTTTCTAAGGTATAATCAAAATGGATTCGGTTAAAAAGCGCTTTATGGGTATTAGTTAAGGACTATTTATGGATCATTTTATAAATATTTTATGCAGTTAATATATTTTTTTGAATTTAAAAAAATATTAATTACATTTTTTTATACAAAACACAGTTTAAACATTTATCATAAAAATATTAAAATTTTAATAAAATAAAAAACTTTTTTATTTTTAAACTTTTTTATGAAATTTATAAGTTTTTATTTTTATTGAAATAAAAAACTATTTTATTTTTAAACTTTTTATTTTTATTGAAATCAATAAAAATAATATTAAATATAAAATTTTCTTAAAATAATAAATAAATAAATAATCTTTCACATGGATATTTAAAAATTTTAACGATAATATATATATAAAATAAACTCAAATAAAAAAATATTTATTATCTTATATTTTAATAATGAAATAAAAAATTTTATAAATAAAGTTAATAAAGTGGTATGTATTTTATTTATTATTTTAAGACATATTACGAAACGTGTCATCGCAGTACTTATGAAATTTTTACGTTCTAATTACTCAATAAAAAAATATTAAAAAATAGTGTCGTTCTCGTTGAGTGGGCAGGCCATTAGGTGGTGGATAAGGAGGGGTTTGAATAGCGTTGTCTGGAAGGTAGCGGCAAGTCCAATCACCCAGCCAAGGGAACCGGTTCCAACTCATACTTTTCAATGACTGAGCTACGTGGCCTTTTGGCTAAGGCTGGGCCATGAAGTAGTGGTTATGTGTGGACCACTGGGGTTTTCGTTTTATAATTAAAAAAATTAATAAAGCTTTATTTTTAAAAAAATATTAATAAAAATGATTAAAAACAAGAGTGAATACATTATTAAGATTTGACATTGCAGTTGTTAGTTCTAACTTTAAAATTTTCTAGTCTAATTAGACTTTCTCTATCATTTGGTTTGAAATTAATTAATGATTGATTTTGCGTCCAAGAAATTTGGAGAGAGAGAGAGAGAGAGAGAGAGAGAGAGAAGAATTTCTTCTATAAAAAAAATAACCCCATTTTACTCATAAATGTTAGGTAGTTGGTATAGAATTTTATAAAGAAAATAACAAAACTTTCAAAATTTTCATTGAAATAATAATTTTGGGGCAAGGACTAGGGAAAAAAATAGAAAAAAAAATACATTTTAAAAAGTTTTCTCTTAGAAATTTATTTGAAAGGAATGACTGGGATGCTATAATTGCGTTTTCATTTGTTATTTATTATTATTATTATTATTCATTCATTCATTCATTCACGTACAATCAATAACAAATTACGAAAATTATATTCATAAATATTGATTAAAATTATATTCCATCTAAATGAATTAAAAAGTAATGAAATAAACCGAATTTAAAAAGAAAATGATGGTAAACATTGGTACTAATAATAATAATACAAGCTAGTGAAATTAGTAATTTTTTTTCTTAACTTAATTAGTTTATATAGTCATGAGATTCAACAAGTTGAGTTTGAATTCGAGTTCGAATCTTAATCTTTGCAGCCTTTTTTTTATTCCAAATCATGATCTCTTTTATACAAGAAAGTATCAATTTTTCTTTCATTTTAAGTTTATAGTTGATTTCTTTGTTCTTTGGGATTGAATATTTCAAATTACTTATCCAACATTTAGTAATGAATTTAAAATATATAACAATTAAATTGGTTTTCAACTGGTATCTTCCTTTTTTTTTCCCCAATTTTCTAAATTAGTGTTTCCAAGCATCATTAAATATGGGGTTCAATTATCCAAAAAAAAAAATGTGGGGTTATGGAATATCGAAAAAGTATGAATTAATTAATAGAAGATATTATTTTGTTGAATTTAGTTTTATAATGTGAAAACAAAGAACCGAATCTTTGTTTATTTTTTAATAAAATTTTTACCAAATTATAAATATAAAAGAAATTAAAATAATATTAAATACTACATAAGAAATAATTTATTTATTTCTAGAAAAAACAATAAAAATTTTGGCATATTCGAAATAAATGGGTTGATTAATAAGTTTCTTAACCACAACTAAACATCCATTATTATTATTTTTTTATTAATTAAGGTTTATCTTTTTCTTAAAAAAAATTGATCCTATATAGTGACTATTTAAGTGTCTAGATCTTACTATAGCCCACAAATGATACATAAATTTTTCATATAAGACGAGAGTAGGGTTGTGGGAAAACAGACATCTTTATTTCTTTGTAGATATTTATATAAAAAATTATTCGATACATAATCAAATCGAAAATAAAAATTCATCCGCAGAGATTTAATAAGATAATAAATATTTTTGCAAATTATAATAAAAATTAAAAAAATAATATAATAAAAAATACATTTATTAATATTTAAAGTATAGAAACTTCACCAAACCACAAAGTACATAAATATATATAAAAAAACTCATTTTATATTATTAATCGTATACATATTTATTTATAAATAATTATCATGTACATTAATGATGAAAATTTTTCATAATTAAAGTTCATAGAATAACATATATCAATAAAGTATATATTAAAAATAAAAAATAAATAAATTAGATTATATCACCCGATAAACTTATAAAATTTTTTCATTTCAATATATATATATATATATATATACACACAGACACACACACGAGATAGTAATGGGCCACGTTTAGTGGCTAATGGCCACCAAAAGTTTTCCTCCCATTTTACCAAAAGGGGCTTTTTCTTGTCAAGGTAAAAGGGAAAACAAGGGTAGCTATCAATGTCCTTGTTTAAAATTAATGTTTGTAGAATTTTTTTAGGTTAAAAACTTCTGTTTCACAGTAATTTTAACGTTGAAATGATAAAAATTTTTAACTTTTTAAGGTTAAAATTATGGTTTAATAATTTAAATAAAAAATTTTAAAAATAAATTTTTTACGATTTAAAAATTAAATAATTTTATTATTCTTGTATATTTAAATTTTATTATTTTAAAATATATATTCTTTGATATTTTAATTTTTTTGAAATATATTTTTTACATTAACACCTAATATTTTAAAAAAAATTGCAATGTAATTCATCGTACATTTTAAATACACTTTTTTCTATGCATACGATGAAGTGGAAAGGAAATCTAAGGTCATAAACCAAAACGAAACTAATTGAAGAAATTCTATTTTTTTTCCCCTTTGGAAACGGTGAAAACGCATTAAAGCAGCGAGGCGGCAATCTAAAGAAGATGATTGGACGAATGATGTCATGTTTCATGCTACATGATCTCACTGTTTTGCTTCATTTTCTACTATAAATTAATAATACCCTTTACATGCGAAAAGCCTCCCACCATTACTATCATCTCCTAAACCTCTTCCTCTTAATCCACCTCCGGGCTCTCCCTTTACCTATAGCTGAAAGAAGCCTAAAAACCCATGTTTAACATGGAATCTAGTGAAGCAACTCCTGCTGCTACTGCATCTTCTACTCAATCTATTTCTCCGAATTCTTCGTCTTCTCCTCCTCCTCCTACTACCCCGACTCCAACCCCACAGGTTATTATTAGCCCTTGCGCCGCTTGCAAGATTTTGAGGCGAAGATGTGCTGATAAATGTGTGTTGGCACCTTACTTTCCTCCCACTGAACCAGCCAAGTTTACCATTGCTCATCGTGTGTTTGGTGCTAGCAACATAATCAAGTTCTTGCAGGTAGCCATTTTTTTTTTCCTTTTGTTTTGGCCAAGGTTAATCTTAATCTTGACATATCTCGAACCCCCTGCAAATTTACACTCACAATATTCCTTTGTAGTTAAGGCTACTTTAGCATTAGTGTGAAATGGCAAAAGACTAGCTTCGGGTTAATGCGTTGACAAATGTGGCAAAAAGATATAGTAATGGGAAAAGTCTATTAGTGGGGTATTCCTTTTTGGGGTTCGTTTTTAAAGAACATTGTTAAATCCGTGAGACATTTTGACATCAGCTTTCCTCTTTTAATTTATAACCCACCTCGTCTACGTCTATATTGGTTTAAATTTTGGATTCAAAATTTAGAGATATTCTTTTTTAGAATAAAGTAAATCGTAATGTAAAATAAAAAAATTACAAATATCGATAAATTTTAACAATGTTAACTTTTAAAAATAATTTTATGAATGAATTCATAACAATAAGTGAGGTTTTATTGACATAGTTTAGACTTTAGAAACTGCTTGTGGAAACACCCTACTTTCTGCATTAAAATGTTGACACATCCTTATACCCTTTATCACTAATATGTCAACAAATGTACGTACTTATCCAACATCTCCCATAGCTTTTGCCTTGTCCCATATGCAAATGACTAAATGAGGAAATCGACTGTCTCCCATTAAAAAAAAAATCTGTGCTGCTCAGTTCAGTTCCTATATCTAGCTTCATGTAATCTGACTGGAAATTAGATCATCTTGACTTATGAAAGTATTTCACTTTTGGGCATAGTTAACATATCGATTTGACTTAGTTTTTAAGGTGTAGTTGTAGACTTTATTTCCCATTATAATCGACGATCCGGATCAGATGATGCTAAATAAGGGGTTGGTTCTGAATTCTTCAGGAACTTCCAGAGTCCCAAAGGGCTGATGCAGTGAGCAGCATGGTTTACGAGGCTGGTGCAAGAATCCGAGACCCAGTTTACGGTTGTGCGGGGGCGATTTGCCAGCTGCAAAAGCAAGTCAACGAGCTCCAAGCACAGCTAGCCAAAGCTCAAGCCGAAGTCGTCAACATGCAGTTGCAACAAGCCAACCTCGTAGCTTTACTTTGCATGGAAGTGGCAGAGTCTCCCGAGCCGAACCCCCAGCAATCCGTCGACGATTTCATCAGCAGCCCACAAAGCTACCATAGCAACCCAAGCTTCATGGAAGAGAACAACTTGGGGTCACTATGGGAGCCTCTTTGGACATGATTTGATTCTTAAAATAAGAATCAATAGAGCTTTGATTAGCTGCCTTTGAGAGATTACAAGGCCCCCATGAAGCTCTCCTAAAGGAGAAGTTTGAAGGACATTGAATTAGATTAATAAATTTTAACTCAAGCTAAATGTAAGTTTCTAGGATCTAATGTTAAAGCTAAGATGAAGTAGATAGCTCTTTTTCCTCCATGAAAAATGCCATGTTTGGAGAGAAAGAGAAATATGTACTCCATTTTTTTTTTCTAAAGTTTATAATTTCTATATGCTAATTATTGAAATTTTAACAACTTTTAGGTCACCTACTATGATTACTTATAATTGATGTTTCATCTAATTCCTATTGTCAAATTAACTATAACTTTTGACCATCTCTTCTCTTCGGTTAATTTTTACTATATCTGACATATATAAGCACTACTCTTATTGCAAACTTGCAATCTTAAAAAACTTAATTAAGCATGATCAAATAATACACTTGAATCTAAATCAGAGATTTTATTTCAATTCATTCTAACAATTATTTTTTTATATAATATCCAATAAATATAAAATTTCAGTTTCAATATTTATAAAACTTTTCTTTATTTTCAAACTCCAAATACTTTATTTCATCCAAATTTGGTGGTACACTCCCAAATCAACTTTCTTGTTGATTTTTTTTTCCAGAACCTTCATTCAATTATGTGAGATACTTACAACTATTTAAGATTTATAGTTTGGTGGTCATATATCACTTAATTTTTAATAATTTACAATACGTTTTATGTAAGAAAAAAATGACTTTTTAATAACCTACTGTAAAGTCAAACCAACCCTCCAATATTACTTAAATTACTAAATCTAATTATAAAATATCAAAATATATAAATATAACATAAATACTTAAATTACTAAATCTAATTATCACTATGCCTTTAGTCCTGAAAAAGTTAAACTAATTCCTCAAGTTTTGGCATAATATCTTCCCAAAAAATAGGCTTGTAATCTTCAACAATAAACAGTACCTTGGAAGATTTTAAGTACCGGCCAGTACTTACATGTATTAATTAATATACCTTTAGAAAAACAAACCTTACCGTATGATAAAGTCATTATTGATTGAGAACAATAGCGCGTTTCTAAGTCTAATCATGATTAAACGTCTTTTAATCTCTTTTAAAAATTTCTTAAACGTTCATGAAGAAAATGGACCCTTTGATTTGAAAGAGGAGATCAATTCTTGTTTGGAGGATCATGCACACTGTTACTATGTCAAAAGAAGTAACAGCTCACGTGCTAATGTTTGATCTTTGATTAGTTTTTCTTTTCTTTTCTTTTTTTTTTTCAAAATTAAGGGTTTGCATTACGGTGTTGTTTCAAAATGAAATCGATGAATGTTTGTTGTGTTTTGTAATTATACATGTGAAGGATACTTAACAGCACACCTAACATATAGCTCAAAGCAGGATTCAATTGGTAAAACCCAATGATTCACTTGATATTAAGGAGGACATGTTTTGCCCCTTAACCTCTCTGCGGTCATTTTATTCAAGATGAAAGATCAAACCATCCTTGACATGTAAAGATTACGTAAGATTTAGATTCCAAGATCATCTATACTTCTTATCACTTGTCCTAATTAAAGAGGCGACACGTAACATTTGACAAGTCATTTTTAATAAATATAAATAGCTTCCTATATATTTATTAGCACCCTTCCTTCACTTACTCTCATCTCTTTTAACTCTCCTCCTCTTTTTTTTTGATACACTAATTTACGTATCGAAACGTATCTTAAATATTTACCTTTTAACTCTTATGTCGTACCGAAGGGCTCATACTCACACAGCAAAAAGACCATCAACAATATTAATTATATAAATATAAACACAACAAAAATACTAGCATCAAAATCTTATATTTTTGTATATTTGTGTCATATTTCGTATTTTTGCATATCATAATCATGTTAAAAATATTATTATTTATAAAAATTTTAACACGTTACTAATTCATATTTTGTATATTATAACATATTTTTTTGTATTATTTTTTCATATTATATCATATTTTATGATATATTTTATTTATTTTCTCATTTAATATTTGTATTTTATAATTATGTGTCATGTTCAAAAATTTAAACATAAAAATAATACTATATTAAATGTGTCATATTTTTCATGTTTAATATTCGGATATAATATAATTATCCCTTTTTTCTCTTTTTTTCCCACTAAACCTTACCTTAAACGCGGTTTTGGGAGGATAAATCAAATGATGTGCTTCCCACGTGAATTGAACATGAAAAAGGCCACGACCACGCTTGTGATTTGTCGGTAACATAGTTTCGGGTGAGAGAGAAGGAGGCAAAAATTCTTCATCCTTTAACCAACATGTCATTATTGTCCATCCATATATAAACACATAATATATGTACATTATATATATTGTGTTCCTTTTTGACCAAAAATTGTGTGGAGCTCCTTCAACCTTTCGTTTCATCTAAACTTTTTGTTTTTTTTTTGTCAAATAAAATGGGTGGTTTCAGAAAGGTCAAATCTAATCCAACGAAGCCAATAGTTTCCCATGTACTACAAATTTCGTTACGACAATTACTTTTCATATTGTCATCGAATTGCAGCAAATATTAGAAGAATATGAAAGGGAAAAAAGAAAAAAAGACAAAAACAATGGCATGTTGGATCTCTTGTACTTGTAAGCTTAGATCTTGTTAGACCATTTTGAAGAAAGGCATGTGCTTCCAATAGTCATAAAAAAATGATAAGATACTTATTAAATCTAGAGTTAGTACTTATATTTGATGTATTCAATATATATAAATTTATATAATATCAATTAATTAAATATATTATTAAATTAAAAATAAAATTATTTGTATTTAATTTAAAAACACGTGCTTCCCAGAGCCATAAATGAAGGAAAAAAATGATGAGATACTTTTGAAATCTAAAGTTAATATAAAATTAATTTATACATTATTAGTAAATTAAATAATATTATCTTATGAAAAATAAAATTATATGTATTTAACTTTAAAATCTTTTAATGAAATGATATAATTTGACCAATAAATAATATATATATATAATTATATCAAATATAACCATATAAAATTGAATTATTGTTTGGGACATTTGGCAGCTAATTTGGTTGATTTGGTAGGTTAAAGAGGTTGCAAATTGGTTGAATTTTTATTGGGTTTTGAAATAAGATTGTGATGTTTGAATTGGACTGTAATAATCAACTTTGGATAACTGAAAGGAAATCTAACGCATTTCTCATTCTGAAAATTGTTAAATATTTGTTTGATTTTCATGATATCAATAAAATTATAAAAATTAAATAGAAGTTATCCAGTTCGTACAGTTTGAGTTAAGAAAGGCAATTGCTTGGCACGTGACAAGAAAAATTTTTTTTAATAAAAAATTAATTATTTGTATTATATTTATATTATTTTTATTTTTTAATTTTATTTTAGATATATATACTTTGACACATTAATATTTGTATTATAAAGATTTTTATATATTTGTGTATCCATGTGATAATAGTATCATTTTTTGTTGTATTATGTTTTTTTTTTTTCGTGATATGTTTGAAATTATCAAGTTTAACTGTCATTATTTAAATAACTTTTAATTTTTTGTCATGTTCATTTTATATAAATTTTGATATGCTCGTTTATTCATACTATGATCATGTTTTTTTTTTGTTATGTCCTATTTTAATTATTTTTTCATGTCTTATTCGAGTATGACACCATTTATATAACTTGTAATTTCTTGTCACATGTTATATAATAATTGATTTATTATTTTTTAAAAAACATTATATTAATTTTTTATTTTTATATTATTGAATAAAATATCATCATATTAATAAATTATGGGCAATAATTAGAAATATTGAATAATAATATTAGATGGGTTGTTGTAAGTTATTTTTTAAGACATTAGTTGTTGAATCAAAAGAAAAAAAAATATAATGATGATTAAATAATAAAAAGAATTATATTAAGTGATGTCATAGTTATGAGCTATTATGAGATAGTTGTTAAGTTTATATTTTATTATTTTTATTTCTTAATATGAATGTAAATGGTAAATATCAATATAATTTAAATTAATTAAATTTTGTTATTCATTTTATTTTTTTCATATAAAGTGCATATAATGAATTTATGTTACTTTATATCTATACTTTATTCTAAAATTATCTTAAGGGAGATAATTTTTTTCATACGTTATCATAGTAATTCAATTGTACTTATAAATTCTTGTGTCATAATCTTATTTAATATATTGTTACAACAATAACATTGAAGCAATGCGTATTATTACAACAATAACACTAGAGTAATGCAAGGGTTTAAACACTAATATTTTATTATTTTTATCGTTTTGAAAATATTTGATATTAAATTATAATATATTATGACGCTTGCTTCAGTCAATTAATTGAAGGGCAATAAGTTGTAAAAAAAATTAAAAATAAAAATTTCAATTATTATTTTACCATTTTGATTTCTTTTTATTTTAATATTAAAGATCATAGTACCTTGGTAATAATTACTAAGAAACAGGCTACTTTTGGTTGTCATGATTCTCTTGTAGTAACTTTGCTTTGTTTGCTTTCTTTGGCCTTTATTGCTTTAAGATTTGGGTGTTGAATTTTTCAAATAAATATCGTTTGGTTTGGAAAGAAGAGATCGGCGCAGTCTTTTGAACTTTACTAGCAGGTTTCTTTCTCACTACGATCAAATTTTGTTTCTTTTGTTTACTCTAACATATATATATATATATATATATATATAGCATAAATAATGATTTTGTTATCAAATATTGTAAGTAAACATTTTAAAATTATTATATAATAATATTTTCACTTAATAAAATTATTAATTATTGCATTTATATTATTATTGCTATAAAAAATGTTAATATGTGCTTAGTGATACTGGTAAAAGTAATGTTTATACTAATTATGAAGCCTTTGACTGAGTCGGTATTATGATTCGGTTGACACCATTTGAGGAAATCATAAAAAAAAAATTAAATTTATAATAATTATAAAGTAAGGAGGTAAATGTCTATTTTGTATATTTTTAAACAGTTGTTTTCTATTTAAAAAAATTTACAAAATTTATCCATTATTATTATTATTATTATTGAAAAAATTTCCAAAACCTCAATGGTCTGAAAATTTTAATTTATATAAAGAAATATGCAAGTAATTAATTTTTTTGTTGCATTAAGTAAAACTAATTATTAAATGAAAAAAATTAATTAATAATTAAATAATAATTAATTATCATCTATAAACATTAATTAAGCAAACCTTCATTGTAAATAATATACGGACAATATTCATGCACCATTGGAGTGTAAATATATTTAATAAAATAAAAACATAATAAATGATATATATTGCATTCTATTAATCTTATTTATAGACTTTTATATTTCACTAATAATGTACTTAATAATAATATTTATTTATTTATAATCTATAATATATTAATTTTTTCAAACATTTAATTTTTTTATTATAATCAAAATATAAAAATATAATTTTTTATTAATTAAAATTAAAAATTTAATATTCTATTAACAAATCCGTTAACTCAAACATTTGTTACGAAACTCGAGAACCCATAATTATTATTCGGCTACATCTCGTGCGGCTGATAATCAATTGCTCGGCCATTCATTTATGCAACATCTCCCTAAAGTTGGCCGAAAGAAAAAATAAAAAAAAGTGTTTGTCTTCAAGATTACGCGTAAAATCATTTAATATTCATCCACGAATTCATCTTTATATAAGCTTTTTAAACGCGGAAATATTAATGATTCGGTCCATATGTATATGATTTCCAGAGTTTTATTTGTTGTTAATCTTTACTTTGTTAAAAAGACTTAAACTTTATATCTCCATCACAATCCTAATCATACAAGTAATTAATATTAAAAATTCATTTTGAAAATCTCGATTAAAAATATTGTTAATCATATTCGAGATGTCATTTTATGATTAAATTTTTAAAAATATTTAAATTTTTAATTTAAAAAATTAAAGAGAGCTAGATATTATATTACGATGAAAAATGTAAATTGTTCTTATTTATTGAAGATTCATTTTTATTTTTATTTTTTGTTTTTAACTTATATTAAATTAAGAAATTATGAGGCCTGTTTTCGAAAAGAAAAATGAAATTATGTGGCCGTGTCAAAATAATTAAATTAATAAATAAAATGTCTAAACTAATATTATATATATATATATATGTGTGTGTGTGTGTGTGCTAGCATACATAAACAATTAACTAGATGCTATCAGTTTTCAAAAATGGCTAAATTCAATGTTTAAAAAGTGTTCGCATTTAAGGGAAAAGTCATGCATGTTATGCCAATGTTTTCACATTACAATATTTTGGAGATATATACATATATATATATATATATATATATATATATATATCAAGGTTAAAAAACTGAACCTTAGGTCGACTGGTCCAACCTTTGGTTATTGGTTCAATAAGTTTTTTAAATATTTAAATAATTTAAAAAAATTAAAAATATATATAATCAATTTTTTATCGGTTCAATCCGATTTTTTACGAGTTGAACTAGTCTTTTTTACCGGTTCAATAAAAAATCCGGTTCTATTATATGCATAGGACTGGACTTCTGGCCGATTCTTGGTTCAACCCGTTCAACTGATCGACCTAGTTCAGTTTTTTAATTCATGATATATATATATATATATATATATATATATATGTACACATAGAGAGAGAGAATATTAATTAAAAATTAACGAGATCAAGATGAAAATATCACATTTTTTTGTTAATTAATGCAGTAAACTTATGTAATAATTTTTTCATACATGTTGAGGGAGATTTTTGGGCTTCATTTAATATCAATTTATTTATCTATATATGATAGGGAAGCTTTTACTGTCACAATTTTTTTAATGGAAAATGCTAGTTATATCATTTTTATTATTTTACAAACATTCTATATATATATATATATATATATATATGTATGTATTTATATGTATAAATATATATCTAAAAAAAATTACCATACATTGTAACTAGGTTAATTAACAAGGTAGCTGCTAGTCTGGAGTTCAAATTAACCAATTCTTGATTTTTGAATTGAACTAGATAAACCTTCTTAATAATAATAATAATAATAATAATAATAATAATAATGGTATGGTCGGAACATTAGAATTAGATCGATGTTATGGAGTTGAGTCCGACCATAACATAATAATCCGACATTAGAATATAATCATATTCATCGTACATGTGTAGTTTTAAACTGATTCAATATCTGTATCATGCATGTATTTACATATGTATTTGATGGTTTAATTTTTAATATGAAACAAGTAATTAATAATTTTAATTTATTCAAAATTTGAATTGTACGATCCATGTGAACGAAGCATAACTGCAACGATTGGATTAAAATATATATATAAATCATATAAAAATTAAAAAAATATATAAATGTAACATTTAATTTATACCACTGCAAATAGATCTCTCCTACTGTGCATGTGTGTGTGTATAAATAAATATATATATATATATATATATTAATAATAAGAGAAAAAAAAATCAGATGTAATATATAAATGCCTACTTGCTAAGCGCATGTCTCTTACAACAAATGTCAAATGTCTTAGAAGGAAATGACTGGACAGGACCATCATTATATGGGCTTAAAAAGGAGCCCAAAAAGTTTCACAATAATATTCCTCAAATGAATAGCCCAGATCAGGCAAAGAGCACCCATGCAAAATGATCATTTGTTTTTTTTAAAAAAAAAAGAAAAAACTTTTTTTGAGAGATTTTGGGTCAATTTTTTATAATAAAATCATAAAATTATTTTTAATTAAATTTATTTAAGTATAATGATCTTTTTATTTATCTATTAAAATTTTTTATATAATATATTTATAAAATAGCTTATCAACTCTCTAAAAAAACTTATTATTTCTTTTAAAAATTACTGTGATTTTAAAAATACTATCACTCTCGTTTAAAAAAACTAGCTCTCTTGAAAAAAAAAACGCCTCTCATATATATATATATATATATATATTGCATAAAGATTTTTTTCTACTTACACAAAGGGTGTAATATAATATACTATTCTTATAAAACTTTTGACTGTTTTGAGAATAAGAGCCAGATGACATTAATTTAATTAGAGAATTGGTCAAAAAAATATAAAATTAAAGGCGTTTGGATAAGTTAACTTAAAATAATAATTAACTATCCGTTTAAAAAAATTATCCACTTTTTCACTTAAAAAATAATTATTTTTAATTAAAAAATTTACATTCTTAATGCATTATTTAAAAAAAAACAAATTAAAATAAATAAATAAAATTCGTCCACTTCATGTTTATGGGCGGGCCAAATTCTTGTTAATTCAATATTTTAAACTTGTGGAAGGCCCGGCTTGGATTTGAAAAATAAACTCTAGAAATGGCCCAAAGTGGCCTAGCACTTTACAAAGCTTAGATATAGGCAGCAGGCCCTCTTATTCATAGTCTACTTCCGAGTCAAGGAAGGACTCAGGAATCTTGAACTGAAGTCCGTAAAGTCCATCGGCATTCGGCAATTTGTTGGGTAATGGCAACGACAGCGAGAGGAGAGGGAGACTCAAAAAACGCAGACCCCGACGACGACCTCAACTCTTTACTTTCACAGCAACACAACGAGCTCATGGCTGCGCATTCACTCGAGTCCGACCTCGACTTTGCCTTCCAGCTCCAACTCCAAGAAGCCCTCTCCGCTTCCCTTTCTCTCCACGCTTCCCAACCACCATCTCCAACTCCACCCCCGCCTTCCCAACTTCCCATTGAAAACGACACCGTATTCTCCTTGACGTCCCAAGAGCTCTCCAAACTCCAACAAGAATCGCTTGATCACAAAAGCAGCGTCCTCGAAACCCAGAAACTTAAGCAAGACCTCAAGCGTCGAGTCCACGACGAGAAATTCGCGCGCCAGATAGCGAAGATTCCGGAAGATCAATGGGCCGAGTGGGGCGATCGCTTTGAACGTCCGTTCGGCGAAGGGTGTTCGAAGGAGCTGCGATCGGAAGAAACCGACAGCGAAAACGATACCGTTGATGACGTTTCTGACGACGACGAATGTGAATTTCATATTTACTTCAAGGGATTGATTAGTGAAGAAAACGCTAAGAACCAGATATCGAATTATGCGGGGATCGGAGTTGCGATTTGTGATTTTAGGGATAATTTGGTTTTGGAAATTAAGAAGCCGTTAGTTGGAATTGGGTTGAGCAAACAAGCGGCTGAGCTTAAGGCGTTGATCGAAGGGCTTAGCGCTGCTTTGTCTTTGGAGCTTAATAGGGTTGAATTCTTCTGTGATTATTACCCCATTTATCAATACGTAAGTTCCTCTTCACCTTTTTCGTTTTGTTATAGTGCACGAAAATTTCTCGTTTTATTTACGTTCCTTCTGCCTGTTAATCGTCGCACTTTCTCTTTTGCTTCCGGAAGCTTAAGTTAAAATATGGGTTTCTGATACAAATACGAGGTTGCGATTGGAAACTTGGATTTCAAATACATCGTAAATTGGGTAATAAAACACATGCAATTGCAACCTACATGATTATTTTTCAAGTTCATGGAATTTTTAGAAGCTTATTTAACAGTGAATTGAAATACTTACAGATATCTGCGAATTTGAAATTCATCTTTTTATATCTTTCAAACTTATAATCATATTGAATCTTTTAACTAATATATACAATAGTGTATACTTTTCATTCTCACAATTCATATGTGGTTGTGTATGAGGTATATCCTTTCAGGGACACTAAGAGTTTGGTGGGGTTGTCTTGTTTGGAAAATAAGAAAAAAGAAAAAAGAAAAATGGAAAATTAGTATAAGGATTTTAAAGTGGAGAATTAAATGAGGCAAAATAAAGATAAGTGAGGTATGGTGCATGCTGATGGAAAACAATTAAATGGAGGCGATAATTCGGGTTTCGTTGAAGAGCTCAATTCAAACCCGAATGCATCCCTTGTTAGATAACTATTCCATTGTATGATGCCGAAGCATCAGGAAAGCTCTCTGTGGCCATGTTTATCACTAGTTCTAGACATGTCAAGTTGCTGCCTTGTGCCATGTACTATGTTGTTGACCAGTTCTTATTTCGAGTGAGATCAGGTTTATGCTGTGGCCTAAGCATGGGCCATTTAAGTTTTTTGGATGTTAACATGTTAGCTTTAATTAAGAAATTTCAGATACACGTATTACAAGAAGGAAAGAACATCATTGATCATACTTGGGTTAAAATGTAGAAATGAATTATAATTAAATAAAACTAATTATAAAAGCCCTTTATTTTCTGAATAAAGAACCAAGATAATGTTGTTCATGTTGTATTTGGCAATACAGGTTACTAGGAGGTGGCAACCAAAGCAGAGGAAGATTTCAATGTTAGTTAATCAAGTATTACTTCTTCAAAGAAAATTTATTTATTGCAGCCCCACACTTGTGGCACGTAATGATATTAAATATGCGTTTAAACTTGCAAGGGAAGCAATAATTTCTCAGGTCACTCGGCCAGTAGAACAAAATCACGGCAAAACTGTGAAAGAGACTTGTGTTATCTGCTTAGAAGATACTGATTTTGGGTCCATGTTTTCAGTCGATGGGTGCAAGCACCGATACTGCTTTTCCTGCATGAAACAGCATGTAGAGGTGAAGTTGCTCCATGGAATGGTGCCCAAATGTCCTCATGAGGGCTGTAAGTCCCAGCTTATTGTTGACTCCTGTACAAAATTCTTGACCCCTAAAATGATTGAGACATTAAAACAACGAATAAAGGAGGCTTCAATTCCTGTCACGGAGAAAGTTTATTGCCCACATCCTAGGTGCTCGACATTGATGTCAAGAAATGAGGTTTCAGAATACGCCAAGGATGCACTTGTCGGAGCTGAAAGATCTGGAGCCAGGAAATGCGTGAAATGTCATGGCCTTTTCTGTATCAACTGCAAGGTTCCTTGGCATAGTAACATGACATGTCAAGATTACAGAAGAAAGAATCCTCTACCCCCTGTAGAAGATCTTAAGCTGAAGTCGCTTGCATCAATTAATTTGTGGCGCCAATGTGTGAAGTGCAACCACATGATAGAACTTTCTGAGGGTTGCTACCACATGACTTGCAGGTATATTCATTCTGGTTATGGTTTTTAGTTATCTTTTTTTTTTTTTTTTTTATTGTTTCTAAAATATTTTGCCCCACAAGCTCGAGTTTGTTCAAAAACCAACGTAAAGGGAAGGAAGTAAAGGGACGGGGGTGTGGGCAGGTGGTAGAGTGGGTTTGAGAAGGTGCTCACAAGTACGCTGCTTGAGAACAAGGGCTGTGTGCTTGAGGTGGAAGATCACTCATGATAATGAGTCTCATAAGTCCTCAACATTTAGCACCATTGCTCTGAATATAGCTTAAATAGCATAATTTTATGGTTGGCTGTCGAGGAATATGCACATTATTTAGAATCATTTTTACAAAGGAATTTCAATTTGAAAATATGCTGAGATTGAATTTTTTCAATCTTTGCCATGAATTTAGTGAAAGTATATAATCTAATTGTTTGTTTGTCTCTTCATCTACGAGGTAGAATAAAATGTTGTTTCTTCATTACTCATCTATGTCATGGAGCCATTTCTTTAGTCATTCTCTCATAGACCAGTGTTCGAAGCTAACTTTAAATTAAAAAAAAAAAAAGAAACGGCTCGTGGGACCTCACTCGCCTTTCACTTTTCATCCGACTGCCCAAGCTCTCCCCCACTGTCTTATCCGTCACTTTCTTCTGTTCTCTAAGTTCTTCCCTAGGCTCCCCCCCACCCCCCAAACTCCCTCATCTGTAAATTGTTTCATTTTTCTGTTATGATTTCTTCCAGTTCCATCTGCATCTTCTTATTTCTGCCTTCCTCTTTCTGTTTGATGTAACGTGCACATTGCAGTTAAGATAAAAATAAAAACAGGAATATAGAGAGAAGTGGTCTTTTGCTATGTCCCTCCAGTTGACTAGCAGGTCTTGACCGTGTCGGGACTAACTTCTTGAGCTGTGTCCCGTGGATATTTTAGCATGTCGGTTGGCATATATGTGTCATATGCGATGGGTTTCCTTTGTCAGTGCTTCATATATGTGATATGTCCATTAGTGTTTGAAGCTGATAGCAATCAACAAACAATATTCACTAAATTCATTTGGTTTTTTCATTTTTGAGTTTATGCCAACAAAAGCTGCATCTCATCATTGCATTGTTTTCGCAGATGTGGGTATGAGTTTTGCTACAACTGTGGGGCTGAATGGAAGAACAAAAAGGCAACTTGTTCTTGTCCGCTTTGGACGGAGGATTTGATTTGGCATGAAGGCAGAGACTCTGATGAAGAGGACGACGACTATGAGGAGGAATATGAAGAAGAAGAAGAAGATTCCGACTACGAATGGTTGCACTTCTGAGGACTTTTACGTGGTTTTCCCCGTACTCGTTCTCACCCTTCTTTCCCCTCTGTCTGGCTAGTTGCAAACTTGGTGAATTTTCTGACAATTTTATGTGTATAAACTGTCTTGGATATACATCGTATTGGCCAGATTTTTAATCGAGTTGGAAGATATTTGGCAACTTGGATGTCTGGAAAAGAAGCCAAGCTGGGACCTTTCCTTCGGCTAGGCCGGATTTTTTTCTGACCTGGTTTATGCTAGCCCGACAATCATTTCGCTATTTAAAGTATTAAAATATTATTTCAATTAATATTTATATAATTATATTTATTTTATTTATGCTATATTTTTAATTGATTAGATATCATAAGTTAAGTGATATCAATTCAATTAAAAAAATTACATATAAATAATAATAAAATAAAATAATAATAAATTTGAAGGATATTTATTTTTCTAATTTTATATAAAAAAACATGTCTTCTATAAATTATTTACCCATTAAATAATTTTTTTTTTAAAATTTTTTTTCTCATTCTCTCGCTTAATGGGTGTCAAAATCTAAACTAATATGAATAAAATTTGGGTAAGTAATTATATAACTACTAAAGTTACTTTATTTTGAATTGTTAAAAAAAAAAAAATTTCTACTAGCATTCTATAATAAACCTGTACCCTTAAAACAAACTAGCTGAGAATAATTAAGATAAAGATATGGCTATGGAGATGTGAATAATAGACAACCTTTGACAAAATGGTTTAATAGATGACCAACACCTTTCTTGGACTTTAAGATAAATAGGTAGTTGGTTCACTCAAAGCTAATCCAAGTAAATCACAATATGATGTTGTGCCATCTCATTGTAGTTGTAACCAAACGGGCAGTAAATTGTTGGGGCTATTGATGCTTCAATTGAGTTTCCTTTTCAGAATTTCTTTTATATGTTTACCTTGTTAGAAGTTGAAAATTTTGATTGCTTTAAGCCACGTTTGATTCTCCACTAATTTTCTTCAATCTTTCCCTTCCTTTGATGATTGTTTTGTCTTTATCTTTTATGCTAAATAATGGCAATTCATAGTTTTGTTTTGGCAAAAGACTAAATTTTATCAATGTCATCATTGGTTCCCTATTGGAAGGGATTCTTACTGGCAAGCCATTAGTGTCTGGAATAGTCTGGAAATTAAGATTCAATGCCTTTTATATTTACTTACAATGAGGATTTTATAAATACCTGAATGGTGATGGTTTAATCGACGTTCTAAACACATCTTACAGGCAAATTGCAGCCAAGATAAAGCCAGTTTTGTTGATTTGTCAGAAGAGTTGATAGCTTGCACAGTACAAAGATCTTGGAGATAAGAAGGGTTAAAAGAGCGTTGGGATTGATATTCTAAGCGTACTTCAATACTTAAATTAATAAAAATTTTAAAAAGGGAAGAGAAGGCAATAAAATAATAAACAAGCAATAACGAGTCCTTGTTATAATGGTTGATCTAAGCCCACACTAGACATAAGCCTAATCATATGGGTATAACAAGTTTATCGTGCACTTTTGAGGCGTTCTGCATTAATGTCAAAAAATGAAGTCTTAGGATATGCTAAAACTATCTGTCTAGGTGCTGCACATTCTGGAGCCTGAAAATGTGTGAAATTCCATTGCTTTTTCTTATCTATGCTTACAAGATAAGGGTTTCATTGTTGCTTTTTAGGAAATTTTGCATTTAATTGCTAGCTTTTCCTGGCGAAGGTATTGGATATCCCTTTGGGACATTGGAGAGAATTTGGATCAAGCATAAAATATTACACAAAGGACTGGAAGCAATTCGCAACCTTCCGGCATGTTACCTTCGTTGCATGTATGTTACCACACCCATTCAATTTGTAGAGAGAATATTGCTCAAGCATCCACAAACAAATTCTCTCTCTCTCTCTACTTTCACGTCACTTATTTTTACGTGAAACTTTAGAGGTTGCTCAATTTGAGTGATCAAACTTGATATAATGCATCTGCTGGTATTGCTTACTAGTTTAGGGCTTTTACCAAATAAGTCTGTTCTTCAAAACACCTAATTTGTATTGTAACTTTGCTTTACCTCTATTACTTTTAATTATGAGTGTCGAGTGTAAGTATGATCAATTTTTTTAAAAAAAATTTACATGTTTTTAAAAAATTTTTAAAAAATTATATCTTCATATTCATATTAAAATTTACATCAAATATATATACTTTAAAAAATAAAAAATTAAAGCAACACACCTTCTTATTTTTTCCTATTTTTTTACTCTTTCATGATTAATACATTCCCACCTTCACTATATAGCTGCTTGGCCTTGAGTTCGTGATTTGTGAAGCTATTTCTGTCCACACACTGTAGTGTCTGAGGGCATCCATGATGACTTTAGCAAATCTATGGACTCTAATAACGGAGATAGACAAGGTCATAGTGTCGGGGAGAAATCTTTGGCAACAGTGTTTGTGCATCAAATTAACTGATTATGTTGTCGTAGAGTTGTACTAGTGTTAGTACCTGTTGTTGAACTACTTGAGCACTTAGGACATGGTGCACCATTCCTCAAATCTGCCACCAATCATGTGGCTCTTTTAGGGATCAACCTTGTCTTGGTGATCCACCTCCCCTTTTTGTTTCCTCCGCTTTTTCAATGCTTTCCCCAATCAAAACCGTCTCTTTATCCACCTTGCATCATGTTTAGACCTGTAATTAGACACGTGAATTTTGTCCCAAATTTAAAATTTTTAATTAATTTATTCGAACTTAAATTCGATTCAAACATATTTGATTAAAAAAATTAATAATCTAAAATTAATTAATTCAAATTCAAATTTAAAATAATTTGAATATAAAAAGATTCAAATCTAAAATAACTTAAATAATTAATTCAAAATAATTGAAATTTAAAATAATTAAATTCGATAAATCATATTATTAAATTTGATTTATTTAAATTTGATTAATTTAAATATTAAAATTGATTGATCAAAACTTCAAACGGCTCAAAATTCAAATGACTTAAAACAAAAATTTTAAAAATATAAAATAATTTGATTCAAATTATCATTTCCGATAAAAAATTAATGTAAATTTAGACTTTTAAAGGCAAGTGTTTAAACAGAAAATTAGGGGACCCATGATGATTAGAAAACCCACCAAATGACACCTCCTCCAACTAAATATTCATTGGTTGATTATTTGAAAGCTTCCGGAGAAATAAATAAACATCAACGAGTAAAAAAAGTAACAAACAATAATCAAACAAACAAATAGAATTTCATTTTTTTTTTTTTAGCATTTACTAACTTTTATTGGAGAGAAAAAAATATTAATAAATGAAATTACATATTGACGTTCGAATATCGAAACTTGTTAAAGCCATGACAATAAATTAGCGTAATAACAATTTGATTTTTTTTAAAAATATTACAATTAACATATAATATTTTAATTTTTAAAAATCTAATCAAATTTAAATCATATATTATATATAATTGAACTGACCGAATTTAATCAAATTTTATAGGCTGGTTCAATTTTCGGTTTCTTAATTGTCTTCTCCATAGTATTTATTTTTATATTATATATAATAAAAAATTAATTAAAAATAAAAATCATATGATTAATTATAATTTTTTAATTTATAAATAAAAATTTAACTATATTTGATTATTATTCAAATCAAAATCAATAAAAGTCTAACCGATATCAAATCGAAAACTATAATTTAAATCTGTAATTTAAATCGTTTTTCTCTAATTTTTTTTTCTTGGCCATACAACAAGAAGTTTTTGAAGAATGTGGGATTGGAGGCTTCTTTGGAAGGAAAGAAAGCAATTTTTCCCGAACAAAACAAAGAACCTGTGTGGAGAATGACGGCAGTTATTACAAGTAAAAAAAAGGAAGGAAAGGAAAGGGAAGCAGACAACCTTTTACCCGACCATTGAACTGCTCACTGCTCCTCGGATCATAAAACGCTCTGACAAAATACCCATTTGTTCACTCTTTACTAGTCTCCCACTTTCCATCACCTTTCTTCAATCTCGCCACCAACAACAAAGAGAGCCCATTAAATAGAAGCTTGCCTTTTTTCTTCACCAAACCTTTTCTCTTTTTAATTTTTTTTGTTCTCTTTTCTTTTCGATTCCCATTTAACTTCTGCGTCACGTTCAGGCCTTCTAGATTTTTGTAAAAACTGAAGCTCAAAACTATACCCCCTTTACTTTTTCTTATCTGTTTTTCATCAAACAAATGGAGGGTGGTGGTGGTGGTGGTGGTGATCAGGTGGAGGAGAAGCAGTTTGGAACAGCATACGCCGGCGTAGCACCGGGTAGAACAGTCAATTTTAAGGATGTGGCGCGTGAATTCATGGTGGGTTTGCTTGAGATGAGTGTGGAATTCGGGAGAGGGTGTAGGGATGTGGTGCGGCAGAGTTTGGTTACAGAGGATTCGTTTTTAGTGAGGAATTTTGGTAAGGATTCTTACATTGGTCGAAAACTTGCTGTCCCTTACCACTACTTTTTGAGGAGATTAAGGTTTTTAAATGAGTACTTGGTCCCAGAAGACAAAGATCCTTTGCATGCTTGGTCTGTGATCTTGCTTGTCTTTGTTCTTGCTCTTGCAGGTACTATTAATTTCCCTTTTTTTTCTCCTATTTGCGGTGAAATAAAATGGAATTCAGACTTTCCTTTTCCTTAAAAGAGACTTTTTTTTTTTGCTTTTGTTGGCTAAATCAATCATGGTTAATGTGATTAATTCTCAAGATTTAAGATTCTTATTCAGATTCAATAGTTTTATTATGGATCACGTTTTCTATATGTGGAATTCTTTCAGTTTCTTGCCCCACAAAGTTCTAAACTCTAGACTACCAAATTTGGTATCGAAAAATTATTATTTGAAAGCAACTGCTGTTTAGTCCTGTTTGTGCTTACTTAGCCTCGATTTTTACACTAGTTATTTTTGAGACATGCCGGGTTGTTTCTCTGGAAAAACACTGAACTTGCAGACTACAAACATGTCTAGTACCTTACGTTACCCTTACTAGGGGTAAGTGTCAGATAGGATATACATCCGACATAGGTATGCTCATTTTTTTTTTGAGCCTTTCAGATATTTAGAGGATCATGCTCCGATACCAATATTCAAATATGTTTGACACGAATATTTTAAAAAAATAAAGAGTCCCGGTAATATAGGGACCTTCAACTTTCATAGTATCAATATAGTATAGTGTAAATGTTAATCAGACTTTTTCTGCCTTGGTAATTCTTCATCCTCATGCAGTAGCCAGGATGTTTTGCCAATGCGACCACTCAGCATACATTGTCCTTTCGATGGCAAAGGATTATTAACATGGATGATGCATTCATTATTATTGTGTTTCCGTTGAGCAATTACTGACACAAGAAGCACTCTTGCAGTCTTGAGTTTAAGCATTGAACATGATACTGGCATCCCAGTGGCAAAGAAAGTGTGCATACATCCTCCTAGTGCTGATCGCATAATGCTACCGGATGGTAGATATATGGCATATAGAGAGCAAGGTGTTCTGGCTGATAGAGCTAGATTTTCGGTGATCATTCCACATCCATTTCTTTCTTCCCGACTTTCAGGTTTGGTATCAGAATTGTATATATAAGAACTCGGTTTTATTAATATGTCTTCGTACAAATTCACACTTATTTTCTCAGTTTGTGTTTTTCTCTCTCCTCAAATGCTAGGGATTCCCGGGCTTAAGGCTTCACTACTAGAAGAATTCGGTGTGCGCTTGTTGACATATGATCTTCCGGGTTTTGGTGAGAGTGATCCTCACCTGTCTCGGAACCTTGAGACATCAGCATCGGATATGTTGTTCTTAGCAAATGCTCTTGGTGTTGGTGACAAGTTTTGGGTAGTTGGATACTCAACTGGTAGCCTGCATGCCTGGGCTGCTCTCAAATATATTCCTGGTAGAATTGCAGGTACGAATTTCCTTTTAACTGCAGTAACTCTCGTTTGTAATAGTTTCTTTTATCATCTCTAGGTTTATCCTTATATTGGCTAGCTTGGGACAAAATCTATGTGAAATTTAGTTGTTTAAAATGCATAATGAGGCTAATTATATGTTCATTATTGGAAATAAAAAGGCTTTGCATATGTCATGCTGAGACAGAGTACACTGTTTAATCATTTCCGAGGAAAAGTTAAGCTGTTTATCATGATCCTATTAAAGTGATAGTCATAGTTTGCACTTCCATCTAAAATTTTTTAGCTCTTTAGTAATGGAAATCTTTCCCGGGGAAACATGGATAAAATAGGGTGGCTTCTAAAATCCTTTGATGCATGTATTTATCTTCTATTCTGGGTGAGTAAAAGAGATGGAGAGAAGGCCCAATTTCTTTTAGGAGAAATCATACTGTGAAAATTGAAAATGCGATTGTCCAAAAATTAAAAGGTTTTCATTCATCTGGCTGCTGCAAATCAACTCAGATAGTTTAGGAGGTAGCTGACTGAAACACAAAGCTCTCCAGTTAAAAAATTACCTATGTTGCTCCTACTTTTCATTTTTCTTGAAGTATCTATGTCCAACACCCATGTCCGACTCATATCATGGCATGGTTATGGGGATATGACCCTTTAATGACCTTCCAAATACATGGGAAAACATACCTGTAGCTGACACTCACACCCGAGTCTGAGTAATATAGAATGTTATTGCACAAAAACAATTGGGTTTTTTTCAGTTGTGGGTTCAAGTTGCCATGTTAGTTCACAACTTAAAGTGAGCTTTAAACTCAGCATCCAGTGCAAAGGCTAAGGAGTTGTATAGCAATTTTTAGGGGAGTTGTAAAACTATGCACTCTTTCCTAGATGAATAGAAGGAGTTGCGGAAATATTGCCTTTATTATAGCCCTGCTTAGAGTACCATGCTTATTATTGGTGACAAAGTTTTTGGTGCATCATCATCCATTTAAAATTGTTTGTGGTTTAAGAATTGCTGTGTTCTTCCCATTTGCTGCATGGTTATAGCAATGAAACTTCCCACTATACTCTCAGGAAGCAATCATCTTTGATTCACCATGGCTAATTTGCAGGTGCAGCTATGTTTGCTCCAATGGTTAATCCCTATGATTCACTGATGAATAGGGGAGAAAGATATGGAACCTGGGAAAAGTGGACTCGTAAAAGGAAATTTATGTACTTTTTGGCTCGAAGATTTCCTAAATCTCTATCTTACTTCTACCGGCAAAGCTTCCTCTCTGGAAAGCATGGTCAAATTGATCAGTGGCTAGCGTTGACACTGGGAAGGAGGGTAAGTGATTCTGCACACTATGAACTCTTTTAAGTGTCTGGAAACCAGCTAAGTTTAGTGCGTCATATGCAATTCTTTTTTCAAGAGCACTCTACGGTCTCAAATGTGGAAATACATAATATTATACGGAAGTTACTAGTTTTCTTCTGCAGCATTTCATTTGTCAAACATCTAATCTAAGTTTCACTTTTCTTGTCTTTCCAGGATAGGGCTTTGATAGAAGACCCTATCTACGAAGAATTCTGGCAAAGGGATTTCGAAGAATCAATCCGGCAAGGAAATGCAAAACCTTTTGTGGAGGAAGCTGCATTGCAAGTTTCTAATTGGGGATTCAGCCTTGCGGACCTCAAATTGCAGAAGAAACAGAGGGGGAAAGGCATCCTCAACTTGATCAAGTCTTTACTTAGTGGCTCTGAGGAAGAATATACCGGTTTTCTTGGTCCAATACACATTTGGCAGGTATACTTCCATCCTTTTATTTGTGCAATTGCCACTGCATTAAACTTTATGGCTACACTTTTTTTCTGTTCTTTGAGACCTACGGATTTACTGATCACTTGTTCTTTAGTGTGAGCTGCGATAGCTGTGAAGTTATTTGCTTTAAATGTTATCATTTACCTTTGTTTTTGTGGTTAATTTAGTTGGCAACAATTATCATAGTTAGCTTGCTTTTTACTTCTCGGAGTCTTGCACTCGTGCTAATATAATTTATCGGAACAATAGTTTTTTCAAAACCTATTTGCTGGGTTTTATAACAAAGAACCCTCCTCATAGGGGGAAAAAGAAAAAAAGGCTAGCCTTCTGGTATTTGCTCAAACATGACATGGTCAATCCATATGGTACTCAAACTCAGTACATCAAACTCTCTTTCCAGAAGAAGGTGGCATATAAGATTATTGATGAAACAATATTTGTGTTTAATTCCCATGGGGTAGATTACCATTCTAAGTTGAAGAGGTTACTGAAGCCGTATCAAGGAAATTTTAATCGCCTCTTTCTTTCTTTCTTTTTTAATTTTATTTACTGAATTTTCCTGTGTTGTATAGGGGATGGACGATAAGGTAGTCCCACCTGCGATGACTGATTTTGTTCACCGGATTCTACCAGGGGCTGCAGTGCATAAACTCCCATACGAGGGTCATTTTACGTATTTCTGCTTTTGCGACGAGTGCCATAACCAGATATTTACCACACTTTTCGGAACCCCACAAGGCCCTCTCCCACTCAACAACAACACCATAGAAGTGGAACAAGCTTCATTTGATGATATACAAGTGCAGGAAGAGGTAACTCAGGGTGATTTTAAAACAGACTGAGATATCAAAATTTTATACAAATAGGTTTTACATGTTAGGTGTATATAGCATGGGTTTTTATATTCTATTGCTTGTGATTAACAAAAGTTAGAAGAATAAAATTTCTGAGATTTTATTTGTCAATAGAATTTTGATAAACTTTTGAAGATGTTGGCTGGTTTTACAGTGGAAAATAATCAAAGGTGATTTGCTCTTATTTTGCTGTTACTTGCTCCCAGTTATATTCTTGAAACTGTAGTTCTTACAGCTTGTTATTAACAATGAATTAGCCAACTAGGTTTTCTCAAACTGCTGTTTCGACTGTGAACAATGCAACACATTGCCATCAAAAACTTCCTTTTTTCTATTTTCAATATCCTCAGCAAGGCGACGTTTGGCAGAGGTAGACCTGTCTAAGGGTGGCCCACCTATCCAGCCCCATAGGTCTAGTTCATATTGATCCAAGCTTGGACAAAAGTTTTATTTTAATTCGAATAAATCAGTTTAAACTTGAATTATTATTTATTAATTTAAAAATATTTTTATTTAAATTTAATTGTAAAAATTAAATCAATCATTTGATTTATATCTTGCATTTTTTTTTGGATTGATTAAATTTTTCATTTTTTAAAAATTAAAAATTATTAATATAACCTTACAATTATATTGTATATTCGCAAACTAAGTTGAATCACTTAATTCACGATATCAAACTTAATCACAAGCATTATTTCAACAATGATCAAATAACTTTTTTAGACTCTAGCAATTGGGTTAAATAGCTGATAAATATCTTAATAACATATATTTATATATTAAAAAAATTAATAAATTACAAATGAACACATCTCAACTAGTCTTTAATCTTGCTTCTGAAATACAAGCTTTCTGCTAGCGCATAAAAAACGAATCCAGCATCACCTACAATTATCAAATTGTAGCCAACAATCATGTGGTCTCAAGATAAAATGCTAGACTCTTAGTTTCATTGACTAGAGAGTTCAAACTTCGACTCCCTCAATTATCAGAAAAAAATTATCCAATTGTAATAAATTCATGACACTTCAACTTTACATCAACTACTAAGATCATGGGAATACACTTGTTCCACAGCTAGAGTTGGTAAAATAGCCATGGCCTCACCATCAAGAACAAGAAGCTCGCCATTCTTGAAGCATTTCGTTGAGAATTTTGCTCTGAAACATGTAATAACGCCAAAATCTTTGATGTCAAAACACTACAATCTCTTGTTTTGATTCTGCAAAAATTTGAAACTATTTCAGGGAACGCAACTTACATGTATCTCTTCTTGCTTTCTTTTATATTTACAGCTTCAACCTCACCTACAAGTTCATCCCCAATGTAAACTGGAGACCTGAAGTGCAAGCTTTGCGAAACATATACAGCTCCAGGCTGAACAATTCAAGACACTCAAAAAAGTTGGACAAATTCATTTTCATATTACCTTTCTACTGAAATAATGAAAAATGCAGTTTGTAAAGGTCATATAAAAAAAGGGTAAACATATCTGTCGATCAGCTTAATTCCAATTTTCCACCCAAAAGTGCTAAACGAATAAGAGATTTGTCCATGTAAGCCTCAGTAGTTAGAACCCACGTCCCAGCTTCAAGAGATATTTTGCAAAAATTTTAACTTAATCATCTAGAACCCATGTTCCTTTTCCTAGTGTCTGTTCACTTTAAGTAAAATCTTGATCAAGGTTATTTTTTTGGAAGATGCTGAGTTAAAAAAGAACTCTTTTATTGAATATTTAGGAAGACCAGTAAAATTAAGCACTCACGCACTTTACTAAAAGAAGACCAACAAAGTGTGTAATATTGGTCTTCCTAAAAATTCAATAAAACAAGCTTTTTTCACTCACCAATCTCTAACAAAGCGGTATCAGGGTGGGATGATTTAGTGGACCAAAACGTCAGAGCTGGTGAATCCTAGGGGTTGAAATATCAAAGCCAGCCAATTGACAGACCATACGTGGTTTGTGAAAAGAGAAGTGACAGGCAACTGGGGGTTGCTCAGAGTTAGACGTTTGAAAATTGCAATTATTGGAGACAGGCTGAATAGTAAAAATCCCTGAGAGTCATCACGAAAAGAGGCGAAAAGGGCTTTCTACCATCGGAGTGAAAGCCACTACCAGAGGAAAGGGCAAGACGATCATGTAACATTTTTTGCGAAAACATGGAAATTCTGTCAGTGCACAATGTGGGACTGTGAAGTTAATTGGCCTGGGACTAAGATGATCAAGGATAATAGTTTGTGAAGACACGGACTTTGCTAGAAAACAATCAAAAAGCTTAATGACAGCAATTAAAATAGATGGAGTATTCGCTTGCAACTTTACTTTCAAGTACAAGATTTATGGGACATTATTAGCGGGGATGATTTGACGTCACCAACCAACGTCGAAGAATTTCTTTTTTTTCTTCTCCATTTACGAAGGTGCTAGATATTTCCTTAGGCAAACCGACATATTGGAATTTTGCAAGTTGGTTTAATAAATTGACGGGTTGTTTAAGGGTGTGGTGCTTGGAGTGTGAGTGAATGAGTGAAAGAGTGAAGAATTAAGGTTGTAGTGAGAGGTGAATGGTGGTGTCTGGTTAAAGACAGAGATCGGAGGCGTATCAAAGTGGGGCAGGCAGGGGCTTTTACCCCACTTGGTTCCTTCAAACTCCCTAGGTTCTTACCCAAAAATGGTAAATCCCTATTTTGATCTCCCAAAACTTGTTAATTTGATACTTTTAATCACTAGCATTTTATCAGACAACTAGATAAAGAAGTGAGGAATTCATGGGAAAAAAAAAAAAACATTTTAACATGAAGCTACCATCGGAACTAAGCACTAACTTTGCTAAATTAAAAAAGTTAAAAAGAAGGTGAAAAGCAACTCACAAAGTAGGAGGAAATAATCCGAGGAAACAATGAAGCAACAAGCATGCCATGAACAAGCCGATCTTCAAAACCAGCAGCTCGAGCAGATTCAGAATCAAAGTGCAGAGGATTTGCATCATGACTTACTTTAGAATACTCAAAAACATCTTCGTTTGAAAATGTTCTTCTTTGTCTTAAAACATCTCCAATTTTAAGTACACTTAACGATGATGATGACATCGACAAGTATCTCAAAGAAGACCCTTTTACTAAAAAAGAATTCTTAACAAACATCCTCGTAAACATACTTAAAGAGTGAAGAAACAAACTCTTAAATTTGTCTCTGGGTCATTTCAACAAACGTTTTAAGTGCAACCTTGTTTTCCGGTACCGCTATCCAACGGTGCTACTCCAACCGAGGGGGCAGCAACAAAAAAATCTTTCACCTTATTAAATTAAACGTTAATACAATATAATTAAGATACCTTGAGTCTAAAGAATCTGGTTTGCGATGAAGAACTGGAGTGTTTTAGAATGGATGTGGCGATAGGACGGAGAGCGGTTGGGGAAGGAACATTCCATTGGCCTTTTCCTAGGTTTGAACACGTAATTCAATCACCTCAGTCAACCACCCCATCTTAGCATGTCCAAATCAGCAAAGCAACCAAGTAAGATGATAATAATAATAATAATAATAATGATAGGAAATGAATAAAAATAATAATTATTAAAAAGCTAATAATAATCATAATCATAACAATAATAATAGGAAAAGAATAAAAATAATAATTATTAAAAAGCTAAAATACTAAAAAATATCCTCAAACTATTCCACTTTTAAGTAAGTTTTTATGAGGCAACAACAAAATAATTTAATATTCTAATACACTTAGAACAACTCATCTCGAGTTTGGTCGTTGGTTAATATTTAATTAATGACATAATTACCTTTTGGATTTATAGAAAAAAATGCTAATTGTTTACTAAAGAATTTAATCCTAATCTCCAAATATTTATTGACAATCTAATATTAAAAATGATTTATGTTTGTAAGCTACACATCCATATAAAAAAACATTCGAATTATTTCATAATAAAAATGTTTTATATAAACTTGTTCTCATTTTAAAAAAATATTTAAGAAAAAAAAAGAGTTAAGATAAAAAAATGATAAAAAGTAATTAAATTAAAAAAAAAAACCCTTAAAATCTATAACTTTAAAAATGATATATCCATGATTTGAAAAATCAATATATTCATTAATTAAATATAATAGTGATACTTTTTATTTACAACAATCAAAATTAAAAAAATAAAAATAAAATAAAATAACATAGCAAAATTCTTTTCAAATACTTTCAATATATATATATACACACACACACACACACAAAGCAACATATTATATGACATTTCTATTATTCAAAAAAATAAGTAATGCATATATTCGATTTATTTTAAATTAAATTATTGAAAAAAAAATCAATATAAATCTCTATATCTTTTTAATTTTCAGTGAGTTTTTTTTTTCTCATTTTAAATTGATGTATGAATTTTAGATTATTATTTAGAATTTGAGTAATAAGTCATTATTATTCCATTCAAAAAGTAATAAGAATCAACAATTACTATTCTACATAATGATTAGGTAAGTACTAATTTAAGGTGAATTTTAGAGCTCATAAAATATAAAATTAAGAAATATTAGATGGTAATTAAATTATAACTATTGAATTACAATTAAAATCACAACCAAATCGTATTAAAAGATATAGGAATTGCATTAAAAAAAAAAAATTCTTTCATTTAATGATAAGCATTTGCCCATGATCAAAGTTCTTATATGTAGTACACACAAGGAAATATATATTAACCAAAATATATATATATATATATTTAATTTACAAGAAATGCAACTATACATCTCAAAATTTAATATATATTGGAAGTAACATGCCACCCCTTATTTCATGGGCAATTACACAATAATTTAAAAGATTTTTAATTAATATGTATATATATATGTTCTTATAATTAAGATTTGAAAGTCTAGATTTATAGTTTTTTTTTTCAAAGAATATCATACAATTAATAGTTACAATGCAATTAGAATTGAACACTCATGATTAATCCTACTATAAATTAGAAATTGTTACATATTCAAGAAACTAAGGAAAATATTACATATTATTGATCACAGACAAACTAAGCCTAACCATGGATCTTAGAAACTCATTATCTTTAATTAACGGTGTATAGAAAATCAATCAAGCATATGTCTTTTAAATTCAAAATTAACTTACGGCTTTAGGTACGAAAAGGAAATTAGCCAAAGAACAATGATTCAAACTCAATAAACAATTGTAAAAGGAAAAAAGAAAGTTCTACCGGATAAATGTATTAATCTCTCAAATATTTTAAAAATTAACCCATTAGTCAAGCATTAAAGGAGGATGTGATTGAGTACCGAAGAGTCTATCTAGTTAAGCCAATATACAAAATGAAAATAGATCGATTTTTTTTTCATTTTCGAGAAAGTGCATATTTTATCCGAATCTTCTTCCATAATGATACAGAACAATAGCACAGTTGGAGTAGATATCCATTCATGAAATCAATAAACTAATTCATTTATCTAGTAAAATTTTTTGATCGCAAACACATGTGTAAAGGATTGTAAAAAAAGGGGGAATTACGTAATAAAAAAAAAGAAAAGAAATGATGAAAATCCGTAACCCAATTCCGAGATTACGAAAATAATAGAGAAAAACTTACTTCATTATTGTGAGAGCCAACCAATTAAAAATAGGGACGGAATTTGATAAGCTAATATGCATCAAACCAAATTGAAAGGTATTTATACACACAAAATAATGAAAAGGAAAAAGATTAAAAAAAAAAACAAAAGTAACAGAAAATAGAAATGAATTGTGATTTAATGGTTGAAATTTGAATAAAAGGAATGATATAATTGAGAGAAGATTGAAACGTGCAACTTTAATTCTAAGCTAAAATATAGGAATTAAATCTTAGCTTTAATATTGAGTAATTAGTAGGTTGATAAGATTTAGTAATAATTTATCTAATTAAATATCACCCAACAAATACCTTTATTTTCTTTAAAAATTCAAATTAGAGTACCTACGTTGCCCCTATTTATCTTTAAATTATTCAAATTAGAAAATCCAAATTGCCCCCATTTATTTTAGTTTAGAGTTGAAAATATTATATTATTATATATATAGAAAGAAGGGGAAAAAAAGAAACATAGTAACGGAAAATAGAAATGAATTGTGATTTAATGGATTGAAATTTGAATATAAGAAATGCTCTAATTGAGAAAAGATTGAAACGTGCAAATTTAATTCTAAGATATATTATGGGAATTAAATCTTGGCTTTAATAGTGAGTAATTAGTGGTTAATAAGGTTTAGTAATAATTTTATATAATTAAATGTCAGTCAACAAGTACCGATTATTTTCTTACAAAATTCAAGTTAGAAAATGCAAATTACCACTACTTATTTTCGATACGAGCTAAAAATATTATATAATTTAGATATAGAATACATAGACAAATATAAATATACAAATAATTAATAAAACTAAAAATGACAAAAAATATTCAATTCAGAAATATTAAAGGTTAATAGAAATGTAAGAATATCATATATCAATTATTTAATTATTAATTAAATTTATTAAATTGAAAATGTCTAAGTCATTCATATTATATTAAAATTCAAATGCCCAAAACACCGTTTGAATGATTTATGAGTTAATAATTCAAATTTATTTACTTTTAATTGGTTATATTTATGGTTACCTGATACCAATGATTCAAATTTTTCTTAATAATCATTAAATTGTTTGTTTTAGAACATATTTACCACCCATAAAAGTAAGGACTTTCTTTTTTTAAAAAAAGAAATTCAAAAAAAAATTGAAAATGTAAGTGAGTTTTTATTTTCATAAAATAAAATGTGACTAATTTTTTAATAGTAGTTATTTTCTTACAAAATAAAAAATAGATGCCGCTAATTCTATTTTATTATTATAATTTAAGATTAATTTTTTTATATTTTTTAATTAAATTGATATTATTTGATTCACGACAGACTAAGTATAAATTTTATGTCTACTAGATTTTGGTACATTTACTTTGTGGGAATTCGTAGAAAAGTTAAATATGTAATTTTTATTTTATATATATATATATATATATGGATAGGTGTTTTAGAATGGGTAATTTCTTAAATAGTAGGTAGTTTTTTATTTTAAAAATATACACGTGTAAAAAAGTTAAAGATCAAAATATTTTATTATTTTAATTTTATTATGATTTTTAAGTAATTTTATTTACTGAGTTAGTCTCTATTTAACTTGTGACACCAATTCAACCATACACATTATATTTAATATATATAGTATAGATACTATTATAAAATTGATAACTAAATTTGATGTCATCAGATAACATCAACTTAGTCAAAAAATACATAAAAACAAAATGCAAATTACAATAATACAATAAATTAAAGTATTTGATTTTTTTTATTTTTAAGAAATCATTTTCCATTAAAAAATTACTATTCACTTAGAAAAATATTTATTAATTTTTAAATTTTAATTTATTTTTTCTTTTAAAATATGATAATAATTTGTAACAAAATTCACAAAATAAATGTGATAGATTCTAATTTAATTAACCAATAAAAACAATTCAACAAGGGTCTTTAATATTAGCATAGTTACACAAGCAAAATAAAAGAAGAATAAACTTTAAAAGAAAAAAAAAAACAAAAATAAATGTAGGAGAAAGGGATGGACCTTTGAGAAAAAGATTTTTTTTTTTTTTTAAGGATCTAAGTAAAGGACTTTGTCTCGTAGGAGCTGATAAATCTCACCGGATTTCAACTGTATCTAAACTGTAATCTGCCACCTAAACCATCAAACCATGCATGGATTCCACGCGTCTCCTTACAATCCTCTCCTTCTCATCTACATAAGCCACTTCCTTCTCAACCTCAAAGCCAAAGCAGTTTCTAGCGAAACAATAACAAGAAGATCATCATCAGTTAAGAAAACCAAAAAAGAAAAAAAAGGCCAAAAATGGGAAAGGGAGTGAGCTTTTTGATGCTAGCACTTGTTCTGTGCTATGGAGTGATAGCGACAGTGGCTTACAAAGGCGAGAAAGAACAGAGGAAAGAAAGAGAAGGGAGGGAAGAGAAGGGTGGTGGAAGTACTGAGGATTGGTTCTTGTTGCCAGACTCAAAGACTGTGATGAAAACTGATGCTGGAGAAATGAGGGTGGTGAGAAGCCTGGGAGGGAGGATTATTGAGAAACCACTGCACATTGGGTTCATTACAATGGAACCTAACACCCTTTTCATTCCCCAGTATCTTGATTCCAGTTTGATCCTCTTCGTTCGCACAGGTATGTCTTTTTTATATTTGTATTTCTAGTTGCTTAATTACGCTAAAAAACTAATGTAACAGATTATAAGGAGTTATGTTATTTGGCTTCATACATAAGTGTTATATACGATTATGAGTCTCACGTGAGTTTGTTTAATTTTCTTAATTTTTTCTATTTGAAGAGTTTTTAAAGGGTCTTCGTACTCATATCATATTTAAATATGTATAAGATATGAATATAGTAAGAAAAAAATAAAAAAAGTCAAAAGAAATTAGGAAAGGAGGAGCAAATGTAAATGTTGAATTGCTGATGGGATATTGGAATGTATGGCTGGGTAAATGTTGAATTGCTGATGGGATATTGGAATGGATGGCAGGAGAAGCCAGGGTTGGCAGCATCTACAAGGATGAGATGGTAGAGAGGCGACTGAAGATTGGAGATGTGTATCAGATCCGTGCTGGGACAACATTCTACATTTTGAATCCAGGTGAGGGGCAAAGGCTTCACATCATCTGCAGCATTGATCCCTCCGAGAGTTTGAATTTGGGTACTTTCCAGGTAAAAACACTCATTATTCATTCCCAGGATAAGATTTCTTAGCTTAAAAGTTGATCAAATTATTTTTCTTTCGCTTACGGTTCCAATTCATGATCACTGTAGGACTGTAATTCAAAAAAGTTCTTGAATTTCTGTATTGCATGCAGTCTTTCTTTATTGGCGGAGGAACCTATCCAACATCTATTCTTGCTGGCTTTAGTCCTGAAACTCTTTCTACAGCCTTCAATGTAAGCAAAATCTATTGCTTCAACTTTCCATTTTTTTTGAATCGGACATTGGTAGAACCCTTTAAATATATTAAAAACTTAAAAGAAAAAAATTTAGCATACTCAATGTTAGAGGAAAAATACTTGTTATGTGTAACATAATAATGGTTACAGGTATCTGTGTCGAAAGTGAGGGGAATTTTCAGCAAGCAACAGGAGGGGCCAATTATATATGTGAACAAGTCTCATGAACCGAGCATTTGGACAAAGTTCTCTCAACTTCAAGAGCGAGATAGGCTGAAGCACCTGAAGAGAACGGTCCAAGGAGAAGCTGAACAAGCGAAAGATTGGTCATGGCGGAAACTCTTTGGCATGGTTTTTGGGATTGAAGAAAGAAACTTGAATGATAAGGCCCCAGACTCATATAACATCTACAAGAGAAGCCCCAATTTTAAGAACAACTATGGATGGAGTGTTGCAGTTGATGGATCCAAATATAGCCCTCTCAAACACTCTGGCGTTGGCATTTTTCTCGTCAATCTCACTGCGGTAATCAATCTCAGAAATTCTCAAACTCTATCCAAGTAGATTATTACATAAATGCAGCGCAATTTGGAAAAAAAAAAATGCATTGATCAGGACAAAATTTGTTGGACAATTGCCCATTGCCACTAACTCAAATTCGTTGTGTTTAGACTTGACCCGACCGGGTTAGTTGGATGGTTTTAGAAAACCGCACATCCAGATAAATTTGCTGAGGTTCTCTCCTTTAATATCATAACTATTATATATATATATATATATATATTAGTTAGAGTTTCATAATTTTTACAAGATTTTATCAATGTATTTGATATAGTCTTATAAACAATTAATATAATATATAGCATAAAGTAAAGATTCGGAGCAGGGTAGGGAAGGGTCGGGGCTAAATTTTTCATTAAATTCGGGTTTTGGGTGATTTGAATTGAGATCGGGCAAAGGAAAAAACCGCCTTGCCACCCCGTTGTTGGCCAACCCTACTCACGACTCTTCTCCTCAACTTTCAGGGATCAATGTTGGCACCGCATGTGAATCCAACAGCAACCGAGTACGGTATTGTATTAAGTGGAACTGGTAGAATTCAGATTGTGTTTCCAAATGGAACGTTAGCCATGGATGCCGCGGTAAAAGAAGGCGACGTGTTTTGGGTACCAAGATACTTCGCTTTCTGTCAAATTGCAGCACGAACAGGCCCTTTCGAGTTCTTTGGATTCACGACCTCGTCGCACAAGAACCGGCCTCAGTTCCTCGCGGGTTCAAACTCCCTTCTCCACACTCTGAACCCCGCCGAGCTCGCGGCTGCATTTGGCGTAAGCGAGGAGAGGGTTAGACGTTTCATCAATGCGCAAAGTGAAGCTGTGATCCTCCCTTCACCGGCAGCCACAAAGCCGCCTTTGAAGAAGAAGAAGGTGATGAAGCTTGAGGCAGTGCCAAAGGTGATCAAGAACTTTGGCAGTGAAATGATTTTGGGTTTTGACTAAGAGTTTTGGGTTTAGAATTGATCATAAGCTGTGAATCTTGTAGTTTCTTTGCTTTTGCTTGTTTTACTGTTTTCACTTCAGCGTTTGTCAATTAGTTTTTTTTGTTCTTTGCCTGAATAAAATCATCACCATGTCCATTCTTTTGCCCTTATTATGATCAGTTCATTTTCATTTTTTTTTTTCTTTTTGCAGTTTGTCAATGCAATACAGTTTTATTCAACAACTCTGCTAGCTAGAGTCAACCTTCTTGCAGAGATTTTAAACCGCCATAGATATTATTTACGATATTTGTCGTCTTTTTTTGACATTATTCAGGTTTTGGCGTTTTTCGACATTCACAATAGTTGTCGTTGTCCTGCGGTTTTTTTATCGATATTTTATGATTTTATTTTTTTATTCATATTTATTGATTGATATAGCGGCAGTTTTATGTCTGCAAACGGGAACCTAGACGACCAAATTTATCAATTTTTTTTTAAAATTTTCTTTTATAAAAAAAGTGTTCTGAATTTTGGTATTTTTATTTATGTCCGACTCTTATTGCGTGATGTAAAGAAAAACAAGGCCAGAAAGTAACGCAATTCAACTTGGGGCTTTTAATTCTCGAGACCAAAGTAGTCAATGATGAATTTGTAAATGTATTAGTTTTATATATTGAAATGTATTGACGTTAATATATTTTAATTTATTGATTTAGATTTATCAAATTTTAAATATTTTTAATTATAAAATAAATAAAATAAAATAAATTTTATTATTATATACTCATAAATTACGTATAATGTTTTAAAAAAAATTTTTAATATAAAAAGATCATATTTGTCTAAGTAATGAGGTAAAATTTTTTAATTACCATCAAATTTTTAAGTAATTATATCTATTATTGATCAAATTTATGAGTAATTTTTTTTAATATTTATCAAAATTATGAGTAATTATTTTTAATTCATCAAATTTATGATCAATATCAGTGTAAATTTTTTTAAAAAACTTATGTTATGTACCGACTAATACAATTGAAACTAGCCGTTATTGAAACTGAACAATACTAAAGGTTACCGATACTAGTTTAATTTGAAACTAATATGATTGATACATATTAACTAATACAACGGGTACTAATACGATACCAACAACTACGGTCAAGACCCTATTCATCTATCTAAATGGTTAAGCCGAACCAGGTTATTTTTTGACATGATAATAAACAACTGAAGTAAGGAAAAACAACTTAATTTTTTATAAACAAAATATAACTAAAACCCCATAGAAAAATTACAGATATGCATTTATTGAATGAATTACTTCGAGTCTATAAATCAAAGTCGAGATTTCTTCGAAAACCCTGCCTCCTATGTTGTTTTTTGATCTAGTTAGATCAAATTATACGAGGAAACAATAGTTTAGGTGTAATAAATTTTAAATTTGTTGAGATTTGAATTTTAAATTTATTGAATATTATTTTTTATTAATGATTATATAAATTAATAAGATTAAGCTTTAGATTTTAAGTTATTTTAATTTGATAGTAAAATTGTTTCGCCTTTGATTTCTTCCAAACTTTCCTTGGTACGGCTCAAACTTAACATTATGAACTACTAATATATGTTTTTATCATTAAATCAAATTAAAAGCTGAAACATATTACCTGCTTAAGTAAATTAAATGTTGAAACGGATTAACTACTTATGTAAACCAATTATATGATGTATACACAATATTTGCTATTTTTTTTTTGATAGGTTGATTGTCAATATCCAAGAAGCAATTTGCTGCATATACACTGGGTCATTGGCCGCAGCCATTGAGAATATATCAACTATATACTGTAATAATTTAAATAAAGAAACGTACCTCTAGCCATTGTTGATCAAGAACCCAGTCTCGCTCCAAATACACGAAGA
>JBBYHM010000025.1:8586626-8601615 GCA_038381775.1 Adansonia rubrostipa
CTAATTAGTTACTGAATTAGAGTTAAACTCTTATCACTAGAGTAGTTAAACTGAATAGGATTTACTTTATAATTTTATCTTAATAATTTGATTTAATTATCTTGGTCCATTTATTATCATGTGGGCCACATAAAGTCCAACATATACAAGTATCAATCGATACATTTGTAGCAATCTATGCAATCAACCACTTGTAGTATTAATCCTCCATGCTGTTCGCATCCTGACGTTGATCGAATCTACTTTTATTCTTTTACCTACAAGCCTCAGCCTCTTCATATCCTTTAGCTTGCCTAGCAATTCTAATATGGTTGATTGAGAATTGTTGAACTATCTGCAATTCCTTTCCTTCTAGATTAGGTACACAAGCATTCCAGGCTAGGCGTAGATCCACAAAAATCAGTGCCTTCCCTTTTTAGCTTAATAACTGCCCATTGCATCCCAAGCTGCCAACTCATGGCTGGCCTTTGAATCGAGCAAAGCCATAGCACCTCTGCCCAAATCCCTATGGAAAAATCACATTCAAAGAACAGGTTTGTCCTGGTTTCCTGTTCAGTCTGATAGAGGGCACAAATTCCCTCAACATTCATCCCCATTGAGATGAGTTTGTCTTCGGTTGGTAGTCTATTAAGAATAGCCATTCAAATAATCGAGGAATGCTTAGAATATCAAAGGGGAACCAGATAAGTTTATCCGATGGAGCTTTGGCATCCTTTGGTCTTATTGCATTGCAACCCATGCTCACTAGGAATTTTCGCTTCATTGGAATCCAGCTTTCTATTTGTTGAGTGATGAACTGCACAGCCAAACTTTGCGGCTTTAGTATTAGCTTCCTCCAACTCCAGCTACTGCTTTGTGTGATTGGCATTTGCATCAAATGCCTACCCTTGAGCACAAAGACTGTTATCGAAGCAATCCACAATGATCTTGTCTGGATTGGGATGGCTCAAATCCGCTGCAGTATACATGCTTGGTTTTTAGGTCTCTCATACTTAGTTCTCTTTTGCCTTAAGTCTGCATACAATGGCCTAGTTGACCCTTGCCCTTGAACACTTTTCCTCCTGCCCATTCCAAAAGAATTTAGAACACATACGATTGATCCTCTCGATGATTGTTTTTGGGAGTATGAAGTGCCAGCTCCAATAGTTCTGGGCATTGTGCAAGACAGATTGAATTAATTGAAGCTTTCCAGAGAGTTGCCTAGCTGCCCAGCTACGTATTCCAGCCGATAATTGCTACATTTTGAAGTGAACAAATATAAGAAAATAAAAATGCAAAAAGATAAATAATAATAAAAGCAAACAATAGATCTATCCTTGGACTAAATCTTAGATAAATTTTTACAAATTAATAGATATGCTCTGAATTAATATTTAAAATAATAAATTCTAATAATAAAAAATATTTTTAATTTAATTTTAAAAATATATAAATATTAATATAAAATAATATTTTATTAATATCATAAACAGTAAAACAATTGTCGATCCATCTAAGTCTAGCCTAATCCGAACTTTAAAAAGGAAAAGCAAGTGTAGCAGTCTAGCGTAACGTCACTTGGGGGAGGGGGGAACTTACGTGAAAAAGCACGTGGCACTCATGTCTGAACCGTTGGTCTGAAAGCGGTTCAAGAAACGAACTGAGATCTGAGAACTCCTGAAATCTAAACATCGGACAATATATCTCCATCTGCAACCGCATTTCGATTTCTATTGGAAAAGAAGCTCGTTGAAAAACTACGTTCGGTGCGAGCCATGAAAAACGACTGTCGTTTCGTTCTCCTCTTTCTTCTTCTTATTTTCTTGATTTCAATAACCGTTCAGACAAAAGCAGAAGTCATAACCCTAAATCCCGACACCTTCTCCGACAAAGTAACCCATCAAAACTGTTTTATTCTCCCTTTATTGACATCTAATCTCACAATTATTAAAAAAAATTAGGGTTTTTGTTTTGAAAAATTGAATCATGTTAGTTATCAAAGTCGTTGTTTTGTGTTTGTTTTTGTCAAAATTTAATAATGGTTTGATTATTTCTAATTTGTTTAAATTTATTTCTAATTTAATTTATTCCATTGGAGAACTTCTTAAACATATTCTGTTCAACGTTTACTGAACTTTCTTAGTGAAGGTTTTTTTTTAAAAAAAAAAATTCAAATTCAACTTTGACATAAATTTTGGATAAACTTGAACTGCACAATATGGTAAACGATTTCGGATTTGGGTTTCTCTTTTTTTGGTTTCTTCCTATGATAAATAACTCGACGACTGTCTTGAATTTGCATATCTTTTTGTTCTTTTCAGATAAAGGAGAAAGACACGGCTTGGTTTGTGAAATTTTGTGTTCCTTGGTGTAAACACTGGTAATGGTTTTCTGCCTGGTTTTTTAAATTTGTTCGGGTGAGCTTAGACCTCATTATAGAGTTTCCGCCATTGAAATTTGCTTACTAATGACTTAACAATAATGGTTTTTTTCAGTAAGAACCTGGGGACATTGTGGGATGAGTTAGGAAAGGCAATGGAAGGAGAAGATGAAATAGAGATTGGAGAAGTTGATTGCGGTTTAAGCAAACCTGTATGCACTAAAGTAGATATTCATTCGTATCCCACATTTAAGCTCTTTTATGATGGAGAAGAAGTAGCTAAATATCAAGGTAACATTCCTATTTTACTTCTTTTTGTTTATAATTCTTTTATGCAAACTTTGAACTTCAGTTCAAACTCGAGATGCCCTCTGTGGTAAATTTGTGGTTTTGATGCAAAGGATTAAAATTTTTTATTCAAAGGCAAAAGATGTTGTGATCTGCAATAAGTAGTTCGGGCCCTTTACACTTGGTTGCTTCAACTCAATAGGGGATGAAAAGCCTTTGTGACCCGGATTGGAAAGTCAATCAAACAAAGCAAAATAGGCCTTGTATGTTATTAGTGTACAATGTACTCTCGAAGTGGAAGCAAAGAAGTTAAATGGAATAGAACCTTTTAAAGAGAAGTAGTCTCTATCTTATCGAACTACTTTATCTGCTGCCTATCTATGTAGCCTAAATTCTTTTAAAAGTAGCTGTACCCTATGCTTATTGCTTCTAGTATGATACTTATCAGTTCTTCTGGATCCTATGTCCATATCCGCATGTCTCAGAGGCTGGCATTGTCCTGAAATATGCCTCAATTGCTTCTTAGGAGGGACATGTCTTCTTTGTTCTCTTAAAATAATGACGTGAACCTGTTCTTCTGCAGTAAGTTCTAAAGATCCATAAATAAGATGCCAATACTCAGGCTACACAATTCAAGCAAAGTAGAAGAAAACCTAGGTGGTTTAACCTGCATTAGGAAGAAAAGTGGCACATTTTCTTCTGCTGTGTATTTCTGGGAACGTAGACTGTTTTAGGTTTGAGTTCAAATCTATTCAGGGGAAATAAGTGATTGTATATCTTTCCCCTTATCATCTTTTATTCTCTTTCTGTTTCTCTTGAGCTTTTTTTTTTTTTCCTCTCTCTGGAAGTTAACGACTTGAAAGGAAAAACACACGTTCACTCATCTCATTTAGTTCGATTGGTTTTTCTAGAATTAGCATCTGTTACATTTAGTGAACGAATCGTGTTGCCAAATGTTTAAGTTGTACATTTTCTTTGAATCTCTTATCACTGTTATGTGTCTATGAGGTGGTGAAATGTCCGACTGTGGGCATTCTTGTTTATTAATCCATAAATTTGTTTCAGATGAAAACAGCAAATTTTCATTACTCGGTACAAGGCTTTTCCTATCCCTATGAACTATCTCTTAGATTCTCTAAAACAGAAAAAAAGTGAGATTTGAAATTTCATAAAATTTACATGTTCACTTCATTTTAGATTCCTCTGCTTATTTCAAGTGGACATGTCTCTTTTGTAGCCAACACCATTTTAGAGCTACCATGCAATAGGTAAATTATGGAGCATTTTGGGCTTTTTGGCTGCTCAACGTGGCTAACCTTTGTAAAGGCAACCTAACATGGTATTTGGTTTTGTTATGATTGCATATGGCATTCAAAGAAGCCTAATTTTAATTTTGGAACTGACAAGTAATTTGTTTTCTATTTTTGAGCCATTTGACTCGACTTGAATGGAATATGAGTGTACACCACTGCCAAGTTGAATAATTATTTGTAATTGATCTGATTTTGTTCCATGCCACATCATAGTTGTTTTGCCTTTCACCATAAAATATATTTGGGTTTAACTTCTATGCATAATAATAATAAGCTTTAGTTCATAAAGATTTCAAAAGACTATATTTTGGAACTATTTTTGGTGTTATATTATTTTTCTCCCTGCATGTTATGCAAATGACCAGGGCCGAGGGATGTTGAATCGCTAAAGACATTTGCTTTGGAAGAAGCAGAAAAGGCTGCTGAAAAAGCAGAGCTAGACAATGATAAAGAGTTGTAATCATTGATAAAGGTAAGCATCGAGTTCTCTTCATTGTGCTTACTAGTCCATGAAATAATCTGCCTGAAATCGCTTTTACCGGTTAAGAATGATGAGGAAAGAACATGACGCTGGAAAAAAGGAATAATTGAAAGTGTAAAGCTGATAATTCCACGAGATTGATGACCATCTAAGCTGCAGACCACTAGATCTCTTATTCATACTTCCTATTTTTGGTGCAGAAGTACGGACACAAATTATCTTATCGAGTGTGTTTCAAGTGGTGTGTGAGTTTATAAGAAATTTCGTGCTTGACAAAATTACTATGGGTTTTGTTTAGTGGCATGTTCCTTCCCTGAAGCCAAAAAAAAAAGTACAAACACAAATCTCACGTATCTGATGAAGCATTCCATGGACTAAAAATAGAAGAGGAATTTGCGAGTGTGTGTGTGTGTGTGTGTGTGTATATATATATACACATATATCATATATGTATATAAATATATAGTAAATATCACTCATGCGGAAATTGATTTCTATTACCTACTGTAATTCAGTTTGTACTTGGATTGTTGATCAAATACATACTCGTCCATGCAGAGATGAAACTCGTGATGCAGAAAACAGGGTATCGGTGGTTGGTCACAAGGGGAGGGGATGCTTAAATTTTGAAGACACCCCAACTTACACATGATGGGCTGTATTGGATTTTTGTCATGAATATAATTTTGTTTAATGTCATTCCTAGGTAGATGCAGGAGTAAGTAATCTTGTCTTGTAGGCACGGCAATGGCCTGCATTCGTGATCGTTAAACTGTTGTTGACTGGTTTTGAATTATTCGTGCATGGTCTTAATTTGAGAATCTTAATCGAATAAGGAAAAAAAAAACAATACTAACAACGAGGCTTTTTTACTTTTTTAAATGAACTATGTAATAAAATTTATTGAATTTAAAAAGTTTAATTTCGTTAAAACTTTCATTAAATATATTTATTTGATAATAAATAAAAAAAATTAAAGTTCATAGTAAATTGCTTTATCTTCAAAATTTTAAATAAAAACGAGTTAAAAAGTTTATATTGAATTTTGTTATTTTTACGGTATAAATTTTACTTTAATATTAAAAAAAATTAGGTTAATTTAATATAATTATCATATGAAACGATATTACATGTTAGTGTAAATTTGGACTAATATGCCTTACTAATTTTTTTTTATTTTTTTAAATATTTAATTATTTATAAAATAGATAAAACAATAAATATTTCGGTGCAACCTATGTAATAAAAAAATGTTAATAGATACACTAAAAGATTTAATAATTAAACTCGTATATATCATATGGTAATATAAATTAATTTCATTTTACTGAATTAGTTTTAAGCACCTAAACTCATTTTTATTTTTTATTATTATTTTTTTTAAAAAAAAAAGCCAAACAGGACGCGCAGTCTCAATTTTCCCAGCTTGCCTGTTGGCTGTTGGCGATTGCGATTAAGCTTTCAGCCTTAAACTAGGGCATTGGAGCCGGAGCAATTCTTAACGGATCCGGACTCTCGTCTGTGCGTAACCCGACCCGTGATCACTTTTCCCCCTAATCTTATTTCCACAGATTCTTGAATCTTCCATCGATTCCGGTTAACCCTAAAGGGCGCTTTTTTTTTTTTTTTGAGATTCCACAAGTTTGGTAATGGAGATGAAGTCGAAGAAACTGCTGATACTATACGCAACTCAAACGGGAAACGCCTTGGATGCGGCCGAGCGTATTGCTCGAGAAGCTGAGCGCAGAGCCTGCATCGTTGTGATTCGTTCAACCGACGAATATGATGCCGTAAATAATCGCCTCATTTTTTTTTCTTTTGGTTTTTCGATTTAAAATTATTTGCTTTGAGTAATTCACTCGTTAACTGTTTTGCAGAGCTCGTTGCCTGCAGAAGATATTGTAATTTTCGTTGTTTCTACCACAGGTCAAGGGGATACTCCAGATTCTATGAAGGCAAGGCTAATCCTAATTTTTTATCTTGAAAAGTCGCATTTTTGTTCAGGATATGCCTCAAATTTGTTGTTTGATTTTGTATATATTGTAGGTATTTTGGAGGTTTCTTCTGCAAAGAAATCTTGGCAGCCATTGGTTGGAAGGAGTTCACTATGCGGTGTTTGGATTAGGTGATTCTGGGTACCAGAAATATAATGTAATGGTTTTCAACAATTCATTTGGTTACATTTTCAATTTCATATCTACTTTTTTTCACGCAAATGACATTTTTTTTGTTAGATTCTTTTTATTCTTCATAATATCTTAGATTCTGTTTAGCTTAGATCCGTGTACTTAATGACATGACAAAGTATTATTAAATGCTTGAGGAAGCAAATGACTTCGTAGACTCGTCAATGACATGATGACTGTTATCAAATGCCAATTTTCGAAAAGCTTTAGCATATTACCGTTGTTTATATTGTTCCTTGAAAGTCATTAATTTCATAGAATATGATATGTGTGCTGAAGTGTCCGTTGCAAATGACAATAACATTGAATATCTTTTCGAATTCCTGGCATATAATTTGTTCAGCTGTTTGCGGAAGTGGATTCTTATGGTGTTAGAACTTATCAAAACTTATGCCATAAGCTGTGAATCAGGGTACTTTCTATAGGTTTCATGTTTCAGTTTCTACTAAATTTTTTGTGATGTAGTTTGATTGAGACAGTTCTTGGTGCATAATTGGAACAAAACTTAATTTGGCATCCGATGGCTGCAGTTTGTTGCAAAGAAGCTTGATAAAAGACTTTCAGACCTTGGGGCAACAGCTGTTGTTGAGAGAGGATTGGGAGATGATCAGCATCCTTCGGGGTATGGTTACTAAGTACTTTTAAGAAGAATATCATTTATCTTGGTGTGATAGCAGTTTCTTCAGGAATATCGTTCTGAGTTCTTAATTTCATTATATGCTCTGGTTTTTTTAAGTGGTTCAGTGTTGAATCATCAAAACTAATTAGAAGTTAGAACCTGTTGCAAAACTATGCAGACGAAGACAATTCTATTCAGTCCATTGAAATGTCCGGGGAGTGCCCATGATAAGCTAGATTTTTAGAGAGATTTAAGTGGTTTATACATGATTCTTTCTCTCTCTCTCTCTCTCTCTCTCTCCCTCTCTTTTTTGGAGCATTTCTAGTGCGTGCTTCTTGTATCCATAGTTCCTTAGTTTATCAATCATTTCAAAACCTTTGTAACATAAAATCCTTTTTTCTTCTTTTTTTTTTTTGGGTTAAGCTTTCATTATTGAATGGTTAAGTTCTTGGAAAGCATTACATTTTAGTGCCAAGAGCATATAGTTTACATCAACCCTTGTATTCTGAGAAGTATTAAAGACCTTGGAAGCCATTTACTGGCCGTTATGGATCATTGGATAGCGTAGGGTAGCTTTGGGAAACCTTGTGGCCATGAATATGTATGGCACACAGACTTTGTACTTCGTGGCTCAGAAATATTTCTATGTGACGAATGCATTTGAATATGACTTTGATCTTTGTTGTTACTGATAGAAGTGCCAAAGAGACTTTCGAATCATTTAGATTGAATTGCAAGAAATATATATATATATATATTTCTTTTCACCTCCAAAGTTTATATGATAATTTGTTTTAATTGGAACTTTTCATGATGTTTAGTTTAAAAGATGAATAGAGAAGAAACTCGACAAGGATAATTTTTTCCCTTCAAATTTATCGAAAAGTTAATTGATATTGCAGGTATGAAGCTGCTTTGGATCCTTGGATGTCATCATTGTGGAGTAGGTTGAATGAGATCAAACCCAACTTCTTTCCAGGAGGTCCAGATTTTTTGGCTTCAAATGTGGAATTAATTGGCAAACCGAAATTTCAAGTCATTTATCATAACGTAGACAACATGGATTCCCAATTATCAACTGCAACAGGTAACTTGAAAAGAAAAAAGTAGAAGGGTATTGAGCTAGTGGATGTTGAATATCAAGACAGACTAAAACCAAATTGTAGTTCAACAAGCCGTATTTCAATTGAATTATCGAGATGTGGAACAGGGAAAAAGAATTAACAAGTAACAACACAATTGTCAATGGACTCTACATGATTAGTTTGTTTTAAAGTTTTAATTTCTACCAACGTCCTCTCTCATTGGCTAATCCTTGTGCACTGGATTGATTTCCAGATATAATGATTTCATCTTCTTTTCTCTTTTCTGTTTCTTACTTTCTCCTAGGAGACCATACTGTCTGATATTTCTCTCAGATTTTAAATATCTTCAGATGCAAATTGGGAGGGCTCGCTCCATGTCCTCTGGAAAGTTTCCTGGTGAGAAGAGCAAGCCTGACACCTTTCTTAAAATGGTATTTGTTGCTTATTTTCTATATTGTGTTAGAAATCTATGTTATTTAATTCAATGTTCTTCATTTTAAATTTCAGTTGCTGACCATCTTGTTCAATCTCGTCTTGCCCCTTTAGTATGATACTAAAAGATGGCACAGTTCTTAGTCATGTACCCTGTTGTCCAAGTTTGAAAGTGAACATCATACAGGATCATGCAATGCTGACTATATTGCTTTACAATAAATAATTTTGTCTGCTAGTTGAAGCACAAAGATGTTTTATTGCATATTGTCTGCTCCCAGTAATTTGCACTATTATCTAATAGGCTCTTGCCAAATGAATGTCTAACCTTCCATTAAATCAAATAAAAATGTACTGAAGAATGAGAATATATCCATATGCATGTGAAAGAAAACTGAAATGCAAGTAATAATACTGTTTTTCACTGGAGAGGAACTAGCTGCTAAAGCAATGGAAAGCTGCTTTACATTTTTGGTATCAACAATAATGGCTAGAAACTTTGGGTAGAATGCAATCTAGACTATCTCTTATTGATTGCAAATTAGTAGGGTTATTCTGCAATTTTGCTGGCTGCCGAGTTTCTCTTCTGATACATAAGGTTATCAGGAAGTTTAACTTACTGATTCTTGTTAGTCATTAATAATGAATATAATTAAATATATTGCTTTAAATTAAAACCCTGTTAAGGACTTCCTTGTTTGCCTTGAATGTATTATTAAGAAGTATATTTCAGCCCTATTCCCTAGTGTAGAGTTGCATTTGGCAGTTGGGAAATCCTAGTAAACAGAAAGAAACTAATATATTAATTAATATGACGTTTCTTTTTTTTTTTTTTAAATGTTATTACATGGAGTCATATTTAACCACTATTTAATGATTTTTAGAATTTGTTGTATGTCCTTTTATCCCTGATGTTTTAATATCCCTTTGCAGGTAAAAAATTGCCCATTGACCAGGGCAAACCACGAAAAAGATGTGCGTCACTTTGAATTTGAATTTGTTTCTCAGGTAGGTTGTTTGCCATTGCTTTCATTTAATTTTGGGTATGGATTCACCAATCAAAACCATGTGTCTTTTTAATTGCTTGATGTTTTTGTTCTTTTGCATATATTATAGGTGATTCAATATGAAATTGGTGATGTCCTAGAGGTTCTTCCATCGCAGAATCCTGCAGCAGTTGATTCTTTCATACGGCGCTGTAATTTGGACCCTGAGTCATGCATAACAGTAAGTTCTTTTTGCATATTGACTAATTGTAATAATCCTTCTTTCTAATGCTCCTCCTGATTCATATGCGTCCTTTATTGATATTATAGACTTGCATCAAATACAGTTCAAACAATTTTACAGCAGATATTTAGGGACTTATCTCGGAGGTAGAGAACTATGATATATATGAGAAAACTTTTATCTCTTTTTCCCTAACACTATGTTTAGATTAGAGTTGGTAAAGGAAGGGAAGAGAAGGGCAAATAGGGGTTTTTTAAGGGAAGGAATTTTCATTCCGTGGTTTGGATAGATAAAAATAAGGAAAAGGAAAGGAAGGGAATATAAAAATCCTTTGTTTGATTAAGGAGTGGAAAGGAAATGAGAGAGTATACTGTATTATATTGCTCCAATTTTACCCTTTATCAATTAAATGTTAATTTATTGTATTGATAATTTTAAAATTAATTTTTTTTAAGTAAATATGGAAGTTAAAGAAGAAAAAAGAATTTCAATTAAAGATTTATTTACCGCCTTTCATGGTTTAACAGTATTTCACTTCCATTGTGTAGAAAGCTTGTTTTTGTGACAGTCAATGTTGTCTTGTCTGTTTTGGTTGCTAAAACTCTTTTGGCCCATGAAACATGATCTTGCTATATGCTAACCTTCTTGTGCTGAAAAATATGGTCCATTTCAGGTCCATCCTAGAGAAATGGAAAATCACCATCTTGATAAAAATGTAAATACCTTGGGCATACCCATTAAATTAAGAACTTTTGTGGAACTGACGATGGATGTTGCATCTGCTTCCCCCAGGCGCTATTTCTTTGAGGCAAGATCCAGTATGTTTTAACTTCTTTGGTTTTTCGTATTATGGTTCTCTATTGAGCTATTCCTCCAACTTGCATTGGTGAAATGTGCTGCACTTTCGTTTCCTTCTTTGAGCCTGCGATTGACTGGCAGTATTCACTTTTCTAGATTATCTCGGAAAATAACTTCAAAATTAAACGTGTTATAGCTGCCTGTAATTTTTTGTCAAAAAATTTTCATATAAATGGGTGCATTTCAATTAGGGTATTACGTGACAAACGGATCTATTTCAATTAGGTTCATGTTCTAAGTGAAAATTCTACCATACATATGCCAATTTCCATTTTATCAAAAACGGATTGTACCGATACTTCCACATGGATGCTTATTACCTCCGTGTCCAAGTCTTGTGCTAATGATTCCTGTGAGAAAGAATCTTTAACACAATCATGCTGTCCATATGTCAGATTGTTTAGTGGATTGGAATTTCACCTGACAGTCTATGGTTCAATCTCCTATGCCCGCTCGGGCAGCTTGTCATAAATGTATTGCCAAGAATATAATTCTACAGTTTATACTAATAAAGGTCTTAAAAATGATTTTTGAAAAAAAGAAAAGAATCAAAAAATTTCACAAAGGTTTCCATGCTTAGTTCTAGTCTGACATCAATGTTTGCAGGTTATGAGCTTCTTTGCAACTGCTGAACATGAGAAAGAAAGACTTCAATATTTTGCTTCACCTGAAGGAAGAGATGATCTTTATCAATACAACCAGAAGGAAAGAAGAACCGTTCTGGAGGTAAAGTGAAGTAGATTTAGCACATTACCTGATAATTTTGGTGCTTTCTGGTTTAATATTAATGCTCATCCTTTTATTTTGATCTTTTCAAATTTTATTATATTCTCCTTAAGTTTTCATCAATTATAGATGATAACTTTTGAGAATTACACTTGAAAATAGTAATGGAACATTTTCTGACATCATTCTGTTCTAAATACTACATGATTTTAAAGAAGAATCCAACTTCCACTGGAAACAAAATTGACCTAAATATTTGTGATAAAAGGTATTGGAGGATTTCCCTTCTGTGCAAATGCCATTTGAGTGGTTGGTGCAATTGGTTCCACCACTGAAAAATAGGGCTTTCTCCATTTCTTCTTCCCCTTTGGCTCACCCAAATCAAGTGCATTTGACTGTGGATGTCGTGTCATGGACAACCCCTTTCAAGCGGAAAAGGAGAGGGCTCTGCTCAACATGGCTAGCCGGTCTCGATCCTGAAGAAGGTATGAATTGTGGGATCACGTAGGTTCAATAGTTTGCTTCCTTGTTCCAACCTTACGTGGCATGTGTTAGTCATACTAAGTTACCAAAATGCTATTTTGTTTTAACAGGGGTATACATTCCGGTATGGTTTCATAAAGGTTTGCTGCCTCCCCCTCCACCTTCGCTTCCCCTCATACTTGTTGGACCCGGAACCGGATGTGCACCTTTTCGCGGATTCGTGGAGGAAAGAGCTACACAGAGTCTGTCTAGTACAACCGCTCCAATAATCCTCTTCTTTGGTTGCCGAAACAAGGAGAACGACTTTCTATATCGAGATTTTTGGCTGTCCCATTCGCAAAACGACGGGGTGCTTTCGGAAGCCAAAGGTGGTGGGTTTTACGCTGGCTTCTCGAGAGACCAACCCCAGAAGGTTTATGTTCAGCATAAGATGCAGGAACAAAGCCAAAGGATTTGGAATTTGCTGGACGAGGGAGTGGCCATCTATGTTGCAGGGTCTTCAACAAAAATGCCATCAGATGTGATGTTAGCTTTCGAGGAGATTATATCAAAGGAGAGTGGGGCTCCGAGGGAATCGGCAGCAAGATGGCTTAGGTCATTAGAAAAAGCTGGTAAATATCATGTTGAAGCTTGGTCATGACATGATGAGCCCTGCTTAGATTCATTTATGCTGGAAGAAGAAGAAGAAGAAGAAGAAGAAAGTTGAAGGTAGTGATCCAATTTATGGAACGTATAAAAGCGGCAATTTGATCTGTTTCTTGCTGTGTCTGCAGTGTACGGTATCATTTAGGAATGAAAAATTTGTTGGTCGAAAAAAACAAAAAAAAAAAAAAGGGAAAATCTGTAAAACCGGTTATTTATTGATGTGGCCTAATAAATCCACTTTGGAATTCTGAGTTGTTTCCATTGATTGGAGGTGTAATTGAGCCGAGATGGGCTCAAACAGTAAGAACTTTAAGTTATGATTTGAAACTCGCATTTTAAAATCTGGTCCCAGTGGGTTTGAATTTTAATTTTAGAGGTTGAGCTGTTTGAGGTAAAAATTTGAATAACTTGAGTTCGATTAGTTAGGTTTCTTTTACTTAGTAAAAGAAAGAATTTAATTATCATATTTTATTTTAAATTTGATTATTTTTGTACGTTCAAATTTAAATGAGATTTTTCAATAATGAGTAATAACAGTAAAAAAATCATATAAAAAGTTTGATTAAATTTACGAGTTATTCAAGTAAGATAGTAAGATACTTGAATGTAATTTTAGAATTGGTAACTTAGGACGTGATTAAATAACATAACATGAAAAAAGATAATTAAAATATAATATAAAAAACGTAACATGAAAAGATAACGTGAAATGAATGTATAAATTTGTCAAAATTTATAAACATTAATTATTTACATATCAAAACATATATAATATACTTTAAATATTATTATAACATGTAAAAATAAATAAATATAATATAAATAAATAAATTATAAATCTATTTAACTTATATAATAACTTAAATTCGACTAGATAAATGACCAAGTCAAATCTAATTTTTTTTCTTTTTAAATCAAAGTTGAGTAACTTTCTAGCAAAGATATCTTGAATATGGCTTTCTTTTCGAAGCTAATTTTTTTTCAAATCGAAGGATGCCAAGACGCTTCTACCACCACGGAATGCTATGCCGGCTCAAGAGCAAGAATATGGCTTGGCTTAGCTTTGCTTTGCTTTCTTTCGAGGAAGGTATCAATTTTCCTGTTCTTTTAAACAATCAAAAGCGATGAATGAAAGAATCCCCCTTCCAAGTAAAACGTAAATTAATAGGATACTTTAAGCTTTAGTAGTCGCACACTCAAGTCGTATAGACTTTCTCGTGAAACTGGAAAAAATATGAGCAATAAAATAATCTACCTTACTGGATCATCTGTTTTTTTTTTTAATAATCAAAGTTGGTATCCGAATTTTGTGTTACCAGATTACTTATAATTTATAAATGACTCGAAGATGACCTGCTCGTAAGTCGGATTAAGTAATATGATTCAAAAAAAAAATTTAAATTTAAATCTAAATTCAAATTTAACCTAACCCAACAATATGAATTTATTGAATAAAAATAATAAAAAATTAAAAAATTATTTTTAATTAATATTAATATTTATAATTAAATTCAAATAAAAATAATATTTTATTTATTATGCAGTTATAACCCACTTTTGAACAACTTTACTAGAAGATGATCTAGAAAAATAATCTTATAAACATTTATTTTTTCGAATAATCAACCAGTGGAACACAATATGGTCGTATCATTTTTTTTAAATAATCGTGATTAAAATATTATATCTTATATCATATTTATTTTATATAAATTTTGATAATTCCTTTTCTTAGTTCTAACAAGGCAATGAAACAATAATAAAATAAGATAATGGAAGCACCGAGCACGTATGAACAAAACAAAAGAGAGGGAGAGAGAGAATGGAAGTATGGGCTTAGGCTCAGAAACAGAAAAATATATAGAACATGGCTCCGCAAAATCAGACACAAAACTTTTAGGATGCCTTGGCAAAACAAAGCATCTCAAACCTCAAATAACTACACAAAACAGGAAAAAAGGGAAAAAAAGATAGCGAATTTGCCACTCGAGGCAAGAAACTACATAGAACCAAAAGATGGAACACTAAATCTTGACCAACGGCAAAACCCTTGAGCTGTTTGCATTGTTCACTTTCCACCCTTCTTTGCTGCAGACTTGGTGACCTTGGCACCAGTCGGATCCTTCTTCTCGACGCTCTTAATGACACCAACAGCAACGGTCTGACGCATGTCCCTGACGGCAAAACGACCCAAAGGTGGGTACTCGGAGAAGGTCTCCACAACCATGGGCTTGGTGGGAACCATCTTAACCATACCAGCATCACCATTCTTCAAGAACTTGGG
>JBBYHM010000025.1:8610664-8650011 GCA_038381775.1 Adansonia rubrostipa
ATATATTAAGATGCATATAATGAAACCTGCATAAAGTCAAACCTAATATGCTTTCTACATAAATTAGGAAAGAAAAATCCTTTTTTGCCTTTAAAAAAAAGATTCTTTTACTTAAAGTGATTTTAATCATGGGACACGCAATTAAATATTTATGTACTTTTCTTATTTTTTAAGAACATGTAGAAACTTAAATTCATATATAATTAAAGCTGTTTGAATAACTTCAAATTAAAAAATATTATATTTTTTAAAAATAGTTTTTTTGCAACATTTTTATAATATACAGTAAAATTTTTTATTCATATATTTATATCGTATTTATATTTTTTTATAATAATATTTAAAATAATTTATATTTATATAAATTTTAAAATATTAATAATTCATTTTATATTTGACATATTTATTTATTTGTGTCGTGTGTTTTATATTATATTTAGTTATTTTTTTGTCATGTTCGATATAACTAGATCTATCAACTCTTAACTGTTTTAATTATTATATTATTTTTGTCCTTTTGTTCTAATAATTTTAGGCTTGATCTTCGTCTTGTGAACCGGGCATCGAGCCATTTATAACTTGAAAATAATAAAGAAGTTATATATACTTGTCGAAAGAAACCAATGGAGCCAACTAGCCAAGTGGGTAGGTTATTCATTCACCTAGATTATTTGGCACAAAAAAAAAGATACATGAACTTGAATTTGATTAAAAAATATAAATTTGATTCGATTATTTATTGATTCGATCATTTATAAATTGAATTTGAGTTTGAGCAACTCAAGTATATCGTAAATCTAATTTAGTTTTTTTTATTTTTAATTTAAATTTTTATTATTTTAATTAAAAATGAAAATTTCAATTTGAAATTGAGATCAAGCTCAAATATAAATAATTAAATTTTAAAACAAGTATAAGAATTAAATTCATTTTCGTTCAATAAATGAGTCCAATCAAATAAGTTCAATAGTTCGATTTTTTCTCCAATAAATATTGTTTAGGCCATTTTAATTTTAATAAATTTATCTAACAAATTTTGTTACTTTAACGTAATTAAAAAAAGTATAATTCACATATATATATTTTTAATTCAATAAAATTAATGCATAAAATATAAAAATAATAAGTAAATAATCCAATGGATACTTGTAAACATCACTTCAAGGTGATTTTATTTTCAATTAGTAGTTTACATTTTTAAAGTGGAAAAACTGTAGGCTGCAATACAACAATAGAATTTAAAAATAATGGTTATTAAAAGCGGTAATTCATTTTATTACGGTTTTTCAGGAACAATAAAACCTTATACATCTGTTTATAAGGATGGTTTCATGGGTGAAAATAGAAACATTTGAATTGTGCCTTGTTACGTAAAAGAAACAACATGCATGCAATTTATTTTAACCATTGTCCCTTAGATGCTTGCAAAACCGGCGCTTTTTCCTTTGAACCTGCAAGCTTGGCAGAGAGGGGAATAGAGCGATGGAGTTTGGTATTTGTCTTCGCCGCCCATCATCGGCATCGGGACCTTTCTTTTGACGGGGCTAATGAAGTTTGGCCTGTATGTCTTGCCCAAGACACCTTCCACGAGATCTGTAATGTTGGTGAATTTGAACTGCGTCTCCAAATGTGCAAACGCATCGTCAGCTGGTAACTGGTAGTTGTGGACCTTGTTTTCTTGTTCTCCGATGTCTCTAACCTTTACGTTCAATTCCACCAGTCCCGCAACCGTGACTTTAATGCTGTTGGTTTTGTCGGTTCTTTCGACCACCACTTCCCTTTCTTCGGTATTTAACCTCCATTCGGCGTCTCCGTCGGTAGGGATGTTGACTGCTTCGCCGTCCCATCTTACGGTGAGAGCGTCGAAGCTGTCGTCCCATCGAGAGACTCTTTTGGCTGCAAGGACGAGCGTGTGAGTGTCGAACATGACAGCCAGGGCTTGCACCCATGTGAAGTCCCGAGTCCTTCCTTGGGGGCGTGTTCCGATGAAGTGTGCATTGATTTGGAGGTTATCATCTGATACAATGGCGAAGTTCCCACCCTTGGATCCATGGAAGTAGAACATAACTCCGTCACCACCAACAAACCTTGGATCATAGCAGAGTGAGCCATATCCATTACAGTTTGGTTTCCTCCCTGTAAAAACAACTTAAACTATCAGAAATTCAGCATACAAACAAGCAGAACTTAGAAGATCAGTTGAATACTTGATGAAAGCTTAAGAGACTTACATTTGCAAGTAGTTTCGCACCTTCTACTGCAATCAACGAAGCATGCTTTAATCTTCTTGTCGTTCATCGGCTTTATTTCGGGGCATTGAGCCGGACATGTGAGTCTCTTCCCATTACAAGGCCCTGGTGTGCGGCACAAAACACTTTGGGGTCCTTTCTTGCTGTATTCCAAAATCTTGTAATTTGTTGAAGAGGCATCATAGGTTGCCTTCTTGCTGTTGCCTTTGCCCTCACCTTGAACATAGCTAGCTTCCATGGAAACGAATACCAACGCAAATGCCACCAAAAAGAACGAGGAATATCTTCCATCCATTATTGTATGCAAGCGTTTTATCAAGTGTTGCGGTTTGGCAAAAGAGATGGTGAGACATGGTGTTATGGTAAACATATATATATATATATATATATATATATATATAGATGTATATAAGGCCAGTTTATGCAGGCAATTTTGCCAACAAATTCGGCTAAAAGCCATGTGATTTTTTTGAAATTTCTTCTACCTATAAGCAAGCAAAGCAAGGCAGAAAAACAACTCTTCTTTAATTATTATTCGAGACTTCTGAAGCTGTGACGTCTGTCATTTGGCTATTATTATTATTATTATTAGACCTAACAATTCGTGTATTCATATTATATCTATAAATTTTGTTGTGTCATAATAATATTAAGATATTTTATATTTATATAATTTTTATCCATTAATAATTCATAATATATTACTTTTGAAACATATAAATGTGTTGTGTTTAATTATTTTATTTATGCTATATTTGTATAATAATGTATAATATTATCATGTTTTACTATAGTGCAATGCTTTCTTAATGATAATAAATTTTATTCTTCAAGTTTAATTAATCACTAAGAATCTAGAGTTTAACTTTGTGAGTTTACGTGGTTATTCTTAAAACGTAATTTTAAAGTTTGAATCTCAATTTGGTCAACCCTTTTTTTACATTTTAAGTTGTGGTTAAAAGTTTTTATGAGCCAAAAACCCGTTCAACTATTACAAAAATTTTTTTTAAAAAAAACTTTTATATTAATATTTATAATTAAATGATCAACTCAAATTAAGAAATTCATACATAACTCGGTCCACTATGAATTTAGTTGAGAGAACTGCCCAAAGCTCATGAACACGTCTGGCTATGACTTCTTTTTTATAAAGTAAAATATTCTGCTAGCTAATTAAGCAAGATTTAAGACCCCGGGTGCAAAAAAACGACGAAGCTGCAAAATGAGGATACAAATTAGAGGATCAGGTTTAGTCGCTGTAAATATTTTTGGTCCTAAGAAACATAATGCAAACATGAATATAAGGTTTAATCTAGTTGATTTAAAGAGTCATTTTGATTTTTCTCTTGATTTTGGTGGCTAAGTGCCCATTAATAACTTCAATGAGGTTCGAGAGCCGGTAAACAAAAAGAGTCATTTAAAAAAATATATTAAAAAAATTTAAAATTCGAATATTAACATTAACATTTTTTTTTAAATTATGATTTCTTTTAAAAATATATATAATGCCAAACATTACGGAACGTAACAATCCATAATGTTGGTAGTAATTAATTAATAGTCTGTATCTCAAGATGTTTGAAATGATTCTCATTTTGAGAAAACTTAAACCGTACTGTAAAATTAATTTCTTGGTCTGAAAATAATAAAATAATAATAATAAAAAAAGGAAAAACCTTTTTTTCTTCTATTTTAAGGGTATCATGGAAGGAAGTCATGAGTAATATTGAAACACAAAGTTACTCCTAACTTTATGCCTTTAATGCAATACTATGGTCTGTCTCGAGGGTCTGTCTCGAGTAGATCGACCAACCTCACCCATCCTTCACCTTTAAAAGTTCAACTTGATATTTAAAAAAATTTAAATAAAAATAATAAACTTAAAATATGTTTGAAAAAAATATGAATTACAATTAAAAGCGAACTGAGTTTTGAGTAGAAAATTTTAAGCTTAGTCTCGACTCATTATATTTTTATTAGAAAATTTATATTTTGATAATATAATTATATATATTATAATAATAATTGTTTTATTCTATTAATTATTAACTTGTTAAAATAATTTTATAATAAAAGTCATACTATGCATTTTGACAAAAATATTAATAAAAGAACTTAATAAAAATATATTTAATTATTAAAAATTAAATTAGAAATCATATTAAAAATTAAAATATATATAATATGAATAAGCCCAAATAAATTTAGACTACTCAAATATGAATAAATTTAAACAAAAAATACTCATAATTAAAGTTAAATCTAAGTAAACTTATAAAATACTAATATCCTACTTAAATCCGACTCACGAGCTGGTATACCTTACACCCAGCTTCGTCTGTTTTAAAACTTCAAAAAGAAAATTGCCACCCCTTTCGTGTTGGTACACAGAAAAGAATCAAGGGGAATTTTTCATAAAATAATTAGGAGAATTTTCTTTTTCCGTTCAAATTTCTTTCTTCATTTCGAAAAATGAAATTTATAGCATTAACGATGGAGGTCTCTGTTATCGAGTTACGATCTAAAATTTTTTTTAATTTTTGGTCTAAAGTCATTTTCAATTTAATTTATTTTTATTATTTATATTTATTATTCATAATTTATCAAAATTTAAAAAAATTATTTTATATTAATATTTATATATTTTATCATTAAATTTAAATAAAATATTTTTTAATTATTAAATAATTAATTTAAATCAAATTAATACGAATTGGTGAAAGATCTATCCAAAACCTGTTCTGAGCTGATCTAACTTCCCAGACTAAGCGCGAGAAACCCAAACAATTCTAAGTAACGAGGGATTTCACTAACCACATGTATCAATTAGTGCAGTAATTACAATAGAAACAATTGCGTAGATCCGATAATTACCAATTGGAATATTATTAACAATATAAGCAATTGAGTAGATTCGATAATTATCGTAAGTCTGTCAAGTCTCTTTTTTTTTTTTTAAGAAATAACCCTAAAATAAATCATTAAATATTTTAAACATTTAAACACAAATATAATAGTATATTAAATATATTATAATAATCATATTTAAATATATCATATTTATTATGTTTTCATCCATGTATAAATTATAAATTCTAATCTTAATCAAAATTTGTAATAGATTATGTTATCGTAAATTAAAAAAAATATTTAATACATATTTTTAAAATTTGATAAAATTAATACGTTAAATACAAAATTTTTTTAAAATAATAAATAAATAATTTTTAATTGATACCTACGCACCCCATTTAACTAAGGGGATTTTTTTAATAAGTAGATAATACATTTTAAAGTGGTAATTTTTACATTTTAGGATAAAATACAACTATAGAATTTAAAGTAATGGTTATTTAAATTGATTATTATTTTTATTAGGGTTTTCACGAATAATAAAATTGCATACATCTGTTTAATGTCGTGGGCGACAAGTATGGACCTTATTAGTATTTCAGTTACAAAAGCTAATGATACGAAGCGACAAAAATACATGCATTTTCACTGCCATTGTTGCTTGTTTATTTTTAATCATTTCCGAGGTTAGATAGAGTCCCTTTAGATGCTTGCAAAATCGGCGCCTTCTTGTCCTTTAAACCTGCAAGCTTTGCAGATAGTGGAATAGAGCGATGGCGTTTGGTATTTGCCTTCGCCGCCCATCATCGGCATAGGAACCCCTCTTTTGACGGGGCTAACGTAGTCTGGCCTGTAAGTCTTGCCCAAGACACCTTCTACGTGATCGGATACTTTGGTGAATTTGAACTGCGTCTCCAAATGGGCAAACGCATCGTCAGTTGGTAACTGGTAGTTGTGGACCTTGTTTTCATGTTCTCCAATGGCTCTAACCTTTACGTTTAGTTCCACCAGCCCTGCAACCGTGACTTTAACGCTGTTGGTTTCGTCGGTTCTTTCGACCACCACTTCCTTTTCTTCGGAATTAGCCCTCCATTCGGCGTCTCCTTCGGTGGGGATTTTAACTGTTTCGCCGTCCCATCTTATGGTGAGAGCGTCGAAGCTGTCGTCCCATTGAGAGACTCTCTTGGCAGCGAGGACTAGCGTGTGAGTGTCGAACATGACAGCCAGGGCTTGTACCCATGTGTAGTCCCGAGTCCTTCCTTGGGGGCGTGTTCCGATGAAGTGTGCATTGATCTGGAGGTTATCATCTGATACAATGGCGAAGTTCCCACCCTTGGATCCATGGAAGTAGAACATAACTCCATCACCACCGACAAACCTCGGATCATAGCAGAGCGAGCCATATCCATTACAGTTTGGTTTTCTCCCTGTAAAAGCAACTTAAACAGTTAAACCATCATTATAAATAAACAAGCAGAACTTAGGAAATCACTTGAATTCTTGATTAAAGAAACTCTTACATTTGCAAGTAACTTCACACTTGCTACTGCAATCAACGAAGCACCCTTTATTCTTCTTGTTCTTCTTCGGCTTCCTTTGGGGGCATTGAGCCGGACAAGTGAGTTTCTTCCCATTACAAGCCCCTCTCGCCAGGCACAAAACTCGTTCATGCCCTTTCTTGCTGGGTTTCAAAACCTCATAATGCGTAGAAGCAGCATCATAAGGTGCCTTCTTGCTGTTGCTTTTGCCCTGACCTTGAGCATAGCTAGCTTCCATGGAAATGAATACAAGGGCAAAGGCCACCAAAAGGAAATAGGAATATCTTCCATCCATGTTTTGCATGCAAACGCGTTTGGTGTTTTATCAATTTGTTTTGATCCTCAAGTGTTGAAGTTTGGAGGAGAGATGGTGAGACCATGATGCTATATAAAGGTCAGTTGGGCAGGCAATTTTGCTTAGGAATTCGACTAAAGCCATGTGAAATTTCTTCTATAAACAAGCAATTAAGAAATAGCTCTTCTATAATTTTTTTTTTTTATGTAGCATTATTAATTAGTATGGTTAAGAAACTTAGGCATTGTCCTTACTTGATATTTTTGAAAACTACCATGCCTAATAAATTTGATGCTTCAAGTTCAAGCACTAATATTCTAATAGCTAGCTAAGCAAGATTAATCACCAACTATGGATGCCAAAAAGGAAAAAAAAAATAAAAGAAATAATTGCAAGAAGATAATCCAAATTGAAAGATCAAATTTAAAGCAAAAATGAATCTAAGCTTAGTTCGGTTAATTCAATTAGACATCTTTAAAAAATAAAATTTAATAAATTTAAAAATTTAAATTTTAATATTTATAATCTTTTTTATTTTTAAACCGATCCTTTCAAAAAAAAATAATAAAATATTATGGGTTGTAACATTCCATTATTTTGGTAGTAATTAATTAGCAGTCTACACCTAAAGACTTTTGAAATGATTGTTGCGAAAACAAAAGATAAGTAATTGGTTCTCATTTTCAGAAAACTTTTACCATAAAAAAAACAAAAATCTTGCTTTCTTCTGCTTTAAGTGTCATGAAAGAAAGTAACGAGTAAATATATTGAAATACCAAGTTTGCTCCTAGCTTTATGCCTTTAATGCAATACTACGGTCTAGCTTGCCTCGAACATACCAACTTCACCAGCCCTCCCTTCCCTTGCTTCTTCCATTTTAAAACTTTAAAAAATTAACGCACCTATGCATTAAAGAATTAAGATGAATTTTAACATTAAAGTATTATGTTGCAAAAATCATTCTATATACGTATTTGATAAAAATTTAAATATTGATATGAATATAATTTTTTAAATTTATTGAAACACTTAAAAAATAAATATATTTATGTTAGATACATACAGTATCTAATATCTTAAGTTTAAATATCATAGTTTACAACTTCAAATAATAGTATATATATATATATATATATTATGGGGAGGACCCATGGATTGGATGGAGTAAGATTCCAATAGTAAAAAGATTTACTTGTTTTGGCTCACTGGATCTAAAATATTATTTTTTTATTTGAAATGTATTAAAAATTATTTTTATATTAATATTTATAAATTTTATAAATAAATTTAAATAAAAATATTTTTATTAATTAAATAGTAATCTAATTCAAGTTACAAAAATTTTATCTCGAATTTGGGTCTGGCTCCTATCTATTGCTTTTTCATCGATTTTCATCTGATACAAATTTAATCACTGTTAACAAGAATAACTTTTATGATTCATGGTGAAGATTAGTGTATTAAAAAATAATGAATAGGATTTCAATATCTCAAATTCGATGTAATTTAAATATTAGAATTACCAAACTAAACATATAACCTAATTTGTCAACAAATTTAAAAAAGAAAAGACAGTAAAATAAATTATACAACTCAAATCTACAAAATAAGATTTAAATGTAATTAAGCGTAGGTATTTTCCGTTTTTGTTAACGAAATTGTAGCAGGTGATAAATTGCAATTTATGAATTTATAATGCCAACTGATGAGTTGAATAACTCTTAATTGTTATATAAGTGAGCTGCATTAAAGAAAACCAGTTCAGCATGCATGGTTATAAGAAAATACAGAAAAAAAATATGCAAATGGATATATATATATATATATATATATATTTATATTTATATATTTATATATATATGGATGAGATCCTTTTAAGACATTGATGAATTAAAGGAAATACAGTTTCCGAGAATTGCAGTTGACTAGAGTATAAACTCTGCTACTCGCTTAAATTCTTAGCACGCTTTGTCATGTGATTAAAGCCTCTAATAATGGTGCCTTTCATTGGATTGGATACCATTGTTTCCAAACTCATAATAATAATAATAATAATAACAATAATAATAATAATCCACTGTTTATACTTTACAGTCAAACAACTCTAGATTTCTGGTTTTCTTTCGCATCTATGTTACTTTTAATATTTTTATAGTTTTTTTTTATGTTACTTTTGTATTTATATTAAAATGTATTAAGCAAAATTATCAAATATAAATATTGTAAAAAATAAAGAATTTGAATACATAATTCCATAATCCCGAACTAGTCACATTCATATAAATGTTATGAACATATCTGTATTAGTTTTGGAAAAAAAATGATTAATATGTTGCATTTTAATCTTTTAGAACTAAACCAAATAGCATCTATAATCAAATCAACTCAAAATTCTACTGATTCAAATCGGTTCGATCGGTTTTCTACAAAGCATCTTTTTTATACAATATATTAATATTTTAAAGTATTTTTCACTAATTGAAAAGTAACATATTTATTTTTATATCTATAAAATAAAAATAAATTTTAAAAAATATAATTTTGTTCAATTCAAGTAATTGTGTTTTTTGTTAAATTATCTGCTAAAATCAAATCAAATATACTTAATTATTACCTAAATCAAAATCAGACCAAATTTAATAAAAACTTAACTATACCCAAACCAAACACCACAATTCGAATTAATTTTTTATTATTATTATTTTTTTCAACTCTAACTTGAATAGTCTTCACTTGAGATTTGAGAAAAGCTTTTTAATTGCGACTACAAGTTGCAATAAGTTAAAGGGGAAAAGCTCAAAGTCAAATTCCATTAGCTAACAAGAAGTTCACCTTGCTTGCAACTGCCGAAATACGGGACTTCATTGTAAGAGAATGTCATAGCGAAAATGGGGCATTTTTATTTTTCCAATAATTTTCAGCTTCACCATGTTCATATATTTCGTCGGTTTAATCTATTGATGTTTACATTAGATTGCTGAGGGAAAACTCTGTCGGCATGATCAAAGTCAAAGCGCAGGAATTGGCGTTTAAGGAACAAAGGAACAAATTTTTCGTTTTCTGCTAATTAACTTCTGAACATTGACTGCCTAATCGAAGATTGCTTCTGAATATGAAGATTTCAGAACTAAGAAATCTTAAGGGCTCCCTGTCCATGCAAAAGACAGAAACTTTCATTGTTCTTTTTGTTGTTTTCTTTATTAAAAATTTGAAGATTGTTGAAGGGTTTTTGAGGCGAATAGGACCTGAAATGGAGAAGATCTGTCCGACATTTATTTCAGACATATTCGGATATGGATATAAAATTATGATTTTCCAAATATATGAAAAACTTAAAAAAAAAAAAATTAAACATGCTCGTACCTAAGCATATACAAGGGGTCGAGCGAGCCTGGCTCATACGAGCCAAGCTTTGGATATGATTCATTTTTCTAATACAAGCTAACACAGCTCAAATTACTATTTAATAACAAAAAAAATTAAATTTAATTATAAAAGTATATGAAATTAATTTTTTAATAATTAATTATTTTATGAACAATGATCTAGGCTTTTGAGCCGATCCATACCTAGCTTGATTCGAACTTAAATAAAAAAAATAAAAATAAAATTTGAGTCATAGCTCGATCCATGAACACATCTACTCATATTTAACAAATTATTATATATTAGTATATTTGACACTTACGTTTGGCCAATGCAAATTACAATGTCAAAATGTCAGTCACTTTGAGCAAATAGCAATAGCATCGATCAATCAGAGCCTACATAAAGGCATTTTAGTAATTCAAGAAACGCAAGAAAACTATAAAATTATACTTATAAATCCTTCCAGAAAACTTATAAAATTATAGATGCCATAAAGAAAATCTCACCTAAAAATGGATACATTTTTCATTTAGAGACTAACCTTTTGAAAGTATATTAAACATCCACAAACATGGGGACACCATTAAGGTAATGGAGAAAAAAAAAAAAAAACTGTGAAAAGAGACATAATCTCATTGCCAATATTAATTTATTGAAATATAGGAAGATCATATCTTGTTTGTTGGTCAGAACTTGGACGACCTACTCCACTTACTGCAACAATGGTATTTGAGGTTCCCTCTCCAACTTGACTTGCCATCTTTAAAAAGAAACTATGCCTGCAGAAAGCAAACTATTTAGAACCTTGGCTTGAGTTAAGCCTATGTTACCAAAACTCAAATGCGAGTGTCGGATATAAGGTATGTGTATGACATGGGAATGTTCAATTTTTTTAATGTTTTTTCATGTATTTAAAGGGTCATATCTCTATATCCATTTCTGAAAATATATCGGACGATGTCAGACATAGGTACTTTAATAAAAATGAAGTGCTAGAGTAACATAGGGTTAAGCAACCAGAAGAAATAATCCATTTAGTGCCTCAGATAAGATCATAAATGATAATTTTCAAGGAGGGGTACATTTTTTATACCATCTAGTATCTGCAGTTAACTCAGGGTGGAAAGCAGTCCCTAGCAAGTTGCCTTGCTTTACAGCAACTATGACTTTCTTTTCAGGCACAGCATACTCCTGAAACACCCGAAAAGTTAGATTAACAAGAAGTAATACAGCTTAAGGTAAGACACAACAAAAGACAGCATAATCTTGCTCTAAAGCATGTTAAATTTAATGTCACAGTCCATAGGTCGGTCTTGGACGTGGAAGTGCCCGCATAGGCTCAAAGCTTGAGTCTCGGCGCATGACACTAGCATAGGTAAGGCCACAAAATTGTCCATTGCTACAATATGCAGCCTACTTTTCAATTAAAATCGTTAGTATTTCCTTTTAAGCTTTCTTTCAAAACAAGAGATTCCCAAGCCTTAATTGTGTGCAACTCATTTTGCAAAATCAAGTCTTGCTGGATGGATCTATAATAAGAGGAAAGAGCATAAAAATTTAACCTATTTGGCTAACTTTTTTAATCAAAGAAATAAATATAAAAAATATATCAGCGACCCATTATAGGAAAAGATATAGGAAAGCATAATTATTAAATCCAGCATCCTTTAATTTAAGCGATGCCAATAAGATTTCATTATTTTATTCTGAATTATTGCAATGAAGAAGAATTCAAGAGAAAAAGCGTAAGTATACCTCTTGGATTTCAACAGCTGAACTTGAGTATAGCACTTTATTTGATGGAATAGGATAATCAGCCAGCACTTCTACTTCTGGCCCCACTTCGAGGACTGCAGGAGCACGGATGAAAATACCACGAAATGTCTCAGGGCCACCTTCTTTGGATGCTAGTTCTGGTGCTAAAAGCTCTGCCTCAAAGCTTTGGATCTAAATAAAATTGATTTGTTAAATAGCAAATATTCTAGTTCAACTAGAAGTTTAACTTTAAACCAAAATCCAAATGGAAAACAAGGATAGGAGGTTATTGAACTCTTCTTCATCTTCTTCTTGATAACTGTAAAACTGATATCACATTTAAGTACATAAAAGAGATTTCTACTTCCCAGATAAGTAGATTTACATACATACGTACATATATGTATATAAAAAGTGTTTAGTTAGTTATGTGAATCATATCAATTTATTTACAGAACAGAATTCTATTATAATATATTCTGCAAAGTTGCTGCCACTGTTTCCTTGAAAGTCTATATTCCAATACCTGTCGAAGTAGACAAACCTATTTAAGAAATTTTATCACCCAACTGTGATGGTGAAAAAGATGATATCTTCAATACATAACAACTCCAACAAGCAGAGCCTTCTGTTGCGATATTAAGTTCAACTACCATATCCTAATGAAATTGGTAAAAGCAACGTCTTTTTGGATAGTTTTCATCCATGTTTTAAACTCCCCGGGTCTTCTCCTACCCATTTGACATAGACATTTCTAATAAATCCACATATCATTATAGCATCATCATTACCCATAATCCATTAACTAATCCCACTATTATTTGATGTTTTGGACCATGTTCTGTGAGTGGTCTTTCTCCAAGTAACATATATTGGTATCTTAAAATGCTGATTAGCAAAGAAGGAAGTTGTGCTCTACTCTAGATTTCCATTCTACTAAATGCATGTCTTTTTGACATTTAAATTTTCAATATTCGCTAATCACTATACAACTTTCAGAGAGAAGCAAATTAAGATAATCAGTGCAATACAACAGTCTATACACTTTAAAAGCATCTTTGGACATGTAGTAAAATAGAAGGCATATCTAAGTACCTGACTGCCAAAGTAATTTCTATGAACAGTACAATCCAGGCCTCCAACTAATTCCTGTCCTCCTTCTTTCTGTCCTGAAAATGTTGCATCACTAATTCAAATTCAGAACTTTTTAAATGATTTCACTTTGAAAATTTGCTTGGTTAAACCTTAAATACATTGCTAATTTAGACACAGAATCTAAAAGGGAGGGGGATGAAAGAACAGAAACCTACCAACAGCTTTGTTTGCCAAAAATATAAGACCAGCACAAGTTCCCCAAACCGGCTTCCCCATTCGCACAAACTCACGCAGAGCTGGAAACTGATCAGACATGAAAAATATTATGCAAATAAATGGAACTGAGACACACATGTTCCCAATTGAGGAAGTTCCGACAACTTTGAAACTGACTCTTGAGCATAATTAAGTTTTTAGGCTTATGAGTGTATTTAAACTACAAATCAAAATCAATATGAGATTGGAGACGCCAGATCTTTTTATCTTCGGAAATAACACACAGGAAATAAAATTGGTTGGTTTATCAGTAACCCTTTGCAAAGAACCCATCTAATCACTACAAATCAAGGCCACTTTTATAGGCCGAATCTTTGGCTATATATCCTTTAAAAGATCTAACAATGCCAAACTCATTCCTCTTGCTTCAACCCTAGATCTAGATTAAAAAGTCACTCTTGGGTATCAAAGAATCTCGAAACCCAAAAATGCAAATGACGAAAACCACCAAAGTTGCCCTTATCTTATCCAAACTACACCTTCTAATGACTAAAATCATTATCATTCTCATATTCAACTATATGAACATGTTATCTTCTAAGAACTAAGTGCTAAGTACCACAAAAATACAGAGCCCGGTTGAATCGAAAAGGGAAATATAGACATAAAATTTATCACACTCAAACTGCAAGCAATGTTCAGTTAGTGAGGTACCTTTATTACTTTTACTACTTGATTTTTTGCTTTTGGAAGTAAATTTTTTTTTTTAAAAAAAAAAAAAGAGTGCGTTTGGAACTTGGACACAAAAGCAAAAATTAAAAATTTAACTTTAATGATAATAAGTTCCATGAACTTACTTTAATATGGAATATCTTTGTTTGAATTATAACTTCATTTTAAACAAAAAAAGATCTTAAATCTTAACACTTGTTTTTGGTTTTAAAGACTATGCAAAAAGCAAGTAACAACATAACAAGTAAACGGCTTCTTGGATATTCCAAGCTTTCAAAAAGCAGAAATCTAGAAAAACAAAAAGAACCCACTTTACCAAAATGACTCAGAATTTAATCTCTTAAACTTTGATGATAGCAATTGTAAGCAGTAAGTCCATAAATGACTGGTCAAAGAGAAAACCTATGTTATTCGAACTGAGTATTAATGTTGAACACGAGTATGTTCAATTTTTTTTCTAAATTTTCATATATTTAAAGGATTCTTAGAAAATTATATCTCATACTCATGACCTACATTTATATGTATTAGATATTAGTGTCGGACATAAACAGATACTAAAAAAAAAAAAAAGAAAAAAACAAGAGTTGGAGCGACATATAGAAAAGAAAATAAAATGATGAAAGAAAGAGAATATACAAGATTGTGAAACTCAGCAAGCTTAGCCATGGTGGTGCTTTCTCCACCAGGAATGATAAGAGAGCTGATACTTTGAAGCTGCTCTGGTTTCCTTATCTCCACTCCTTTCACTCCTAGCCTCCTTAGCGCTGCCAAAAAGAAATAGTATACTAATTATATTTTCAGCCAAACACGAAAACTCATCAACAAACATTTTTGAAAAATCAGAGTTTTAGAGATTATTGCCCGCTATATGCTCGTTGAAAGATCCCTGTAACGCCAATACTCCGACGACGGCCATGCTGAATTATTTTACTCAACGCGAGAAAGAGAGACGCAAGGGATGGAACTCTTTGTTCCTTTTTAGGTTGCCTTGCCTGCCTGGTACCTGGTATTTAATTCCAGTCCAAGAATAAATTGACGGTCGAAAAACTGGAGGCTATTGGGCTGACCCAACAGCCACCGCCGCCTACCACTGCATATAAAGGGGGTCCGGTTAATTGGTTTTTATAAACATTCATTAAGTATTAATTAATTTAAGAAAATCTTTTGTATTTAAAGTGTTTTTTTTTTTTACTGAATTAAAAAATAATTCATGAATTATCACTTAATTAAGCCTTTAAATCAGTATTAAATTATTATTTAATAATAAAAAATATTTTTATTTAAATTTAATTATAAAAATATTAACATTAATATAAAAATAATTTTTTTATTTATAAATAATAATTCAAGCTCTAAAATTGAACTAGATCCAATTTTAACATAAGCCAAAACATAAAAAAATTTTAAACTACGGCTCAACCTAACTCATAAACATCTCTAGTAAAAACTAATTAATAATTATTTACATATCATTTCAAAAAAAAATTTCATATTTAATACATAACTTTTTCTAAAAAAATAATACGTTAATTATTCTTTTCATTATATATATATATATATATATATCATCTTAATAAATGCAGGCAATTCTATGTATATTACCTTAACCAATGTCAATAAACATTAACATATCCTATTAACAAAACATTAACATTACCTTAATCAATGTCAATAAACATTAACATGTCGCCGTTCTCCTGGGACTCCTGTTTTCACGGCACCGAGTGCTGTTTAGGTCAGTGTTACCTCCGCTAGTGGAAGCAATGGGTTTAGTATTGGAGAGAGAGTTTTAGAACATAGCATATGTGTGTTTTGACTGCGCATGAAATCCATTAACAGGTTCAAAATATCAAGGAAAAACCGCGGACACATGGGCTGTAGGAGTTACTTTGTACTGTGTGGTACTGGGAAAATACCCATTTCTCGCTGAAACGCTACAAGATACATATGACAAGGTACGCGCTTCACTCTCGATTTCTGTATCTTCTGCACCTAGTCATTCAAAAATTCTCTCTCTCTCTCTCTGCCAACAACAACAACGTTCATTCCCTGGTTGCAGATTGTTAAAAACCCTTTAATTCTGCCAAATGACATGAAGAGTTGAGGAACTTGCTAGGAGGACTTCTTTGCAAGGATGGTGAAAATCTTTCTTTCTTTCTGATTTCTGGGTCCTTACCATCTATTTCTCACATGGCTTTGCTGTTCTCGGTGATTGCGAAAATATAAACATCTTTTTTTTTTCTTTCGGACCCAAAACAGAGGATGACTTTAAATGCTGTAGCAGAACATCTCTGGATTATTAGTGAAGATGGATCAATCCCACAATACTTATGTTGGTGTAAGCGTTACAGCTACCAGAGGCAAGAATCAAATGGTAGAAATGATAACCTGACTGAGACTGACTAAATCATTTGCTATACAGTAAAAGAAGAAAACTTAGGGCCGTCATTTTTTACCCTTTACTCCCCAGAGCCACTTACGTAAGATTTACTAGGTTCATTTTTATGCAAAGAGTGAATTTGTGGGATTTGTTATCTTCCAGTTTGTGAACGTTTTCTTGATGTTTTGATGGAAAATTGATCCCAAACAAGTTATGGTCTGTGATGGATGCATCATTCTCAGCGGCCGTAGAGTGCGGCAGCACGAGGCAAGCGTGGGCTAACATGCTTAATCGTGAATAACAAACACCTGGCTACAAATTCAGATTTAAAAAATAACATGTTTTATATTTAAAAATTATTAAAATATTTAAAAATTATTTTATATTAGTTTATATATTTTATAATTAAATTAATTTTTTTAAAATTTTATTAATGATGATCAAGATGAGTTTATTCAAATTATAAAAAATTTTATTTAAATTCAACTCATTAAATTACGCTTATCAACTTAGATGGATGGTTCAGATCATGGATAGATTTATTGTAAAAAGAATAAGATATCAACGGAAGAAAGGCAGATGAGTGCTTGTTGACTTTGATATTTATATTAAAGTATTTTTGTTTTAATTACAAACATATATCTATTATAGTGTTGATTTTGAAATATTTATACCATATGTGTTGAATAATAGATATCGTATATACTTAATTTATAATGGATTACTTTAAACTCTTATTTTTATTTTTTTTTTAATTTTTGGTTATTTTAGTTATTTCTTGCATCTTTACCTTTTAAGAAATTATTACATTTTTTAATATGAAAATTGGATATAATTTTAATTTTTTATAAAAAAAGAAATTATTATTTTTATAAATTTTAATTAATTCTATTAATAATCTTTGTAACATTTATATTATAAGACAAAATTGATACTAAAAGTAGTCCCTTAGAATTGTTCTCAAACTTAAATAATTTATTTATAAATAAATGGCGTATAAACGCAATATTATTATCAATACGATGCAAATTGCCACATCATTATTATTAAATTCAAAAAAAAATTCGCATAAAAAATTTCCTGTAGCATTAAGATATCATCTCATCCCAGATAATTATGGCTAGTGATTATCCTATGATGTGTCAAAAAATTTTCATATTGAATTTTATTTAAGTATGATATTTTATGATTTGAGTTAATTTGATTTAATTTGAATCACTCTTTATAAAATAAAATAATATTTTATTTAAATTTAATTATAAAATATTTAAAATATTAATTAAAATAAATTTTTAATGTTTTAATATATTTTAAATAATTTTAACAGTCAAATTAGGTTAAATTCTGGCTTTGACTTAAATGCAAATATATTTCCTTATATTTACTTGGAAATTAGAATGGTGCTCTGTCCTTGTTTTAATAGTTTAATAACAAAATTGACACGTTTATTAAGCGTATCAAATTCTAGTCTATTATGAATTAGGTATCTTCCGTAACTAGACCCGGTGATATTGGGTATGATACGAATATGATAAAAATTAATAATTAAAATTTAATATGATATAAAAAATTAATACGAAAATTATATAACTATACGAAAGTGTCAAAGTTATATAGAATGTAGTATTAATATGTCAAAACTTAAATAGATATATAACCTTTTAAATACGATTATGATATGAAAAAAATAAAATAAATATCACACGACTCATTACGAATATATAATTTTTACGGATCTGAATTTGTGCCAAGGTTGAATCTCAACACAAGTATATAATTTTCTATATTTTATAAATATGTAATCAAATATTATATTCGAGTATCTAATAATATTCAAGTAAGTATAACAAATTTGATTTGAGGCTGTAAATAAACCAAGCTTGAACAAAAATATATTTGTTTGTGTTCATTTGTTTATTTTTAAGTCTGTTCATGTTCGATTCGTGTTTGTAAAGAATTTTTAAAATTGTATTCGCGTTCATTTATTTAAATTAAATGAATTTATTCGTCAGTAAATGAACATCTTCATGAACATTAAATGAACATAGCGTCAAACATATTTGTGAACAATTGTAAATATGTTCATGAATAATAAATAAACAAATTTAACTAAAACAATCAAACATATCTTTATTAATTTTAGTATAAAATAATGAAAACATAAATATTATTAATTACACTATAAATAAAACACAAATAATAATAATATAACTAATTCTATTATAATTGAATAGTAAATGAGTCTTAAAGGATTTTAAATAATTTATTACACGAACTCTAAACGAGTCATAAATAAGTTGGTTCGTGAATATAAACTAACCAAACATACTATGTTCCTGTTCGATTTGTGAGCTTAAAAAAATAAACGAAAATCAAACTTTTTATGAACTGTTCATCAAAAGTTCTGTCCATTTGCAACCCTAATTTGATTAACAAATAGAAATATCAAATATACATTAATCAAAATTAAAGCCGATTTAAATATCATATATTCAAAAATTGATATACAAATCCATGATAAATAACAAATATAATATCTAAATTCGAAAACTATACAAATCTAAAATATCTGCATCTCAAAAAATCAATCATAAAATAGGATATTTGAGTTCTTAGTATCTCTTATAGTCATAAGAGCAATTGTGACGTTATTATCTAAACATATTCAAATGTTAAATAATCCACTTAATCTAACCTTTTATGATTGAGTAAGCTCAACTCATTCGGATTAATATTTAATAATAAAAATAAAATTTTTATTTAAATTTAATTATAAAAAATATTAATATTAATATAAAAATATTTTTTAATATTTTAATATAATTTAATACACCGATTCTAACCGCGTAGAGTTGGCTTGGATCACATTGAGCCGGTTTATTAAAACCTATTAGATGGTAGGATCATAAAAATGATTTTGATTTTTTTTCATTAATTTTACGCATTAAAATTTCCATTTAACTATATATATATATATATTTTATCATGGTACCAAATGGCAAACGTTAAGATTTTGTCAGATCGCCCCATTTTATTTAGTTCTCCCAACCTTTCAACGGTGAAAATCACCGAAGATCTGAGAGGAGACTGGCTAGTATTGATTTTGTTACCGCTGATCAGTTCTCAACTCAACAGTCAACTCTTATCTTAGAACCCTGATCAAAGGTAATTTTTTTTCCTTTTTCCTCGTTTGCTTCTTTGATCTGATTCCGTTGCTAAAGCATTCCCAGAAAAAGGAAGAAAATGGTGAACATTTGAATTTGATTTGAAGCTATTTCACTCCATTTTCGTACTAATTTCTAATATTAGCTTAATTATTTCAAATTTTCAATAAATTATGTTACTTCATTTAGGTTCTTAATGCTTGGCAAAGTCTCGATTCAGGATTCCACTAAAGCATCATGGTATCAATTTTCCAGGAATTTGCTTCTTCTTTTTTCCCTTTTAATCTTTTACTTTCGCAGAAGAATATTTATGGAGAACTTGTTTATGTATTTTTGTTTTCCTTGCAGAATTACCTAGTTGGAGCTTTCAAGCCGCCGTGTAATGTTTTCATTTCGTTTGCAGATGGAAGAAGCCGTAAGCAGGTATATCTTGTTTCTAATTGCTATTTCTTTTTCCCTAGCTAATTGCAAATTGATAAAATTTTAGGTAAATATGCATTTAGAAACAAAGTAAAATGTATGTTTATATTTTTGCATACAATAAATATGTTGGAATTGATGTTTCATTTTACTCAACTTTTCGTTTTTAGTCAGTTATGATTTTGCTTTATATTAAGCGAATCGAATTGGAAGAGAGGTGAATTAACCAAACTGAAATAATTTTGGTTAATTCGGTCGAAAACCGATTAAACGAATAAAATTTACTTTACAACATTTTTTTGATACTTGAACTTACGTATCCAACCAAGGTACCAAAAAAAGCTAATTGTAATCCATTTCTAATGATATGTCCATCCAAAATCCAAAAACTAAGCATAATAATGCTCTAATAATATTCAAATATCAAATTCAAACATACTAAAACAACAAAGAAAAAAGCATAAAAAGTCTAGGCAATATGGTTAATTCGGTTAATTTCAGGTAACCAAATTGAAGTAACTGATAACCGAAATTCTCCAAAAACCTTAAATAATTCCGGTGGTCGACTGATTACCCAAAAATATTCGGTTTGGTCGGTTAATTAAGTAATTATTTGTTACAAAATTGTTTCACTTTTTGTTTAGCATGCAAAAATATACGTATATAGTATGTATTTTGTTGGCTTTGGGCTCATGTAGTTGTTCCTCCTGTTTTTCTTTTTCCTAATGTGGTGCACTTTGGTAAACAGTTGTTGTCTGGAGTTTTGTATGGGATGCTTTACTTTTATATGTGGTTGTTTATTTGGGCATTTTATCTTCAAATATGCTCTTCTTACATTAATGTTACTATGTAGGTTCCACTTAAGAAGGAAAATGGGAAAACAGTTATGGTTGCTCTATTCCAGAGCCAGGAAAGTATTGTAGGAGAGGTAGTGTCTTTCGTGTTGCCATTTGAAACTTATGATTGAGTTTATCTGCTTATTCTATCCAAACCAATTCTTTTATTGTTTGCAGTCAAAACTGTACGAGTGATTTCACTTTTTTTACTGATACTTCAGGTTGTTATAGAGCCAATACATGGGAAGAAGGTTGAACATAATGGTGTTAAAATTGAACTCCTTGGTCAGATAGGTGTGCTTCATTTCCTCGTGTCTTTCACTTTAGGTCTACCATTTGCCTATTCGCTGGGCATGTGTATATAGCTGGTAGCTGCTCTTACTTTGTTTTCTTTAAAAGTTGCATACATTTTAGCATGAGTCAATCTATAGTCCTGCTTGTAATTAAGTTGTTATTCTTGTTGTCATAGTTCAGTTTGTTTCGAACTTTAAATTGTTCTGTAGTGGTTCTTGGTTGCCAGAGTGTCTATAATGTATAATGTTGAAAAGGATGATCTAAATATGTAGTATGATGCCACTACACCTGGACAATGACATTCTTTCTTTCTTATTTGCAGAATTGTATTTTGATAGAGGCAACTTCTATGATTTTACTTCTCTTGGTGAGTGTATCTGACCATAAAAGAAAAGCCTTAACAAGTCTTTAATCAGCAGTCTTGCATCCTTACAAGTTTTTTATTCATTTTCCAAGGGATCCTTTCTCATTCTTCCCTCTCTCCTTCTTCCTTGACTGGTTTGGGGTCTCATTGTGTGGAACATTTATTATCTGTTGCTCTTCTATTGATTATTATGGTAAGTTGCTTATAAGTTTTCCCTAATTTTCACTCTTTGCTCTGCAGTACGTGAACTTGACATTCCTGGTGAATTATATGAAAGAAAGACATATCCGTTTGAATTTTCTACGGTGGAGATGCCGTATGAATCATATAATGGAGTCAATGTTAGGCTTAGGTAGGCTATTCATTCTTTTCTTAATTGATTTTTATTATAACTTTTTTATGCACCTAGAAATTATCATCTTTGTGAGCAATATCCTCTTTTAAATGTTACCGTGCTTGTTTTAGTTATTCCTGTCATGCTGGAGCATGAAGCACATAAGCATATTTTTGGTTGTTGTAGCTTTGTTGGCTTAATCTTGATTTCAATAGTGCTTAGTTTTCTTTGCGGAATTCAATTTATTGGTCGTGATTGATGTTGAGTTGAAAGATTATCACCATTTCCTGACGGAATATGCAACGATATAGTGATCAAGTATCCATTAGCATAGGATATGAATGAAAAACTGACCTATCTGAACTTCATTGCAAACTTGTAGGTATGTACTGAAAGTGACAATCAGTAGAAACTACGTCAGCAACATTGTGGAGTACCAGGATTTTGTGGTAATGTGTTTTGTATAAGCACTATATGGAACTATTATGCTTTTCTACTTGAAAATATGATTTGGATTGCAACGGTATTGTCATAATATCTTTGCTTTTCAGTCTCCTTTTAACTTTTGAATATTGGTGCATGATTTGACTCAGATTATGTGGGAGCGATGTCATGTTACTCAGTTCAGTACTTTGATGTAACTGCCCTAGAAGTTAATATTATGAACTTTCACACCTAGCTCTCTTTATCGTTTTAGAAAACACGGAAATTGATTATATTTGTTTGATAGACTGTTATAGATGAGCTCCACTTATAGACTATAGTTTTCATATGGTAAACTGGCTGTGGCTAGTGGGAAGGTATCTTACCATATTTATTTAAATGCAATTACCGTTATGTTTCATTTGAAATATTCTGCTTTGGCTGATAGTACTTCATTGTGATTTACACTGTTGTACACTTCATACAAGTGCTTTTTTTTTCCTTTTTCAAAATTTCCCAAGACTTCCCTGTATTTGAAGCTACTTGAGGATCATATCCCTATACCAATGTCTGGATATACGTTGGACACTAGTACTTTAAGAAAAATGACGAATCAGAGCAACATAAGTTCTCTAAGACGGGTTCCAGAAGTTTTATCATTTATATGATGAATTTATTCCTACCCTAATAATAAGTTTTATGCAGAGAATTCATTGTGATAACGATTGTCAAAATAAACACCAATCTTTGATCCCTATGCTGACTTGAGTGCTATCATGAATATGAATTTTGAATTTAGAAAATAAATTAAAACTATAGGTGATATATTTAATTTACTACATAGGCATTTTGTATTCATCTTGGACCTCAAGACCTTGGAAAAGGATAAAGCTGCTTATTGTTTAAGACTCTTTCTCCATGAGGTGTAAACTAGGGTATATTAATATTTGATGGTCTCTCCCCTTATCTAGCATCTGCAAATATACTCAGATCTCAAGTTTTGTTTTCCTTTGCTATTTAATCCTCTAAATGCACCACCATAGCAAGGTGTAAGGATTTTCCTTTACTTCACATCCATTTTATATCTTCCTATCTTGTAGAAAGTTTTCTTGTTTAGTTAGATTACCTGGATTAAGATTATGGCACAGTGAATTGAAATTTGTTCTATTATTTATTTATTTTTGAAAATTCTTTCTTTCAGGTTCGCAACTATACTCCGCCACCATCAATCAATAACAGTATTAAGGTAAGGAAATTTCCTTTTATTTCCTGATGCTTATTTGTTTTGGCTAACTGATGAAATTTATATTAAAAGATTTCTTTGAAACGTTTGTGTACTTGTGTATCAAAAGTGGCTTCAGCGTGTCTTACTGCTCCAATAAAATTGCTTCTGTTTTTGACCACATGATGTGCCATATGCCTAAATCCGGGTCATTCTTATTGCAGTTCTTCTTATAGAGATGTTTTGATTAGTCCGTTTACAAATTACGTTGTACTTATCTCCCATACTGGTCCCTGATATTCCCTATGTTAAATTTTTATGAAAGTTGTTGGAACAACTTTAAAACTTTTATCTTGAATCGTTTCCTTGGTGATTTAATGGTTGATATTATATATCAATTTTGATGTTTTGGAATTTCATATCGACTTTATTTGTTTGTATCGATGGTTCATCTAGATGGAAGTGGGAATTGAGGACTGTCTACACATTGAATTTGAATACAGTAAAAGCAAGTAAGTCAGTTAAAGTGCATTTCTCGACAGGAGTTTGTGTGAAATCCATTCAACTTACCTTACGTAAGTTGGAAAAATACTGATGTTTTTATATCGGATTTCAAAAATAGGTATCATTTGAAGGATGTCATTATTGGCAAAATATATTTCCTTCTCGTTAGAATTAAGCTAAAAAATATGGAGCTTGAGATCAGGCGTCGAGAGTCTACTGGTTCGGGGCCTAATACATACGTTGAGACCGAAACCCTTGCAAAATTCGAGTTGATGGATGGTGCTCCTGTAAGAGGTACCCTAGCAAACTTCTCTATTTCTCACCAAATTTTGTAGCTTTATATTTAAACTTTTATCTTTTTAATGTCGCAAATTTAGAATTCTAGGCAGATATCTGAGGTATTCCGTGGAACAGAACAATTACACAACCATGCTTTACTATTTTTATTGCCTCACTGTTCAATTGGTTGAGCTATTACCTTCTAAAACTATCTCCATGCTGCCTAGGATGATATTTCAATCTATCCACGAGCTAGGTACTTGCCGGTTCCAATGAGCCTGGCTTGAGCTTGCTGGGCCCGGAAAGAGATTTTAGTAATCTGGGCTCGCCTGGATTGCTATTCATTTAATAAAAAATACTTTTTTATTTAAATTTAATCATGAAAATATTAATATAAAATAATATTTTAATATTTTAATAGTTGTAAATAGGGAAATGGACTTTCAGTGTTCGGTATTAATTTTAATATTAATATTAATATAAATAATGAGCTTTCCATCTAAACTATAATAACATAATATGCTATATTCAGCTTTGATTGGATACTTTTTATTAGGGCTGTGCATAAGTCGGTTCAAACCGATCTAACCGACTTAATCGATGGAATTTGGTTAGTTCGGTTAAGTCGGTTTGATGGTTATATCGGTTTATTTGGTTAATTCGGTCGGTTATCAGTTAGTAAAATTATGAACCAAATTGACCGAATTAACCGAACTTTTAATATTTAATATTTAATAATTATATATTTATATATATTAATAGCCCAATTAAACCCATTCCCAAACCAAATATACAACCATTAGCCCAAGACCCAATAAACCGATTTGACCGAACTAACCGACCAAACTGACCGAAATTTAGTCGGTTCGGTTAATGCGGTTATGGTTAAAAATGTTGGTCGGTTCGATCGGTTCCTCTAGCTAAGTCTGTTAATTCGGTTTAAATTTTTTTTTGACCGGACTAACCGAATGCACAGTCCTAGAGTCATGTAGACTTGGCATTCGTATATTCGTATCCTGTTCATATAATTTGCTATATCATAATTATATCGTATCTAATATTATGAGATCTATTCATGGACTATATTGAGGAAATTGTCTAACTTGAGCTATTATATTTTATGGATATGCTTTTACAGGCGAATCCATTCCGATCAGACTCTTCATAAGTCCATATGAACTGACACCAACATATCGAAACATCAACAACAAATTCAGCGTGAAATACTATTTGAATCTTGTTCTAGTGGACGAAGAAGATCGCAGGTACTTCAAACAGCAAGAAATCACTATTTACCGGCTTCTCGAAACTTCATAATACATTTTATTTTTCAAAGCTGGATGAGTTACTTTTTCTGGCCCTCTGATAGTGGAAGATTGTATGCTTAAATATTGGCCTCATTCCTTTCCTCTATGATCTGCAACCATTACAAATGAGCTGATCTTTGGAGTTCATTTATTCATCAAGAACCTATGGAATGGCAAGTGATTACTAATCCAGGTTTGTTCGTTTGCTTTGGCCTTATTCAGTTGCTCAGAAAGTTGGCTTTGCGTATTCAGCATTTCTTCTTTTCCCTTTCTTTTTCCAGTTCTTTAATCTTTATTTATGATGAATAAATATTGTTGTGCTCCTGTTTTACGTCACCATATGTACCTGTTTCATACGTCTGTCTTTTTTTTTTTTTTCTTCTTTTTTTTTCCTTGGCATTATCTCGAGTCTGACAGTTTTTTATGTTTCTAAATATATAAATATCATATATTATTTCATGCATCTTTTATTTCACTTTTAGTTTGATAATTGTTCGCTCGTCTCCTTTTGGGATTTTATGAAAAAAAAAAAAATCAGCTTGTGAGATTTATTTACTAACTAAAATTTTAAATGAGCTCTTATATATCATTAATCATGCATTTCTCTATTTATCTTTATTTTTTTACTCTTTTTTAATTAGAGAATGATGAAAATTTATTTTAATTTTATACTAAATATTTAATTATTTATAAAATTTAATTTAATTTGAATTAAATTATATAATAGTTTGATTCAAGTATATGTTAAATATTTTTAACTACTCTTTAATTCAATTATTTATATATTAACTTTGAGATAAATTTATTAAATTGATTTTATTTGAAAAAAAAAATTAATGGTAAAAAAGTTGATATAAAAACATTCAAAGCTTTAGACAAAACAAGCTAAGAGTTCATTCAATGCTGGAGGAATCTTTACAAAGTTATAGCATGTATATTACAACTTATTAAAAAGAAAAAGGAAAAAAAACAAAAGGAAGAACTCTTTAATGGGTAGTTTATACAGCAGCTAACAAATACTTGGCATGTTATGCTGATATGCCCATAAAAAGTTATGCTCATGCACGACGAGAGTTCCTGCCATTATGCTGTTAACTGTTTTTCATGATTGAATTCTTAAATAGACACCATGGTCACCACGCGCGTTAACTCAAAAGGTGGTCAGTGATCACAACTCAATTTCTCTGTCAAACAAAGGCACAGATTTATTGCCAAACTGAAATCTCTTATTTATGGTCACATGGGCAAGACAATGACACTTAGAAGATCCGCATCAAACTCTCATAAGAATTGTCTATTTTGACTTAAAAAGTTTTACAATTTTGTTTCTTAGAAAGCTTTTTTAAGTTTGGGTTTAAATGCTCCAGAAAAGTTCATTAATGTTGCTCATATTCTTCCCAAAGAAGAAAAGAAACCACGATTATTTTGTACAAAAAAAGGCTACAACTTGGAAATAAGATAACGGATTATTGTTAATGTTGAAGTTTGAATTTCAGACTTACTAGATGCCAACTCTTAAATAGCAACTGCTTGAACCAACAGGACACATAAGTATAATTTCAGAGGAAAAAAACAAAATGACAACACTGAGGGTTTTCTTATTTTTTTCCCCCAATATCATTAACAATTTATCATAATTGAAATTTTAGTGTAAAAGGGTAAACCAAACCACGGCATTCCATGGGGAATCATCCATGTTTTCCGATACTAATAACAGGAAGAAACCATGGCTGCTCCCACGTACAGGCGATAAAGAAAAGAAAAAGAAAACAATCTGGGAAGCAAAAAGACAGGAGGAAAAAGAAATGAAGTTATAGAGCAGCCGAGGAACATTCAACAACAGCATGGACAAAAGGATCAGAGTCATTACCCTTGGAAACATTGGCCGGCATACGTTTTAGTTTACTTCTTTCATGTCCTCCTCGGTTTTCCAAACAACATCTTCGAGAGAGCTCGAAAGGTTTTTATAGAACTGCAGAGGTAAAACGAACAAAACGTTTAATGGCCAGCAAAATATATTCTAACTATCAACTAAGTGACATCAGAACAGACAAGAAACTATCTGCAAGTAAATTGAACAAGGGACTTGAAAAGCTACCACACAGGTTTTTAAGAGCTTTATTTTACCAGTCTCGTATTCATTAAAATACTGTTTGAATCAAACTGTCAATTCAATGTACGAATACCTAGGTTGCTACGACTCTTCATTTTTCTGACATATTAAATATGCCAATTCCCATTTAGCTACTAAACCTGTGGATATTGAGGTTCCACAAGCGGTACTTCCTGATACTGTATTTGAAGTGGTTGTTAGAATTCCTTATGATATGCAATTGAAACAAGTTCTTGATAATGATAAGAAAGGGGGCTTGAATGCGGGTGCTGCTCTTATTTTACAGGGGGGTTTGAGTTAGCCCCAACTAATCGTATTTTGCCTGAGATGAAAGAAAAGATAGGCAATCTGTCTTTTCAGAACTACAGTCCCACTAAGAAAAATATCTGATACCCGTATTTGACACATTTTCAGACATATGTATAGGGATATAACCCTCCAAATACAACTTAGAACAAATTAAACATACATGTATTAGTTATATATTTTAATCTAATATTCACACCGGAGTCCAGGAAACATAGAATAGCACTATTCATTTTGTCCTCTGATATTAGGTTTGAGCTAGCAGATTAGAGCATATGAACATAAAGCTAGAACCTTTAATCATAAAAAGAAAGATCTTGACCTCACTGATCTGACAAACGACTTTTATGGTGAACTCATTGACACGTAAGATGCTCAGGTCGCTCTAGTATGCCATGGATATAATCTGAAGACTTTGCAGAATCGGTTTCGGTAATATACATGTCATTTACGTTCATAATTTGAATCTGATCATGCATTAAACAACCTCAAAATCCAACAATTATGATAGAAAGACAAGTTATTCGGCACTTTCCATCCACATTCAACCAACTTTTTTTGATGGCAAAGAAGCTCAATCCAATTCCATTGGCCATACGCAATCAGTCATAATGGGGGCAAAAGGTTATCTACTTTATAGTCAGTGATATGTTATTACAGAACTCTCATCCGTAGTTCGTCCCAATTGGAAAACCAATAAAAAGGAAAAACACAATATATTTAGAAAACGATAATTTCATTATAATGAGAGAATTAAGTGCTACCTTATGGAACTCCAATGTGTCACCCTTAGCTTTTCGCACCTCAACCATATGTAAAGAAGGTGCCACTTGAAATATCTAATTGACACAATAAAAGTTTAGATAATAAGTACAAAATATAAGCCAAGAAATAAATAAAATGTTTACCTCTGTCGCCACTTTAAGGTTGCCTTTCCTCCCAGCTTTCAAATTCTCGAGCCTCATCTACATAAAATAATAAGAATAAGCAAATCTGATATATAGATTCCGATAATTACCTTTATAGCATGCTTAAGATTTGATCACCTTGTAGTTTTTCTTGTGCACGTCAAATCCGAGAGGCTTTGCAGCTTCCTCGATCTTATGGATAATCTCTTTTGCAGGACATTTAGATGTAAACCTTGTTTCTCTCTTAAATCCCTGAAGAAAATAGAACAACTAATAGTTATTTTAATATGAAACTTGATTTTCATAATTGTAAAAATTTTTTAAAGTTTGCCGCTGTAAACCTTTTATAGTCTGCCTGCTAACCAACTATTTTTTCACAATTTAATAATGGTCTTAATAAGCCAAGACCTTAATTTCATTAAATGAAAATAAGTAATAAAAATAAATGAAAGTTTTGTTTATAGTTCCAGAGCTAGTAGTTTGAAGATATTATCCATTTTATGTCACAGCATAATGCTACTTTTCAGAACTTGGAGATAGCCAGCATAATCTTAGTAGTTATCTTTCTCAAGCAAAGAGACACTACATGTCAGCTTTTAAATCAATGAAATGATTTAGTGACAGCCAGTCCGGTTTCAGTTCATCCTTCAAAATCCAGAAGACCTTTTGACTATGTTACTCGGACTAAGCTGTGAGTGCCGAAGAAGGGTGTGCTCAATATTTTTTTTTTCAAGATTTTCCATGTATTTCGAGGGTCTTTGGAGTGTCATCTCCCTATACCCATACACGAGAATGTGTCAGACACGTATTTCAAGAAAAATAAAGAATTGGAGCGACATAGCCTTTTGATGCAATATTAGAAACACTTGATAATTTCATAACCCAACTTTATAAACTTCAAAAAACACAATTTAAGAAGGTAAAATCAAAAGCAAAAGAAGGCCAGAAAGTTATCAGTCTTGATAGACTAACAATAGCTAATAATATTCTATCTAGCATTGGACATTCTGTGCATGTCCTTTCTAATGATAATAAAGTCATGTAAAGGAAAGGTAACCGTAACTCTTCGATAGTTAATAGAGACAAGAAAAGGAAAATCCTTTCGAAATGCAAACCTGTTCTGCATCAAACAGATTCTCAAGGTTTAACCCTTTTGACATAGAAATTAACTCAAAAGCATTCATAGCTGTTGGTTGTTCTTCTCTCTTTTCCGTTACATGGTGCTCCTGTTACAAACCAACAATGTGAACTTATTAATAAAAAAAAAATGTTAAGCACCACCAAATAAAACAGCACTTGTATGCCGATGTCAGTTGTTCTATAACTTTGGGAAGGACCTCATCCGCTTACTTCAGAATCCTTAAAAACAGCTTCTACGTCATCTAAGTTTGTATCGTCTTTCTCCTCGAACACGGGAGGTTTGTAATCTTTTTTAAACCATTCATCTTGCAAAATTTCAGGGATGGTAATGCGCTGAAACGCAGGAAAGAGATATGTACGCATTAATATCATGCAAGTCAATGCTTACAGAAAAGGAAGACAAAAGTTTGTGAACGCAAATAATTTCCTAACATTAAAGACCAACATAACTACGCATGGGTACATCTACGCGGCGCCAACATGCCACTGAAAGATTAAATAATGGGGCACTTATACGTAGTTGAAGCACTGATTTGGCCTTGGCAGTGCTCTAGATGCACAGCTATATAAATAGCTGCTTTATCATCGAGAAAATGCGAGGGGAGGGATTATTTGACATGAACAACTCTTAGCAACTATCACTATTTATTATTTGACCAAATCACCACTATCAAAAGTACCTTCTTTTCTATACATATAGACAGTCAAATTCATTGGTGAATTTGATGAAAATTCGATCATGAAAAAGGATACAGAGGTATAGCGTGGAGTATGAAAACCCTTAAATTGGGTGTAAGGTATCTTTCCTTAAAAATTATATTCACAGATTCAGACTGTGAAATTACATATCTATCAGAGTGGGAACAAGAAAAAAGAGATGGAGCAGATAGAATTATATGCTTTTAATATCTATTTTGCAGATTTCTCAGACTTCATCTCCTACTCTTGTGTCCACTATCAACAAAAACGAATATTGCAAATGGAAGGGCAAAAGACAGAAGAGTAAAAGAAAAGACTACAAACCTCACGGTTACATCACTAAGGAAACCTTGTTTCAGGATAATACGTATTTCTTCACGGAATTGTTGCACATAGGTAAATGCGCATTCAACAAGAATATAACCAAGACAATTTTGTGATTGGACATTCTTCTTTTTCATCAATAGAGCTTCATTTTCATCTAGTTTTAGAGGCTTTCACTTAGCATAGTAATATACAATCTTTTAGGAGTTGCCATAGGAAAGGCCAATGTGAGATCCTATTCGGTGACACAAAATTTAGTAGTTGAAGTCAGAAAGACATCTGTGTTAAAGAGTTGAAGTATAATGACTTACAGTCATTGGGTTTGGATCCAATATCCGAGTTATCAATTTCATCGCACCAAAAGATAGCCAAGGGGGGCAAGTGAATTCGGCTGCTGAAATCTGCACATTTGGAAGGAAAAAAAGGAGTGAAAAACAGGCAATGAAAAACAATGGATAACTGTAACATGCAATTAGGAAATTCTCACCTTTTTATACAGGTTCATAAGATTAGAATCATCGAAAGGCAAGTAACCTGCAAGCAACACAAAGAGTATCACGCCACATGACCAGAGGTCTGCAGTTGCCCCATCATAGCCTCTATCATTAAGGACCTATATAGGAAGACAGAAAAATTGTTAATAACTGGGTTTCTAAGGGGCTGCAAATGCTGGAAGAAAATTAGCGTGATTAAACAACTGTCCACACCTCAGGAGCAGCATAATTTGGTGTCCCACAGGTAGTGTGAAGGAGACCATCATCCTACAAATTCAACTTTGGATTAGAAATATTTCGCAGCGTTCTAAAAGGCATCAAACCCAAATAGAGATGGAACAAGTCTTACATATTTACAGAATCAGTTACGTCAGGATTCAGGAGTTCAAAAGACTTGCTCGATAAGTTAGATAAATAACATGGATGACAGAATATCTATAATTTTGAACTAAGCATGCTAGCATGCATTTCCTTATTCACAAGTTTTGAGGTCACCAAGCTCAAATTTATTCAGTTCATTACCTTTCTTCAACATTAATGGTTTACAATTACATACAGTTACATGGGAGAATGATCGGTGAAGAAATTTTATCTAATAAAAAAGATCAATGAGCAAACATCTATCACATGCATTAATAGTTCGTCTTTAACCAAATTATCTCAGTAATAATACTGTATCCACTCTTTTCTCATTATAGATTTTCTAGATATCAGAGCCTTTTCTATATTCAAACACAGAGCAGGGGCAAGTGACATAAACTGGTGATGTCAAAGAATCACTATTTTTATGGCAAAATGATAGATGATGATTCTATTTCAATCACAGTTGTAACAGAAACAAATTAATCCCTTTCATATTTTTTTCTCCAAAGACGTTAAAACTAAAACTTCCATCATATATATAATGTGACAATTCAACATGATCATACGGACCTTGTCCTTTCAACGACTCTGAAGGCCTAAAGTGATGGTATTACTTCCAATCGATTGATAGAGAAAATAGCTTTTATTCTAAACTTTCCAAGATTGACACTCTTCATCCTTTTATTACTTTTTGTTTAGAAACACATTCATAAAGATGCTTGCACACTCATTATCACCATTATTCATTTGCTTTTCCACTTCGCAACAATTTTACTTTACCATCGATAAGATCGGGACAGAACAAATTTAAATGACATCGTAGTTCAAAGGAAAAAGGTTGAAGAATCAAGAAAGCTTAAGCTTTCAAGTATCAAAGTTTCATAATTACCCACCATGTAGAAGGAAAAAAAAATGGATATCACAATTACCCTGACTTGCTGAGACAATGCACTCAATCCAAAGTCAGAAACTTTGAGGTTACCATAAGCATCCAACAGCAAATTTTCAGGCTGCCAAAAAAAAAAATAAAGAGAACGTACAAATGAACTTCATCAGCATAACATGCATGCATGGACACAAATATGCAAGTATAAATATATTCGTTCCAAAAGGTTTCCAAGATAAAATACCTTCAGGTCCCTATGGTAGACACCCCTGCTATGGCAATAATCGACAGCATTAATGAGCTGCTGGAAGTATCTCCGTGCCTCATCTTCTCTCATCCTTCCATGATTTACCTTCAGAATAAAAAAATGGTTAAAGCCATGTGAATGGAAAGAAAATTTCATTAGCTAGTAGCTAGCTACAGTTAAAGCAAGGTGCAAATATACTAGCAATGTTGATACTATAAAACAAATTAGTGCAGCTCAAGGATTAAAGAGATCCATGAGCACAAATGAAAACCTGACGTAACATGTAGTGGCAAGTTTCATATATTTTATTGGGATGGTTGAGCTTCAATTATTTTCCCAAAGTGAAAATACCCGGTTGTCATCATTAAATAAAAAAAGAGGTTGAAGGGGTCGGGAATGTCCGAGATTCACCACTTACAATTTTGTCAAAGAGCTCTCCCCCCGTAACAAACTCCAAAACAATATATATCTTTGTCTTGCTTCCCATTACCTGAATAAGTGACACATAGAACATCATAAGGCATTATTATAAGGTTGTCATAAAGTATGACAAGGCAAGACAAAAGCCATGTAAACAGATAGCGAGAAGTTCTACACAGGCATTGCAAGAGATTGGCCATTAAAAACAGTTTACATCTTTCATCTTAATGATATGTCGAGCATATGTAGAATAGGTGCATGCTTGTGCACACAGTTCACAGATGAACATATGCAAGCTACAAACATCAATAAATCTTTCAGATGCCAATACTCAATTTTTGTTTGAAGAATACTAAATGAACTAGCAAGTAGAATCCAAAATTTTCATAGAATGTTCAAGCTTGCAGAAAGGAAATGCCACCCATATTAATGTTAAAGAAAAAAAAAATTAAGAAGGGAGGCTTTGTTTCACAATAGAAGATTCTGGTAAATAGTATCAAATCCCCAACCCGCTATTGAGAAATATAGATTTTACAGTATAAAACATCAACATATTGTAACGAAAACAAGAAGAAAAGGAAATGTGAGTACATGGTATATAAATCAAATCCCCAAAACACATAGAGAGAGAAACCTCGTATAAACGGACTACGTTTGGATGCTTTATCAACTTCATCGTTGCTATTTCCCGCTTGATCTGCGAAAACATGCAGAGAAAATCTAAGGAATATGATACAATATCTGAACTACAGAAACTCCTTTCTTTAAATGTGATTACAATAGTTTTGACAAACTATGAAAGTAGAAGCATGGAGAAGGTTTTGAGCATTATTAAATTAAGGAGGGGAAAAAAAAGCTACAAGCAAAATTCCTTCTCAAAATCATGAAGCTATGTTGCTCAACTCTTTACTTTTCTTTTAAGTGTCCCCAGTAGATCCGGACATAGGTATGGGTATAAGGATATAACCCTCAAAAGGACCCCTCCAAATATATAATTGAATGTACCCATGTTGGACATATACCCCTTCCGACACTCGCACTGGAGTTTTGAGTAACATAGTCATGAAAATTTCAAAGAAGAGATAAGGAAAAGCGGAGAAACCTGTTCAGCCATCTTGTGCTTGAGAACCTTTTCTTTATCAAGGATCTTAAGTGCCACAGGTTCCCCAGTCTCAGAATTTCTTGCAAACTTCACTTTAGCAAATGTCCCCTCCCCAATAGTCCTTCCCACCTCATATTTACCCACACGACGCTTAATTTTAGGTTGACTCATGCCTCTTTAACCATATAATAACTTGAATCTTCTTCTACTACTGAGACAAATATCAAAACATAAATCCCAGACCAACATCTTTGTCATTCAATTTTCTTACACAACATCAATCATAAAAAGGGAAAAAAAAAAAAAAGAAGACATAGAAACATCAACACCAGTAGCACAAGTAATGTTGGAGAACTTAAAAAAAAAAAAAAAAAGTTGAAGACAAGGTGAATATTCAATCTAAAAGCTCTTCCATTTACAACAAAAGAACATCCTCTAGAATATGCGTACAATCAGAAACTTGCAGGGAAATTAGAAGCAAGAAAACAGATTTAACTCCAAAAAAATGGAGGGAAGATGAACAGTAATCGCCATTGAAATGCCACCAAACATAAAAAATAACCCATATGACAAACAACCAAAAAAAAGGTGCATCCCAACTAAGCATCCACTTAGAGAACACAATTGATTTGCTATCGACCTGAAAAATTCAAAGGCTTCTTCTCTTTTTTTTTCTCCCCCCAAGTGATCGATTCCCTAGCACCAGGAATCAGGCCAATTCAGCTAAAACAAAAACTTACACTTTTCTACAACTTTATGTAGAATATCAATAACTAGTAAATTGAAATAAACAAATGAATTAGTGCGTAAAATATTGCCCACGAGAATCATTTCCACCAACTTGAAACCACCAATTTTTGTTGTTATTAAAAAAAATATGAACCCCAAAATATCTTAACTGACAAATAAGTTTCTTTAAACTGAACTAATTACCCACACTAGAAACAAAATCAAGGAAGAGAACAAATCAAAGTCCATAAAAAACTTTGTTGAGCCAAGAAATTCAAGAATTACCCACAAAAACAAATTAGCTTTGGAGCTTGATTTGCTTTGTTTCACGAGTGCTGTCAACAAAAATATCGACCCAACAGTCAAAATTTAATGTTGTATAAGTGCGTAAACCGCAAAAGAGACAAGATTCAAAGCAAATTCAATAACGGCACCACGAAGTATAATATTATTATATTATAATATTATCTTTAACAAGTAAGATTAAATAATAAAAAAAAATCTGTAATTTTCAAAGAAAAAGAAATATTGAAAGAGAACAGAAACGGAGTATACTCGAGAGGATTGGATAAGAAAGAAAGAAAATAGAAAAGGCAGGGAGGAATTATGAAAAAAAAAACAAACAAAAACAAAAAAAGAGAAGAAAAGTGGAAATAAAAGACTTTGATGATCATGAATTCATCATCATCTGAGCCGCTGGTACAACCAGACAAAGTTTTGCCCAGTGCTACTTAATTTTTTTCTTTTTTTTTTAATTTTTATAAGCTGGAAGATTGGGTTATTAATAATATTCAATAATTCTACTTTATTAGCCATTAACAATGCCAAAAACACATAGCAAAGATTTGAAGCATGATGGAAACGCTTGGTGGGTCGGTGGTGAAAATGGCAGACTAAAACAGTACAGTAGTAACATAAATAAAGGACTGTAAGAGAAAGAGAAAAAGAATTATTAATTAATTAATTAATTTATTTATTTATTATGATGTCCCTCCATCCACGTGTCAGTTGGCCAAACGAATAACTTTGTCTGCTCTGCTCTCTAATCAACGCCATTCTTATATTGTTACATCACATCACATACATTGCATTTAGGTCTTGAAGTGTCCCATGAAAACTCCCCCCAGCCAGTATATTTAGATCTTTTATTTATTTAATTCCTATTTTCCATCACATTGTTTTATGTCGACTCGGTTGATAGAAATAGATAAAATTTTAAATTAATAAAAAATATTTTTATTTAAATTTAATTTTTAAATATAAAAATATTAATAAAATAATATTTTCATATTATTATAAATAACGAAATAAGATTTTGATAAAAAATCGTAAAAATAGATTTCGAACAATCTCAATATATAATAGATCTACTTTTAAGACAAAACTATTTTTAATTAGTTTATTATTAAATTTAATGTAATGCAATTATACTACGTGAATATTATATAAAAAAATTAATTAAAATATAAATATAATATAAATATATAAATATTTTAATTTATTTAATATATTATTAATATAAAAATTTTATATAAATATATAATATTTTAAGTATAAATATAATATAAAAATAACGTAAATATAAATGTCTAATGTATGAATAGACATTGACTTTAACCATAAAGCAATAAATTTTAAAAAAATACTTGAATTTGCTTATCGATCTTGTTTAAAGTTATGAATTTCGTACAGATATTTTTCATTTGCAAATGGACAAATAAAATATTGCTGTGAATTTAAAAGAAAAAGTTTATAATTCTTTTTAAATTCTTAATTTATTCATAATTTTTTGAAACTTTATCTGATTAATTCGTTTATAAAAACATTATATGTTTATGTAAACTAATAATTGATTCGCATATAAAAAAATTGAAAGTTGAATACTTGCATGTAACCCAAAAGTTTCAAAATCATATAAGTAGGTCTTTTAAGTTTATTTGTAAGCATTGTTCGTGCAGTATTCGGATTAAATTAATAATTTTAAATGTGATATAATTATATGACATATAAAATAATTAAAATGTATGATATCATACAAAAAATAATACGAACATAATATAAATATATGAATATATTAAGATTTTTATAATAAAAATTATTAACATATCAAAATATAAAAAATATATAATATTTTAAATATAAATATAATAAATATAATATAAAAATATAATATGAATGTATGAAATATTATATCTAAATATGAATACTATGAATATATCTTTTTAACATATGGAAACACAAGCTAAAAACCGTTGCTTCAAAGCCACCTAATTTAGTAATGATAAACTTAACAAATTCGCATATATGTACCTACGTTAGAAGTTTTTCCAAACTCATAGGATCGCACAATTAGGAATTTGGAGAGATTGGCGTAGGGACAAGTAGGTTCTGCCTTAAATCAATGTTTGGGGTTAGTTTAGGTAAATAATTATAGTCTTCGTTAGTTTTATCTATGCATTTATTAGGGTTTTGGGTTCAAAGGGTCATTTGATTGTATTAAAATCATCGTATTATTTATTTATTTATTTATTTTATTAAAAATATTTATATATTTATATTATTTTTTATATCATAATCATATTTAAAATATTATATTTTATAAAAATTTTAGTATGTTTATAATTCATTTTATATAGATTTTAACACATGCATTAGTATTATTTTTTAATTATTTTTCTCATGTTGACTTCATTTTGTATAATTATATTGTGTCTGAAATTGATAAGTCTAACTCAAATAACTCTCACTTTTGTAATAAGTTAATAATTTATTTTATATAAATTTTAAAACATTCACGTACTAATGACGCGTTCATGTTATATTGCGAATGTATTTTAGTTAATTTTCATATTATTTTCGTGCTATATCTAAATTCATCTCATATTAAACATGATCCATCGTAAAAATTAAATTTTAATTCTAAATTCATTTATCTAAGACTTAAACCATTACACCATTACACTAATCATATATTAATATAAATATAATATTCAAAACTTTAATATGTTTTTCGGAACGAAATGTGGGGTATTAATAACAAATACAATTTAATTACTGATGTTTACATTTTGTTATTAATTAAATTAATCTTTTATCAAATAGGAAAAAGATCAAATATTAATTCATAGAAATAGAAGCAAAAGAAGATTTGACATCATTGAAAGCAAATTGGACGACAATGAGAGCTCATAAATAGAAAAATTAAAAGAAACGAGAAAAAAATATTTTTATTTAGTAACTTATATTTAAAATGATAATTTAATATATATTATAAAAATAATTAAAACAAAAAATATATATGATATAAATATATTATAATATATAAAAATATTAATTATTAATATATTAAAATTTATATAAATATATAACATAATAAATATAATTAAAATATAAATAATATAAATATACGAATAATAATAAGTTTAAAAGAGGAAAAAGCTGTTTGAATAATGGAGCTCTTACTATCAATAAATAGAATGTGGGGTGGGGACCGATGCCATGTTAACCATGTGTTCCCGGTTCAAGCTGAGCTTAGGATCGAGGCACAATTTTAAACCATTAACAAAGCCAGCCTAGGCACCGATGAGAGGTGGTAATTGGATAAGTTCAGAAGGATTTGAAATAAGTTATTTTAAGTTTAAATTTTTTTAAATTCAGGTTGATTCAGGTTTGGATCTATTCGGGTTCGAGCTAAATGAGTTTGGGTTCATTCTAGTTCGGATTTGAGTATATTTTACATTATTTATTATTTTATATTAAATGTAATTACCTTTATGTAAATTTGAATTCTAAGCCTAGGCCTGAATTTGGCCTGATCCGGCTTGAAAAAATCTTAGTTTGGCTCTATGGGTCTAGTTGTGACCCGAAAAATTTTTGAATTCTAAGCTCAGGGTCGAATTTTGCTTGACTGACCCATTTAAGTACAAATCATTGTTCATAATATTAAAAAGTTATTTTTATATTAATATTTACATATTTTATAAT
>JBBYHM010000025.1:8651265-8680599 GCA_038381775.1 Adansonia rubrostipa
GATTTATTCTGTAATTATTTTGATTAATTCTGTAGGATTATTTTTCCTTATTTACTCCACTTAAAGCCTATAAATGGATTACTTGTAATAGTCTCTAGGTGTGGTAATAAAATATCAGAAATTTCTAATCCTATTCTCTCTATTTTAATAAACCTCAAGTCAGGTTACTATATGAGGGAGACCAATTCCATTGATTTGACCATGACAAACTATTCGGTTTTCAATATCATAAAATAATATGCTATCCCATTTGATAATATGTCCATTTCAGACCACTTAATGCCTAATGGGATACTTGAACATAGGCGAGACTAATTTGCATGCTTAACCTCCAACCTTAATTAAATAGATCAACAAAAATTAAATTTATCGGCGGCCAAAATGGTGCTTAGCTTTAAGGGATAGAAGTGTTAAAACAGGTAACTAAATACTGCATGAAAGTGACAAGATTTAAACATATTTCCTAACAAGAAACAGCATAAGAAAGCAAAAAGATACTTGACGTGTCATGACATTAATATTTTCTTGCAAGAAATTTGACATGCATCAAACACCACCTGTTCAGTAATCTTAAAAATAGACAATAAAGAATCAATGGCTATCTTTACCTGATATAAGCTCCTTTTTACCACCTTCAGATGAAATACGATACCACTGAATTGAACATTTGGGAAGTTCTGGAGCAATATCAGAGCAGGGTTTAATCCTAATATATGAACCTAAAGTTTCAGCACCATCTAATTCATACAAATTAGATAAATTTTCCTCAATTCTCTTGCTTCTGGTTAGCTGCAAGATCAGTTAAGGAAAGCACAGTTAAAGAAGTCAAAGATCAAAGAAAAAGAATAAAACTACAATTATATGCACCAGTCCATTCCACACAAATGAATACGAGAAATTAGAAAACAGATATAACAGGAGTTAAATTGAAAATCAGAGAGAATACCAGTATAGCACTGTAAACTAGAAAGAAAGATACAAAGTGTCCCTTATTTCTGCTTGTCTGTTTTCAAAATGGAAAACTAAAATAGTATGAACTTAGGAACTAATGTCCAATTCAGGGAAAAAAATATAGAAGGAATGAATTTAATTCGGATAGAAAGAAACCATATGATCATGTCTATGGCATTTTGATACCGATTGCAAAGATTGTTCCAAAAAGAAAATTGAACACCAAGAAAACTTGAAATCGCAGTCTTTCTATGCTGTTGGACTAACTTAGGGTCTAATTTAAGCTGTAGAAAGATATATCAACTGATTCAGCTTATTTTACATTCCTTAGGCATAGAGGATTTTGCGTTTCATTTTATTCTGGTGTTTTTCAAATATTATGAGTCACCGTTATGGTCATTTCCAGAATTGCCAAATTCTGAGTCTAAAAGTCTGACATTAGTGTTTTTTCTTTTTTTCCTAATGTTATACAGCTTCATTTATCCTTCAGGATTTGATGAGAGTCAATTTGGTAGTTCTCTATCTAGGATTTCAAGTCCTTGTAGAGTTCAAATTATTAGTTACCTGCGTTTATGCTACCGTTACGGAGTAATAATTATTGAAATTATTCCATCCATGCATGTTCTGTGACACTAGTTATACAATTAATCAGTAATGGGTAAAATTTCAACATGGTAATTACACTATATAGCATGGATTTCCTAATTGTCAGCTATCACGTGATTGACTCTTAAAACTACTAAGCAGAAGAAAGATCAACCTTCTAACAAGTAATACTATAGCAATTAGCAAAAATTATCCTGTAACCAGTACCACAATCTAAAAGTACACTGTTTCATTTAAACTCTACAAATCATTTTTAAGGATGAAACAACATGAATTTCAGCCATTATTCCAGCTCTTGCTTATGACAAAGGCATTTTAATTTGCTCAAACATTCGAAATATAAATCAGAACCCAAACATATGAGGCCTCAGAAGCTGAAAGATCAATGCATTATCCCAAAGACACTAACTTTCAATTCCAGACAATTTCCCTACAACAGTGTACATACAATATGCTAAAAGGAATGGTAAGTAAAAGTGAGATGTAAAATTTGTATCTCAACATTGTACCATAAAGAAAATCTTCAGAGGAACCAAGAACAAGTTAAAAAAATCTAATATTCATTCAACTATTGCAACTAAAATGGCTGAAAGAAACTGATTAACAAAATCTACAGAAGTAAACGGTAAAAGGCAAACCTCTTTTTGAAGCTGTTGGAAATGCTTAGACTTCTCTGCAAGTTGACTCCTTAATGCACGAAGCTCGTGTTCCATATCCATAACCTGCAAATTATCCACTTAACTCATTCACTATTTCAACGAAAAATTGGATTGAAATAAGAACACCTTACAAATGGTATCAATTTGGTCTGTCATGCTGCAAAACATATACATTTTACAGGATGCTTCTACATATATATTGATGTAACAGACTTGCTAAGATTGCTTTTGTGCAAACAACATTAATATTAAAGAAGCCAATAACTTAGCTTGATTCATTTGAAGCCAAAGACAAGTCCATTCAATTAGAAAGCTTTATGCAAGGGACCACAGAAAACTTAAGAACACAACGTTTCAACAATAATTCTAATCAGACAGACCCACAGGTTACCCTGAGAATCTCCTCTGTCCCCATAAGTCAAGACTCCAACATACATGTCCAAGTCAAACTGCATTTTTTTAACAGTATGCATCCCACTCCATTGTTTCCTCACCCTATCTGTGGAGGAATGCCACAGAATAAATAATGATTTTCATGTTCAAGGAATGATATTCATCACTAGCAAGTCCATTTCCATTTCTTCTTCTAACTTTTTGTTTGGAGAAGAGGAAGAAGGGACCACGACAATAATAACATTTGCCATTTGGAAATCAATCAACTTTAAAAACTGTACTTGCTTCATTTTTTTCTTGAGAAGAATGGCATTCATCACTCATGATTGTTGAGAAGTATTTCCTTTGTCTTTTATATCTTCACTTGGAGAGCAAGCGAGGGCTATGTTCATATTAAGATTTGCTTTGGTAATCATATCTTTATGTAACAACAGTAGCAGCAGCAGCAGCAACAAAAACAAAGAACTCAAAAAATAGGTACTTTACCTTGGCATAGATAGGCCCTAGATTTAAATTATATTTAAAAGATAAAAGATATACGCACAAACCATGCATGCGGTAACAACAGCTTATATTTATTGCATTTGTCACCTTAATTTATTGTATTTTTATACTTACATGCAGATTTTTTTCCCTTAACAAATTTTAAAAAAAAAAAAAAAAAGAAAGAAAGAAGACCTAACAGACTTAAGCTATGTATGTGCCTCAAAAGATTAGGGCTAGAAAACAGGGAATAAACAAGAAATCCCATCAAACCCCGCAAAGCCATCCTTACCTCCAGAAAGATGGTGAAAGTACTTCAAAAACAATGTTCTCCCTTTTTAAAAATACATTTACAGCAAATGACATGCTAACCTCCTCGCACTTCATATAAGATTATGAGTTTGTAGGACTAAACGATTATGAATTTCTATAACAGCCACATACAACTTGCATCAATAAAACTAATTTTCGTGGACAACAAAATTGAGACAACAGCATGCAATAAACCCATAAATGACTTCAAACAATTTAAAATAATATTTTTGAATAATTATGATGAAAAAAAGAGGGGGGAAAAAAAGCATAGTTCTGAGATGAACCTTGCTTGGTTGGTGCAGCATTTTGATCCGTCTAGCCTCTTGAACCTCCTTCATTAATTCTTCCAAGTCCTGAAACCCACACAAAATATTTGTTCTGTAAGACAGAGAGAAAATTGCCACCTTAAGAAAGCACAAATTAGAAACTGGTATGGTGAACATGAGAAGCTCAAAGAGAACAGTATAGATATGAAATGAGAACTAGTTAATAGTCAAACTGAGATTCATCAAAGCTATAGATATTTTCACAGTTAATGCAATGTGGAAAGCGAGAGAGGATCAATATAAAGCTAGAAAAATTTTGGTAGGTAGATCATTAATATTGCAAATTCCCACAACCAAACTTTGAAAAGTCAATAAATGAATAACGAAAAAACAAAAACCTGTTTGCCTGACGCACGAGACATTTGTTCTTGTTCCTGAAGGGCCTCTTCCACTCTCTGAACTGCTGCTCTTGCATTCTCAATTTCAGCACGAGCAAAAGCTCTTTCGTCATCAACAAGTTTCTTAGCATCTTCAGAAGCCTATTAGGAGGCACAAGAATGCAAAAATAAAGCATTAATAGAAGAATTATTATTTTCTATGCATCTAAGAAGGAAAAAAATGGAATTAAGCAAATAATTTATGGATCCAGGCCAAACACCATTAGATTAATCCCAGAAGTTTTTAGAGCAGCCTTCTTTTACACAGGTTGATTGCACATTGATTTTTACTTTTCTGCCTTTCATTCTCAAAACACATTTCGAAAAACAAAACAGAAGTTAGGTGCCTTTATTTCTCAGCTTAAATTATATTTGAATATCCCGAAAAAAAAAATGTAAGCATGTGAAAAAGATTAAAAAAAGTAAAAATAGTATTTTTCCCTTTTTCCAGAACATAAGGTTTCCTAAGAAAAATTCTCTTGAAAACTGTTGCATCAAAAAGAGATGGTGTTGAGAATGAAAAGCAGTTTCAGTAAACAATAACCAAAAACACAAGCCTTCCCCAGAAAATAGATTTGATAACAAGGCATCATGAGGTACAACATATATAAGCATAAACATTTTAAAATTAGGAAAGAAAGTCAAGGTTTAATAATTAGGAAAAAGTGGGCAAAGAAAATAAAAGCTTGCCAGTAAAGTCAGAAACCAACAAACTGAGAATGTCTATCACCACTGTTCCAGCAATGGTTCAATGTCAGCAAGTAGAACAAGGCCAAACCAAATAAACAAATTTAAAAGGAGGAGAGAGAGATTACAAGTTGCGGCAGTGTCATACATATTCACTATTAAGCCAAACTGATCTATATAGGTACTTTAACATGAAATTCAGAAAGCTCAGGAAAAAGACTGTTACAAGCCAGTGGTTCAGTCATCATAATGCATTCACATTTTCTAAATCTAAATCAAAATTATATATGAAGTATTACAATATTGCTCATACCAAAAACACACTTATGGAAGCACCGTATGTATACATAACCAATAATGCATTTCATTGTTCAGCATTTTCTGATAATATCGATGCTTTATACATCCCTAAACAAACTTACAATGAAATCCAGAAAGAAAGAGAAAAAAAAAAAAAAGGATGGCATATAATCCAGCATTTCACATGAGTTGTATTACCTGCTTAAGGAAATCTGCTAGTTTCTTAACTTCTGCTTTTTCTTGAATCAACTCTCCTTCTCTTTGAGTCAGCTGAACTGCCAGAGCTTCAACCTGGGAAGCAACCATAATTCAGAGGTCATTATTGCCTCACATTAACCCAGAATCCAAGTAGATAGTTCTAGATGAACCAGCCAAAGGGGAAAAGATATAACTAGGGATAAAAGAGAACACCTCAAGCACTGAAGGAACTTTCTCCTTTTGTTTTTTATCTTTAACCATCCTTTCCATCCGAAAGGTAAGCGAAAAGATTGTATTCTCAAAAGTCGAAACTAATATATTCAAACAGGATGAACTTTTCTCCCAGAAAATAAGTTACTTCAAACCTAACCATACTATAAATGATAATGATAAAACTTACAATACTAGTAAGTAAGGCAGAATATCACTATTCACTTGCCGCATTATTTCCACAACCAATCCTTTGTTACTAGAAGGCAGAGATGGATACAGTATGTCATATTTAAGGGTAAATTAAACTCTTTGCCTAAAATTACTGTATGTAACAATGTTGATAAAAATGATGATAACATCCTTGAACCTAACAGTGACAACTGAAGCAAAAAATCAGCAATCCTTCCCTTAAAGTTACAGCAAATATTTTTTTTTCCTCATCATTCACCAGGAACATTATTTCTCTATGCACCAAGACTAATAGTGAAGTTTTATTAAAGGAAAACCTAGTAATGCATTTTAAATAGCATTTAACTTCCAAAACTATGATAAATAGCTCTGGCATATCACTCTTATAGGAAAGAAATTCAATGGCAGAAGCAACATGCAGAAAACTAACCATGGCAATGGCTTCCTCTACATCATCCTTGTTTCTTCCAGCCACACGCCCTTTTAAAGATTCCAGAGCATCTCTAAGCTTCTTCAAAAGGACATGTTTCTCCAGTGAAGCTGCCTCTCTGAGTCTAGCCTGAATCCAGTAAATGACTAGCTTTTCATTTGTTTACATGACGGTCCATATTGGTCAGAAATTAATAATAATTCCAATGCTTCACACTGTGAACAACAAACAGATACAAGAATCACTTGCATTAACAGACGACTAATAAGCCAACCTATTTCTTCAATACAGCGATACTCCAAGATGCACAAACAAAATGATAACTACCCTTACAATAAAATTTACTATTCGACTAAACTTAATGCCACTCACTGGCAAAACTGAGCGAACATGTTACTAGTAGATTAAGACACGAACCAACTTAATAGTAGTTTCCCAACAACCTATTCCTTGGATTCTTCATAAGACTAAAACATGCCAATCTAATGTTAGGCAACTTAAACAAATGTCTTCAGCGATCTATCTAAAAACACTGTAAGTATAAATGAATGAACTTGGAATGAATTTGACCTCTTCAGACAACTTAGCAGCAGCAGCTAACCCCTTCTCGAACTTACTAGCAAGGTCACGCACAGAGAGGCGTTTCTGCTGCTCCAATAGCGAGGCGGTCTCCCGTGCGACTACCTCCTTCATGGACAAAACTTTAGGATCGACTTTGGTATCCAGAATCTGATTATTTGCCCCAATTTTGTAATTTGGAAAACGACTCGAAGCAAATATTACATCAACTGATACAGCTGGAACTGCTTCCTTTTGCATGGTGTCACCAAAATCCCGACTTGCCCTCGTCATTGTTCCGAAACTAAGCTCTGTTAGATCACAAAAAAATGGGTTTTAATTGTTGGCTTCTGAAAACCAAACTAAGTTACTTTAATTAGGTAAATTAATTACCTAATTAATCGCCAAACATCTAACTAAAAAAAAACCAACATTAATCGGATAATCTGAAGCTCCGTAACTAAGCAGAAATATTTAATAATACTGCATTTCAATTATACCTAACACAAACAAAAAAAAAAAAAAAAACATAGATATTTATTAAAAAACTCAAAAAATTCTATAAAATCTAACCAAAACAAAACACCACACGGAAAAAGTGCCAAGGAGAGTGACAAGCAAACAAACAAGAAACCCAAAAGAAAAAAAAAAAAAGACAAACATTCGGTTATCTGAAACTCTAATTCAAAAAGAAGTAAAATAAAAAGAGAGATAATTGGAACTTACAGCACAGATCACGAAAAATGTAAAAAAAATGTAAATTAAATTAAATAAGGTAAGTATATAGTTGGATCAGCTAGGCTATGATGAAATTGAAGGGAATTTTTTGGATTGTCTAGAGAAATTAAGTTAAATATTTAACAAGGAAAAGAAAATTATAAAGAGAATATATACATATATATGCAGAGAAATTGCGGAGGTGAAGTTTTTGTTCTGCTTTTTGAAAAGTGGAGGACAGAAAGAAGACTAGGAAGAGAGACAGAAAAAGTCGCCCGCCCTCTGCTAGGATGGAAATGATTCATATTAGTCAAAAAAATTAATTAATTCTACACGGTTTTGTAATTTTATATATAATTAATATTTAATAAATCAATAATTATATTTATTATATATATAAAATTTTAAATTAATTTAATATTTTATCATATTATCTTTTAATATATTTATCTATCAGGATCTAATCTATCCATAAGTATCTCTATAAAACTTAAATAAAATTATAATTTTTAAAAATAACTTCATTTAATTTATTTAATTGTAACATTATATCGCATCTGATATTTATATTTTATTAAATTATTTAATAGGTATCTCTATATTTATTTTTTAATAGATATAAATATCTCTGCTTTTAATCTTTTATTAAGAATAGATATTTTTCAATATATCTCTACTTTTAAGTTTTAATAGACAATAATTAATTAGTATTAATATAAAATAATACTTAATTTTTAAATTATTATATAAATATAAAAATATTAATATAAAAATAATAATTTTTATATACACATATTAAATTATAATTATTTTTTAAATATATTGCATTTGAATCATTTTAACACAATTTTAAAGAAAATAATTCTTATAATGATAATGCTTCTATTGTTTACTCCTCACGTTATTATTTCTGATTTATTTAAAAAAAAAACATTATTAGTATTCCGTTCTCTTTCTTTCACTTTCAAATTGAATTTTTTTTCCGAACTAATTGCCTTGCCGTATTTGTCGGAATATTTAGATTGGATGTTCGTCAAAGTCAAGCGTGGACACGTTACTGTTTATTGATGTGATTTGGGTGGTTTTTCTTTAGTTCCGTTTTTCATATTATCAGAAAGTATATAAGTCCACGCGTTATTGAAAAAATAAATAAATAAATAAATAAATTATATTAAAAAATAAAATATAAAAAGTGCAATTTTTTAAATGATAGCTTTTTAAAAACTGCGTACAAAACGAGTAATTTTTTTAAGTTTTTTTGGAAAAGTTTATAATTTTTAGAAATAAGTAAATAATTTTTTGAAAAAATAAAAATATTTTTATTTAATATTTAAATTTTATAATTTTATTTGATTTTATTATATGTTTATTGATCGAATTAGTTCTTAACATCGAATTCAATAGGTGACTTGTCCAGATATTAAAGGAAAAAAACAGTATTTAAGTGCGTTGAAATTGAAAACATTAATGATATTAATAATCAGTGTTTTATTAGAAAATAAATAATTTTTTATGTATTGATTTTTTTAATAGCGATGATATTATTTATTAGAAAAGGTTATTGAAGCACCAAAAAAAATACATTTTAAAAACTTTTGTTTATTTTTTTTCTTTCTCTATTTTTTTTTATAGTTTTTCTTCCCTTTTCCCTTTGACTTGTCTATGTCGTACCATTCAACAAAGTTCGAAGGTCAATTTGATATTTAAAAAATTTTAAATAAAAATATTATATTTAAAAAATAAGTCATACAAATAATAAGTTATATTTTACAAATGATTTAATCTTTAACATAATATTTTTGCTCAAATCATCTCAACCCTAATGATTTTACTATTAATTATTTAAATCTTCAATTATTTTTAAAAGGGATCGATTTTTATCACATGTATACTTTTTGGCAAGTGATTCCTTGTTTATTTTTTTGGTAAGTGACTCTCTCTTTCTAATTATTGATTAGTAGCTCTCTTTAATTGAAAGATCGAAGTAAAAACATATTTTCATAATGGGTTTTTATTTTGGTATTGATTTAAAGCTAATTTTTTTGGTTTAGTTCAATGGATTTTTTTCCTTAATTAAAGAAACATGGTTAGGGCTTTGATTCGCATATCAAATTGTTCCTCATTTTGTATTTCTGTTGTTGTGTTTGCAACTTGAGGACAAGGAGATGTTAGTCCCATTCAATGACTTCGTAGAAGGTCCTTAGCCATTGGAAGGTGAATTTTTCACTTCAATTTTTTCCTTTTTTTCTATTTGTTGCTCAAGGCATTGAAAGTAAGTTGAATTTCATTTAAAGAAATAACAATTTTTTTTTTTTTAGTTTCAGGTCAGCTAAATGAAACGTCATATTTACATCATTAAAAATATTCTGTGCCGTTCATATCTTTTATATAATTTTTGTTTTAATTCATAAATGTGAAGTTTTCCTTTGCTTTCCATTTTGAATTTTGTTTTTATTTATTATTAGTGACAATGGAAGCTACAAGTTAGGTGTAAGCAGAAGCAGTGGATGATCCGCCATTGGGAAGGTTTACATGGACAACTGAGAATTTCTCGAGGCTTAAAGGCTAAGAAGCTTTACTTTGACATTTTTGCTGGAGGCTACAAATGATAGTTTTAGTTAATCAATTTTGTGCTTTTTGGAGTTCTTGATAAATTGTTTTCGCATTAATCTATCAATAAGATTTGTCTTGAATCCTTGCGCATAGTCGGATACTTATTTTCCCCGAGGGTAACAATGTGGATCATTTGTCAGCATATCTTGATGTTGCAGATTTCGAAACTTTGCCTGATGGACGGAGTAGATATGCTCAATTCAACGTAGCTGTCAGCAACCAAATGCAAAACAAGCATACAATTAGAGAAGGTATATCTAGTAGTATTGGAATTCCTATAATTCAATCGCTTTATAGAGCAGTTCTTTTGACTTAGCATGCTGTTTGTCTACAGGTTTATATGCCCACAGTAAAGTCATGTCAACCTTCTTCTATTATTCATCAAACTTTTGTGTGTTTTATGGACTGAAAATGGGAGACCACAATTTAATGCGTATGTGCTATTTTTTGTTGAAAAATATCTGAAAATATTGTTTACGCCGTATTCATCCTTCCATACATGCATTTGTCACGGAGTCATTACTCTCTTTTTAAAAGACATGCCTCATGAGATGTGCAGCGCACCCGCTTTTATGTTCAAAAACCTTTCCTTTTTTATCCGACGTGGAATTAATGCACCTTGTTTACTTTTTTAAAGCACTTGACGTGACACATGCACCGATATGCACTTACAAACTAACACAAACATTAAGCAAGTTAAAAGAGTTGTTCGAGAAGTTCAAATATTAACATGGAGAGATCTGTTGTTTAGATTATGATCCTTCAATTTTGAAAATTGATCAATCCGCATGCAAATAATCAAATAGTCATGATTTCTTAGCTGTTGATAGTCAGGTAACTTCTTCATGATATAAATGTTGGACTTTATGTGGTTCACATGATAATAAATAGACTAAGATAATTAAATTAAATTATTAAGATAAAATTATAAAATAAATCATATTCAGTTTAACTGCTCTAGTGATAAGAGTTTAACTCTACTGCAGTAACTAATCAGAATACAAACTCATTGATTGTAGGATATAACTCTAATTAATCTTCTAGTATAGGTAGGAAATTATCAATAAAAGGATATAGACTAGAAAGCTTATACAAGATGTTCGTCTTTATATATTTAGAACGAATCTAAATTTTTGATCAATAATAACTAAATATACATTTTATTTAAATTATTACAAGACTCACTTTTTGTACTACTGACTAATCGTCTGATAAGAACTTATATTTCATAAAACAGCAGGGTCTGATCTTCTCTTTTCGAGCATCTACAGTTTTTGAGGGAAAACAAACATTATTCTACCCAAAAAAAGGCGTTTGCTGCTGCTTCTTTTGTTCTGGAAAAACAATGGCTGTAATGGTTTAAATATTCTATGAAGTTATACATTTTATAACGTATATTATAGTCATTTCTCCTTCCGTACCATGCTTTCTTTGACCATAAAAAAACAAAAAAGACTGCGTTTAAATAATGCAATAGATCAATTAAAAAAAAAAAGGAACTTTAGTTGATTTTAAATTAAATGTTAACTATATAATTTTTGAGTCTTTAAGATTCAAGAGGTATTTTTAAAATTTATAAGTTTATTTTCATCCAACAACATTAAAAAGAATAATTTGAAAAAAAGAAAATTAATTGATAATTATTAAGAAAGAGTAAAACCTAAAAAAATAATTTCAAACAATAAAATAATAATTATTAGAATTATTAATAGAAGACTATAATTACATTTTTACCATTATTTTATTCGATGCTTGATATTTTCTTCCTTAAAAAATAAACAATAGGGGCCGACTCTTTGGGTAAAAAATTTTTATCTTATTAATTAATTTTGTTTTATTTTTTAAATGATGTATTAAAAAAATTAGTCTGTGCATTGACTCATGGATCAATTTAAAATCCATAAAAATTTTCTAAAACATAAAATAAGATTTTATTTTATTAATTATTTTTATTTTAATTTTAAAAATTTATTTAAAATAATTAATCCACATGCTAATTTGAAAGTAAATTTAGGATTGATACTCAAGTCAACCGGTAAAAAAAGTTTAAAAATATTTATTTTAATAATTATTTTATTTTTATTTTTAGATGATGCATTTAAAGTGATTAATCCAAACTTTGACTCATGAATTGATTTAAAATCCATATCAAATTTAAATAAATAAATATTATTTAATAGAAATATAAAAAAATTTTAAAAATATAATTAATTATTTTATTTTTAAATTATATATAATTTTAAATACATATTTATTATTTAATAAAATTAAATTTATAATTAATTTTTAATTAATAATAATTAAATTTTATAAAATAAAAATAATCCTCAAACGGATAACACTAGTTGATAAGTAATTTTGGAGCTGTTAAATAGCTTTGTAAATGAGTAATACAATTACTTTTTAAATGACAAAGACGAAAGACTTATTTTATTATCAAATAAAAAATGTTAAAGCTCATTAAAACATTATTAGAAATTAAAAATAAAATAAAAGTTTCAAACTTAAAAAAAAAAAAAGGGGTTACAATTTTTTTTTCAAACAAAAAATCATAAAGCTTTTGAAAAGTAGTACAATAATCTTAGTAACTTTGCCCTAAAAAAAAATAACAGATTTAATGCCATTAAGGCTATGCTCATCAAATACATAAAAAAAAAATATATATATATATATATATTCCTTTCTTTAAAAGTAAAATCTAATGTTAATTTTACGGTGTTCCTGGATGCTTCCTAAATGATTGAACGATGGAGTTGAAGAAAAGATGCATATTGACTTGCCCACATTTGATTTTTAACACTTATTATTATTATTATTATTATTATTATTATTATCATTACTAGTACATGCGTGCTTGCTTAATATGTAGACCCCATCAAATGTTTTGCACCTAGAAATTCAGATGAGTGTGTCATTTCCTAGCTTTTCCTTCCATCAGCCTCTTGCTTGAAAGTTTCTTCATAAATTTTGAGCAAAAAAAATCGGGAAATTAAAAAAAAGGAAAAAAAAAAAAGAAAGCAGTTTCGTGGTTACAAAGTAAACAAAGACTTAAACAAAAATATAAAAAATCATCCATCGAAGTTTCCTGAAGCCGCGTGGCCTTTATTATTATTAATATTATTAATAATATTATTATTATTATTATGTGGTTGTGAGTCGTTTACGTTTTTCCTTCCCTATAAAAATTATTCGCAAAGCGTTTATGAAGGGGAAAGAAAAACATTTCTTTTTTTCTTGAAGTAATCAGTTGAGGGGTTTTCACGAAGGAAAGGGGGAAAGAAATGAAAGGTGAGAGCCATGGCGGATGGCACCTAACCAAAGATGAATAAGCCGCGTATTAAACTTGAAAGCTTGGTTTAAGGTATTATATATATATATATATTATATAAATTTTAATATATTCATATCATTTTTAATTATATTTATATATTTATGATTAATTTTAGTTGTTTCTTAAGCTAAAGAAAGGATAATACATATATATATATATATATATATATATGAAATAGTAGAGGGACAAAGAGAAATAGCATCGGAGATAAGCCAACAAAAAAAATCCCCAAGTTGACAGAAAATTTGTAGCCATTGAATTCGAATGTGAAAGAAATATTTGGCTTTGATATTGTTTAGTGTTTTTCTTCCACATTCAAATTCAATGGCTTCAAATTTTTGCAAACTTGTTTTTTGGCCTCTCGGTTCGGTTTTGTTGCAGTTCTTTTTGTTCCTTGTTCTTGTATTTTCTTCCTTCTGTTTTTCCCTTTTTTTGTGAGCAACGTTGTTGAGAAATACAAAGGCAGATTTGAAATTGTCGTGCAAATATAAGTCAAAACTAAGAAGTGTTTTTCTTTTTCTTTTTCTTTTTTTTTCCTTTCACCTTCCTATGTGAAGGATATCCTTTTATTTTATCACTCTCTTGTTACCAATTCTCTACACATTTTTCAATTTGATTAACGATAACGGTATCTATATTATGTTACCTAAATTCAAAGATGAATATCATATAAATATATTTAAATTTTTTTAAAATTTTTTTGAGATATAGTTAAAGAATCATATCATATATTCACGTTTAAATATATATCAAAAATAAACGTCAAATATGAATATTTTTTAAAAATAAAAAATTTAAATAAGATAATATTCGAGAACATTTTTACATTGCCAATCTGATCAATTTTTTTTTCTTGAACGTAGATGTCAATCATTTTATTAACAAACTTTGACAAATATTGAAGTTCGAAGTGATTTATAAATACAGCTATTAATTATTTTCGAGACTTGTATACTTTCTTAGTTTGCTTCGAGTGAAGATTTTTGTGAAAATTATTTATTCCACCGGGGAAATAAGAAGTTTTGTGATATATTTCGCTTTTTTAATTAATTGTTATTTTTATTTTATTATTTTATAAAGTATTAACTTTGCTTGTACAATTTCTCTTTTTTTTTTATTTATCACTTTTTAAGATATTCCTCGTTATCATTTATGATGCGTAAAATTTAAATTTAATAATTTTAGATATGATATAATTATATTATAAAAAAATATATGATACAAAAAAATACAAACTAGATATAATATATAGACATCTAACATTTTATATATAAATATGACAGTAAAAAATAACTCTAATATAAAAGAAATACATAAATTATTAAATATCATAAAATCTACATATGAATTTTAAAAATGATATTTTTAAAATAATAATTAAAATTATATTAAAAATAATAATAAACTGAAAATTACTTGGCCAAATTCACCTCTAACGCGCAAATTGAAAGTGGTCAAACGCGATGGCATACAAGACAAGGGCACCAGACAGCCAATGCGCAAGTCACACGCTATCACGGTTTTTCGTTTTACCTCGAGTCTGAATGTAATCTTCTAACTCTCAGTTCTCTAACACAGCCCCTTGGAATATGCTATTCGAATTCAGAGTAAATGTCAGATAGATATGGATCTATGCTCAGCACAGATATGAAACATACTCTCGTACTTATACTCAATGTTTAAAATGCAAGTGTTCGGGCACACATATTTTAAGAGATAAAAATCCGGATCATACCCTCAAAAGTGGCAAAGAAGGTTTCGAGTGACTAAATAACCATCTGAACTAGCAAAACCACACCAGTAACGCTTACACTAAATATCCTTCAGAACGCGACTAAACGTTGAGAAAGTTCATTAACAAAGTAGAATAACCGTAACACCAAGGAAAAAAAATCCATGGTTTTAAACATAACTGTTTCTGACTTCTGAAAGAAACTAAGATCAGGACCTTTCCAAAAAAACCAAAAATACCTCAACCACTGAATTAACAAGCAAGACCCGAGTTTAATTCATCCTCCTAATCAGCTCGTTGATGTAATTCTCGCGGTTGCCAGCATCTCCTCCTTCAACATAGTGATTTCTCTTCTTCTTCAAGCCACCCAACGGTGCCTTGAGCTTAAAGGGCCAGAGGAAATTGTTGGCCTCCTTAAAGTGAGGTCCTACAGTCATGATCTCATGGATGAGATCTTCCACACAGATGATGCCAAACTTGCCCAGAGCCTGTAACCGGTATTAGATTAGTAAATGTAACATAACACTCAGTAAATGCAAAAAGTTACAGACCTGCTCCACGATGGCATTGTCCGTCAAAGCAACTCTCTGCTTGTTCAACTTCCCATAACCTCTTTTGTAAATCAATTCCCTCACACTCTTGAGATTAGGGTATCTAGAAGCATACATCAATGAGAAACACAACATGGAAAAGTATATATAATTACTAAACGCGAAAGCAGCAAAGCCTGCAGGCAAAAAATTATACCCGTAAGTCACATAGGGTTCAACCAGGTGAAGCATGTTCATTGTTGCCTTGTTGACTTTAAGAAAAACGCCATTGAAAATCTGCAAATGAGTATGAGCAAACACACCAATTTAGATTCAGATGCGGTTTATTCATAAGAAGAAGAAATATTAAATAGTTCCCGAAACATTAACAACCATCATCCCGCTACAGTTTTATTAAGAAAGAACCTATGTTACTTGGACTCAGGTATGAGTGTCAGATACGAATGTGTCTGACACAGGTATGTTCAATTTTTTTAAAAGTTTTTCATGTATTTAGAGGGTTATATTCTTATACTTATATCTGAATGCGTGTCGGATATAAGTCCTTAAAGAAAAATAAAGAGTCGGAGCAACATAGGAAAGAAAGATGACAAAGTGGCATCATACAAAATCGTGCTAGTTGATAGTACGTTGGCAATTACTAAAGAGCAACCACATGAACTTTCAATATTAAGTTACACCATCCACATGACAAACTGCAAAAAGTCCCAACTACTTCAAATTATATATTAAAACAACATAATATAATTTAAAATCCTACCAAAAAAAAACTCAAAAGCCAGCACATGAAATGCCAATATTAAATATCAAAAGCTATCTTGCTCCGACTCTTTATTTTTCTTGAAATACCCGTGTCCGAAACTCGTATCCAACACATATTCGGACATAGATTAGACATATGAACCTCCAATAACCCTCCAAATAAATAAACATATTCATGTTGGACAAATACCGGTATCCGTACACATCCGAGTTTTGAGTAACATGTAGCAAAGGAGCAAGGTTATTTCAACTAGATATCTTAACACATGTCACCACTCCAAACGGAGATCCACTTCATGCACACACGACATTCAAACTGGGGAAAGGGGGAAGTCAATTCTCATAACCCATATTTCTCATAGGTAATGAAAAGATTTGGTAAGCTACCTGTCTCAAACGCAAGAGCTGCAAGATCTTTCTTGTCCTTGGGTGCATGGCATTGATACTGAAAAACAAAACATTCAAAACATGTTACCATTTCAAATTTAGATTCATATGCAAATGTAATGTCTCACAACAATCACATACCCACGGATTCGGATGATGAACAAGAGTTTAGCTTCTGGATCTACATAGAATCCTCCTTTCAACTTTGCCTCCCGCTTCAATTGAATCAGCTCTTTTTCCTGTCGATTATAGAACCACAAACAATACAACAATTCAGAAGCTTTTTATGATTTGATACAAACAAATTAACATAAAATCAAAACAGAACAGAGAAATTCACCTGAGCCTCATACTCCTTTGCATATTGCTTAGCCCTATTGAAAATCAGCTTCCGGTTCTCGGCTTTCTTCTTCTTTGCGACTTCGAGCTCCTGCTTTTTGGCAAGCTCCCATTCCTCGTTCCTCTTCTGCTTCTTCAAGAGTGACTCGGGAATCACAGCCTTAACTTCCTCACCCATCTCTAGTCTATGTGAACTGTGGAAGGTCAGGGGAGCGGCAGATAAAAGATGATTTTAGGGTTTGCACAAATCCAACACTCTCTAGCCAATTATACTGATCGATTTCCTAGGGTTTTTTGGTGGTTGGATTTGGGCTCTTTTGTTTGTGTGAAGGTAAATATGAATTGCTTCCACGATCCAACCCAAAATGCCATTTAATGGACCAATTCTTTTGGACGGACCTAGATTTACAAAAGACTAATATTTTAGACATAATTTGTTGTTTGTTATGGAATTATATATATATATATATATATATATATATATATATATATCTATATTTGTCTTTTCTTTTCTTTACCAATTCTTTTAATTACTTAATCTTTTTCTAAATATTTATAATTTAAAATAATTTCTGAAATATAATCAAATATAAAATATTTATCTACTTATATTTTAAAATTTTAAAAATATCACATTTTTAGGATATGTAAAAACAATTTAAAACAATTATACCAATGATTTAAATGGATATAAGCTAGTACATATTAAGAAATATATATAACTATTAAAGAATAAATTATTGCAATTATCTTTTATATGTAATGCTCAAAAAATAGATTAAAAGTCAAATCAATGAGATTTTTGGGTAGAGATTCAATAGATTAAATCGTTTTTGTATTAAAAAAAAGGTTTAATCACATGTTAAAGATAATGTAAACATTTATACACTCGAAACTATAATATATAAACAATGGTGGATCTGTAGCTCCTCTTTAAAATCATGACATTAGCCTCGTTGACAGGGCTAGAATCGGATCAGCCCAAAATAATGGTTAGTGCAGATGGGCCTTTGGGCTTAAAAAATACGATTCATCAGTTATCAAATCCAGCCAATGTTGCGACCCACTCTATAAAAACTTAAGTAGTGGATTAGAGTTGGCATCTATTTTTTGTCCACGGCCCGAAAATAGTGGTAGACTGTATGGACTCAGAGACAAAAGTAGATCCGATAATATTAAACATAATTATATAAATATAATATTTATAAAATATAAAAATATAATAAAATATGTATTTTAAATTTTATATAATATAAATTATCAATATATCAAACTTAACGTGAATAAAAAATACCTTAAGCAAAATTATAATATGATAAAATACAAAAATATTATATGAATATATGAATTATCATTTTAACTCAAAAGAAAGAGCCAAAAAATAAATAAAAAGGTCCGAATAGGTATGAATATGGAAATATTTTTAACCAACAAAAATGATCATTAGTGTTCATCATATTTCTAAGCTGCCATTCTAAATCAAGATAAGATTTAGCTAATTTATAAGCAAAAGTCTTAATTTTTTTTTGAAGATTTTCATTAAATATACTTATTTAATAATAAATAATTAATTATCTATTTTCATAATTTTAATTTTCATTGATAATTAACAAAGTTTGCTTAATTTATCTATTCACAGTGTCATTTAATCAAAATCCGGATGCATATAAAAATCCACAATTTTTTGTCATTTCCCCTTTCATTCTTCTATCAAAGCATTGATTATTAGAGTTTGAAGTTGAGATCATCATTGAAAAAAAAAAAAAAGATCAAAAATTTATTTAATTTAATTATTATTTTTAATATAGAATTACATGTTTGTCTATCGTATTATATTATAATATATTAAAAATATAAAAAATTAAACATTTTAAAAAGAATTATTTATAAAAAATTACTCTCGCAAAAATGCACAAGTAAAAAAAAATTATAAAATAAATTATTAATTCTACTATTATATTATTTAAAATTATATTTTATAAAATGTAAAAACATTCCAGATGAAATCCAAGGTTGATATGCTAGTTTAGAGTAGAAAATATCTTGTTGTAGGAAAAAAAAAACAAGGGATTTTAATGATTTTATCAATTTTTTACTAATTCATTTAATTTTCAATTCTAGATTCCACATCGTTTGGACATAATTCCAATTTTGGTTGAATTGATTCTATCAATAATACAATTTTTTAAATAATGATTTAAATTTTATTTTCCTTTGGCACCTCTCTCTCTCTCTCTCTCTCTCTCTCTCTCTCTCTCTCTTATAGTGATTAGGCAATGCCTATAAGCCAGACTAGGCAACAGCCTAAAAAGATTTAAAATCTAAATTAAAAATTAAATTTAGCTTAACCTAATCCGATAACTTGAATTGTGATATAACTATATTAAAATATTAAATAATTATTTGTAATTAATTTTTATAAATTTATATAATTAAATTTAAATAAAAAATTATTTTAATTAATAAATAATAATTTAAATTAAATTAATTAAATTTAAATAAAAAATAAATTTAAATCTAATTTAAATCCAATCAGGCTACCTAACAGTGATCAGTATTTATTGTTGAATCATCAAAATCGGAGGACCAATGTTTCCATAGAGATGACAAAGATACCTTTCTTATATTAATAAATAATAATATAAAGTTAAGTTGCAAAATAAACAAAGACTTTTGTCCCTGAGTATAATAATAGTGGAAATGTATCCTCAATTATAAATATATATATATATAGATGTTTGCTAATATATATCCCGCATAATTTAAAATTAAATTTAATAATTTTAAATATAATATAATTACATTATATAAATACGATATAAAAATAATATAATATAAATAAATAAATATAACAAAATCTATATAATAAAATTATTAACTTATCAAAATTTATATAAATATATAATAAATTAAATACGATTATAATAAATAAAAATAAACAAATAGTGCATAATTACATGAATTATGCAACTTATCGGGGTCGCTCATGTAGCAGCAAATACTAAGCGATCAACAACCAACAAGCTCAGGTTCTGACAGAGTTGATTATATAATGTCTACGAAAACATGTTATATGGGATCACAAAATGTATTTTGCTTTTTGAATTTGAGAAAATTGTTTAAAGAATTCAAGATCTGATTTTTAGATTATTCAATATTTTGCACTATCTTTTTTTTTTTGGTTAAATACATTTACTTTGCGATATTTGATAAAATATATATATATATATTTATCTCACTTAATTTGAAAGATATTATCTTCTCCTCCTAAGATTTGGTTAAATATATTTTCTATCGAATCTCAGATAAATATATATTTTTTTAAAGTAATTTTTTTAATTTTTAAAATGATAAATATCGAGATAGATTTGTTTATGAGTTTAACTTTAAAACAAAAAAATTAACTGATTTGATTTGACCAAGCATGGTAAAAAAATTTCAAACCAAGATTTGATCTCTCTCTTGAACACCTCGAGTTAAGATTTTAAAGAATTATTTTTGCGAGAAAAAAATAAAATCACCTTTAAGTCTTTATTATATGTTATGTCAAAATATATGCAATATTTCATTTAGGGTTTCTTTTAACTGGAGATTGAATGTTCTTTTATCATAAAAAAATTAAAATTAAATTCTCTAAACAAAATATAAATAACATTTAGCATAAAATCAAAATGGTTATTAATTTATTCTTTTCTCTTTGACCCAAACTTTAAGTATCTCCAAAATATTAGTAGAAGATGTAGAGATTGATAGCTATCTTAATGGCTCCAAAAGGGTTGGATCCTTGAATGGTGTTGGCATGTTTGAAACCATGTGACCCCTCATTTTTGTTTTTGGACTTGTTCAATTGTATCACCCAATGGCACATGGCACTCATGTTCATGACAAATAATGGACTGACCTTATCACATGATATATATCTATACATATATAAAATATAATATAATGAAAGATTAACTTAGTAAATTTTTATCCAAAGGCAATTAGAAGTCATCTCACCACTAGATTTGAGTATTTGGGGCCATCCCCCCCTTTTGTTGCTGATCTTTGAACAAATTTGCCTGCACCACTTATCTTTTCTTTTTCTTTTTCTTTTTGTTTTATAACGAGGAGAATAGTTAAACCTTTAGGTGGATTTATTTTCGATTGGATTATGAGTTTTTTTTTTAATTTTTTTATTCAAGCTTAGCTTGAATTTACTCAAATCCATATTATTATTTAAAAATTAATACCATATAACCAATTATTTTTATATTAATATTAATATTAATATTTTTATAATTAAATTAAAAATAATAAAAATATAAAAATATTAACATAATTTCTTTAATTTAATTATAAAAATAATTAAAATTCAAATATGATCTAACTTTTTTATATTTATAAAATAATAATACGAACTTGTTTAATCCCTATTGAGACTTGACTCTGTTCAAATTAGACGAATAACTAATCTTTAGATTGATCTAATTTTAAGCCACACAAAAAGATAAAATAAATCAATCTTAAATCATATAAGTAAATTTATAAGATGGAAAAATCTAAAGGAAAACTAAACTTATTATTTATTATGTATTTTTATTGCCTCCTTTCTTCAGAAACCTTAATCGATTTGAACGAAATATTAACTCTAACGCTCCTTTTAACTTTTTTATCTTGTAAATCTCTGAGTCACTTACCATCAGTAGAAGTCGATTGAAGTGATGGTGAAATATGTGACCGATTTAACGTTCTATCAAATTTATTATTCATGAAATTGATTGGAGGCCGTATGGTTCTCCTAATATCTAAGCAAAATTTTAGTTGGAGAGTGAGTGACGGAAGAATTGACAGGAGGAATCTCCATCGTAACTAAGCATAGGCAGCGAGCGAGCGAGCAGTGAGTAGTGAGAGAGTGAAAGCATGAGTAAATGTTACTATAAGAAATAGTTGGCAGCTCACATGCCCATGTCTTTTCTCCTCATGTGGCCCCTTAAATTTCATTATAATTGCATCTACAGCAAAGCCTTTCTCCCACCTCACCTGTCGCTATTGCTCCACCGTAGGTGGATACCATGCAACAAACGAAAATATCTCTTCTTCTTATTTTCTTTATTTGACAATCATATTAAATAGAATGTGCATTCGTGTTTTTAAACTTTAAATTATTTTAATTATATTTAAAATATTATATTTATATAAATTTTAATATATTAAAAATTTTATATTATATAAAATTTGATAAATTCATATAATTTTATTATGTTTGTATTAGTTTATATAATGATAAAACTTTTTATAGTTTTTAGTGTAAAAAAAAAAAAAGTAAAAAGGTTTATACTATTAGAGTTGAGAAAAATAGAAAAATTTTAAAAAAATTAAAAATGATTCAAATAGTAGTATTTATTTTGGTTTCAATTGGGCAGTAATTAAATAAATTGGGTACACTTTTAGGTATATAAGTTAAAAATTATAATTATTCAAAGTGATTGAATTTTATTTTTAATTAAAATTTTTTTAAAATATTAAAATAAATATTTTATTTTTATGTTAATAAAAATTTTAAATTTTTTAAATTAAAAAAAAATAAATTAAATTAATTTGAATTGATAAAATTTAATTTGACTTAGTCAATTATAAATATTAACTTAATTTTAAAAAAATAAAAATAATACATTGTAAGGTTTTTTTTCCCCAAAATGGGACAACCTTACCTTGCATGCATCGACGGAATAAAATACCTCCTGGTCTTAGGACTAGAGGATTTTACATATGAAAAGACCAAATTACCCTCAGAATGCCCTTCCGCTCTCCCCTATTTAATCCTAGTTTCTTCCCAAAGCCCCTTGTCTCTAACACTCAACACTCTCCATCTCTCACTCATCTGCCAATCCGTCCCAACTCGCATTCGCCTCTCGTAGGATTCAATCCCTAGATCTATTTTTTTACTTTATTATTTCAATTTTTTAAATTTGTTATTAACATTTCTTGATTTTCACAGGGATTTAAAAGGTTTTCAAACGAAAATGAGGGAAATCCTTCACGTACAAGGCGGGCAATGCGGGAACCAGATCGGATCCAAGTTCTGGGAAGTGGTTTGCGACGAGCATGGCATTGACCCCACCGGACGTTACACCGGAAACTCCGATCTGCAGTTGGAGCGCGTGAATGTTTACTACAATGAGGCTTCTTGTGGAAGGTTTGTCCCACGCGCTGTGCTCATGGATCTTGAGCCTGGGACTATGGATAGTGTGAGAACTGGTCCTTATGGACAGATCTTTAGGCCCGATAACTTTGTGTTCGGCCAGTCTGGAGCTGGTAATAATTGGGCTAAGGGGCATTACACTGAAGGAGCTGAGCTTATTGATGCTGTTCTTGATGTTGTCAGAAAGGAAGCTGAGAATTGTGACTGTCTCCAAGGTATAATTTTTCTTAGAATTTTAACTTTCTTTTAATAATGATGCCTTAAAATGTTAGCCACTTGTCCGCTTAATTATTAAAAAAAAAAAAAATTGGATTTGTACTATGTTAGCATATTCGAAGTTATTTATGGAGTATTCTTAACATATTTGGCAATGGATAAGATAATAATGTAAATGAATATAAGATAATAAATGCAAATGAAAATTGGTTTGAAGATCTTGGTCTTAAAGGCAAGTTTTAAACACTAAAGATACTGCCTTTATTTTTTGTAGGAACAATGTTTTCATGTTTCTTTAATTTTGGTTTTTGGGTTTCTTCTTATTTATAAATTTATTTGTTTGTCTAAATAGGTTTTCAAGTTTGCCACTCTCTTGGAGGGGGAACTGGTTCCGGTATGGGTACCCTGCTGATTTCAAAGATCAGAGAAGAATACCCTGATAGAATGATGCTCACTTTCTCTGTCTTCCCATCACCGAAGGTTTCTGATACAGTGGTTGAGCCATATAATGCCACCCTTTCTGTTCATCAGCTTGTTGAGAATGCTGACGAGTGCATGGTGTTGGACAATGAGGCCTTATATGATATCTGTTTTAGGACTCTCAAGTTAACTACTCCTAGCTGTAAGTTTCTATTCTTTTACTTGTTCTTAATATACGATGGCCTATAATTTTGTTGTTCCAAAATTGGTAATTTGCGTTGGTTTGGTGTCTTGTATTAGTCCCATTAAACTTCAGCTCGAAACTTGACAAGTAATTGATTTATAGAGTAACTTTGTGGAATGTGTTTCGGTTGAATTGCATTCTAAAAAATTATCTAATCGTACATCTTTTATTGCAATAGTTGATAATATCAAATGGTATTGGAGGAAACAGGATAATTTTTCTGGCCTAATATTGAAGTATATTAGTATATTCTTCCCCTGATTTGGTTGTCTTGTGAGCCTCAAGTTTTTTGTATATTGCATAAAAAAACAGGGGATTGTCTTGGCACAGTAGTCCGAGTCTTTTGATGCATGTCAGCTGGTTGACTTTAGTTTTTTACTTCTTTTGGAAAAAAAAAATTAAATCCTATTTTCAAGTCATAAAGGATTGGTTATGAATTTTGGGATTGCTAATATGGAAAGTACTTTTGGCCTTTCCTATGCCACACTGCCGGAAGGTTATTGCTAAAGTATTTTTTTTTTTTTGGTTGACTGTAATAGTTGGTGATCTGAACCATCTGATCTCTGCAACCATGAGCGGTGTCACATGCTGCCTTAGGTTCCCTGGCCAGCTCAACTCTGACCTCCGAAAACTTGCAGTGAACCTTATTCCTTTCCCTCGGCTCCACTTCTTTATGGTTGGATTTGCTCCTCTTACGTCACGGGGATCTCAGCAGTATCGTGCTCTAACTGTCCCAGAACTCACTCAGCAGATGTGGGATGCTAAGAACATGATGTGTGCTGCTGACCCACGACATGGTCGCTACCTCACAGCCTCTGCCATGTTCAGGGGCAAGATGAGCACCAAAGAGGTTGATGAGCAAATGATTAATGTTCAAAACAAGAACTCATCCTACTTTGTTGAGTGGATTCCGAACAATGTCAAGTCCAGTGTCTGTGATATTCCTCCTCGGGGCCTGTCTATGGCATCCACCTTTGTCGGCAACTCAACCTCCATTCAGGAGATGTTCAGGCGAGTGAGCGAGCAATTCACTGCTATGTTCAGGAGGAAGGCTTTCTTGCACTGGTACACTGGGGAAGGAATGGATGAAATGGAGTTCACTGAGGCTGAGAGTAACATGAATGACCTTGTATCTGAATATCAACAATACCAGGATGCAACAGCTGATGAGGAACTCGAATATGAGGACGAGGAGGAGGAGGATGGAGGTGTTCACGAGATGTGAGAGATCTAAAAGGTTGTATGCTACTTTATATTTGTGTGATGTGGTAATGCCTCGTTCTACTGCTTGAGAGTTGAAAAGTGTCGATTTTCTGCTAGTCTGAGTAGTTAAATATGTGAAAAAGCTGTCTGTATTACTCCTTATGTTTGAATTCCGGCCTTGCTGTTCTATTCGTTTTCAATAATGAAAATTAGTGGTATTGGCTATATCTGTTTGTTTTCTTGGTATAATTTAAGTTGGCGCTATTGGTATTTCCATTTTTTTTTTATATTTGGTTGATAATAGAACGAAATTCATCGGAAATACTTGTATCCGGCACATTTTCTGATAAAGGACAAAAATCATTGTCATGAAAAACTCTTGAATCAATCAGTTCAGGTGAATACCCTGAACTTGTTATTTTAACTGCACGGAAAGTGATCAAATAAACAATCAACTGCCCTTCACGGCGGCAGTTTTGATTAAATTTGATAATGTGTATTCGTGTGTATGATTGTGTATTTTATTGTGTCATAATCATAATCGTACTTAAAGTATTTTATATTTATATTAATTTTGATATGTTAATAGTTAATATTATATAAATTTTAAATTATGTAATCATTTCATATTATGTTAATTATATTTATATAATTGTGAATAAATTGTCAGATCGAATTCTGACGCATATAATTCAATTGAAGAGCCCACTAACTTGCAAATTCTCTTGTCAAATAAGACCTGATTTAGTATGTAGGTTTAGATTTTTTGCCAAGAACATTTCTGGTAATTAATTCATGTTACTGAACCAGGTCAGTAGAAAAGGTTGCCATTCTTCGTCAAGAGATTTTCTCCAGAGCGTTCTAAGTTTGCACACTGTGACAAGAGTAGCGGAAGTCGAGGTTTTTGACAAGCATGTTGTCCCGTCCATTTTAGCCTGTACCATTACAATGAACAGATTTTTGGCCCAATTGCAGACATTTTCAGCGCACCAAGGGTTCTTCGTGGATCCATATATTTTTGGCAAAAAAATTTCCTATTCAGCATTGATACCAATAATTCATTTTGAGCGTATTTGATTCACGGTAATAATTATTTTATTATAAGACATTTAATATATTATAGTGATATGATCATTTGATTCGTTAAGTGCTTATTTCGTAAAATGATCGATTTTAAATTTATTCCGTAAAGTTTCAGAATAACCATTCATTTCAAGCTTTGGGCATAATAAAAAGTTATTTAGGGGATTCAAATTTTATAGTATTTTATTCCACTAAACTAAACTAATGTTATAACTATTCTATTTCATTCTAGTTCGATTTTTTTTTACATAATAACTATTTTATTATAGCTCTATTTTCTTTTAATAAATCAAATGTACCGCTGATTTTTATGACATTCCTAATACTAATTTATGGGTTTCTTGTTGTCCCTTTTGCTCCAAAAATCATTGGATATCCATCAAGTTATCATACATCTTTATGGGGTTGGAGTTGGACACTTGGCCTTGTCCCCTCTATCGTATCAATAAGTGTCGCTGGCCTAATAGAAGTTAAAGAGGATTGATCGGGCAATAAAAGATGCATTTACGCCAAGTGGCTCATTGTTTATTTTTTTTTAAGTATTTAATTATTTATGTTCGACTTATATTTGGACATAGATATAAGAATATGACTTTTCAAATACCATTCAAATATATAAAGAGAACTTAAAAAAATTAAACTTACTCTATGCCTTTGTCCGAAACTCACATTTGAATCCGAGTAACATATAACATAGCCCCAAGTACAAAGACCTGAATTGCCCTAGCTTCGATCTACTACATATGTGCAAGAGATTAGATATAGCAATTTAAAATATGATTATATGAATATGATACCTATAAAGTAAAAAAATTATACGATATTAATATATTGTTAAAATCTTATAATACAAATTATTAATATTTCAAAAATTATATAAATATAAAATACTTTAAACACAATTATAACATGATAAAAATTTATAAATATAACTCGATTATAAAAATTATCAAATTTATAAGAGATTATGCTTGCAAAACTCAAATTATCAAACAATTTAGGACTAAAAAGGCTGGCTTAAGAGCTGTCCAAAGAAAAAAAAAAAAAAAAAAAACTTCACTGGACGTGGCCGAGCTAGCATTAGCATTGCTCCAGGAAACTGTATGATGTAACAATCATCTCTTTAGTTAGCCTCCCACCAAGCTACTCACAAATTCAACTTCATAGGATAATGATGGATCTATATTACTCTTGCTCTTCGTATTTTAAAGAATTCTTGTCTAATATATATTCGAATATAAATATACGAATATAATTCTCTAATTATATAAAAAATTTTAAAAAATGAATATATTTATATCTAACTTTCAACTTGAGTCTGAGCAACATTGGATGAGGTCTATGCATTGAAGCATGATGACATGAAAAATGGTTCCAAAATGTGTAATATTTCCTAGAGAAATGATTTTTTTAATTGAGATAATTATTCATGGTGGTGAAAAAATGATTCAAACCTAAAATTCTCACTTTTGTAGTGGTAAACTGCAAATCATGAATTACTGCTGTTGGGTTTGCTGTTCATAACTTATTTGTTATTTGCATTTTAACAAGAAGTATTGCTATTTTTAATATACAAATATAATATAAATACATAAAATGTTTAATTTTTTTTCTAAATTTGATGGTTTAAATTAAACATTATTGAAGTTGAATTTCTGGCAGATCATTGCTCCTCCATGGATATAATTTTTTTAGGAAACATTAATTAAGCTTTTTTTTTTAAAAGGGATAAATTTAATTAAGCCACCAATCATATTTAAACTATTTTTTCAAAATTAAAATGACAGTAAATACACAATTATACGAATATGATATAAAAAAATAATTACAAATAATATTATTTTTTGTATCATATTCATATAATCGTATGTAATGTTATCAAGTCTACAAATACAATATTAATTTGAACTGCTTCCCACTTCCCCATTATTGGTGATGATGATAAGTCCAATATCTTATCTTACCAATCAAATCTAAATTAAATATATCTATACATGTGCTGCTGAATTGGTATCATAAGTTAATCGAACATCAACTTAATAAATGAAATTACTTAAAAGTTATAATAAAATTAAAACAATAAAATAAACTTAAAAACATTTTAGTCTTTAGGTTTTTTACACATTAAATTTTTAAGTTAAAAACTATCCACTCTTTAAGAAATTATCCATTCTAAAAACACTACCCATATGTATATAAAATAAAAATTATATATTTAAATTTTCTAAGAACACTCACAAAGTGAGTGTACCAAAATCAAGTATTTATATATTGATATTAATTGGGGGCATGAATCATTAAGATATATGGTAGTAATTATATATTTGGTGAGAATGGCATTACATAAGGAAATGAATCGGTTAAGTTCCATTAAATCTTCTTGTCTATTGGCACGCTTGATATAAATATATTTTTTACGATCGAAATCATAATTTAAAAATAAAAAAAATTATAAATATTAAAATTAAAATTATATTTTATCAAATGATATATTTTAAAATATGATGAATCAATTTAACTAATCTCTGATCTGATTTCGAATTTCATATTCTTTCAATTTTGTCGTTGGTGTTCCAGCCAGCCCTCTCTGCCTGTCAACAATAAATCACCAAATTTCTCTACGTACCAAATCCAAACAATTTATTTGTTACAATTTTGTCCTCTATAATAATAATAATAATCACAGAATTCCTGGAGACATGTTTTTGAATTACTAAATAAATAATTTCGTTTAGGAAATACTGACAGTAACTTTTTTTTTTCTAAAATATAGTGGTATGTCATCCTAGTAAACCGTTCAATGAAATATCAAAGGTATATATATATATATATATATATATATATATATATCAATTTCTCAATAATTT
>JBBYHM010000025.1:8680699-8695427 GCA_038381775.1 Adansonia rubrostipa
AAATATATTTTTAAAAAATAAATTATAAAAAAATATAATATGGGCGGGCCTAAACGGGCTTGGACTATCTATTTACATATATGGGGGGCTTGGGCAAAATTTGAGACCCATATTTCGGACCGGGCTGGGCTTGGACAAGCATATTTAATGTTAATACCATGCTCAAGCCTAGCCCGAATCCGACTCGACCCGGCCCACGAGCAGGTCTATGTAAATTAGACATTTTAATTGTTATTTTTACAAAATATCAAATATTAAATAATACGTTGTTAACTATTTTTTAATATAATTTCTTATTTCTCATTTTTTTAGAATGATTTTGATTATTTTCATTTACTATCATAACATTTTTTTTTCATATTTCATATTTCATTCACGTGCTGATTTCGTAATATTATAAATCAAATAACTTGGAAAAGTTTTCTTTGATAACGAATTTTCTTTTACTCTTCGGTAAATTATTCTTTTTTTTAATGCATTTCGTATTTCTTAATTTGTTTTGATTTATACATATTTATGTATATTATAAATTTAACGGATTAAAAAAATTCATTATAAAAATTTTTAAAATTAAATTATTTTTTAAATTATTATCAATTCATTTATTATTTAAAAAATATATTATTTAATTAGTTAAAAAAATTGAACACGTTAAATATGCATGTGACGTTAAAAGTGAATAATTATATTTTTTGTTAAAGTGGTACGGTATAAATATTTTTATTATATATTTATTAGAATAATTTATTAATTAATTAATTTATATATTTATTTCGTAGTTTAATTTTATATATATAGACAAGCGGCCAAAGAGAGAGACATGGACGTAAAGTCGGCCAAACACGACCGGGACCTACAGCATCTGTCAGTGGTTTGCTCTGCTCTCATTTGGCCTCTGGCTTCAAAGTTGAAACCTTGAAAACAGTAAAAATTCCAAACATCGGTTTAGGGGTGGGATGGTTTTCCCTTCCTAGGCGGCTGTGGTTGGGGCAGCGTTCGTTTTTTGTGGCGGTGGTCGGGGTAGCGTTCATTTTTTGCGGCTCTTTCCCTTCACTTTTATCTCCTTATTATCTTTTCACCCATCTCAAGAAGCCAAGCTTCCCCTACTTCAAACCCGTTCATATTAACAGGTAAACTGTGTTTCTCATTTTTCCTTTTTTTTTTTTTATTTCTTTTGAATTTTTTTTTATATTCTATGTTCTGCCTTCATGAGATTGCTTGAAATGAATTTCATTGTTTGGGGATTCTTTTTTTCCTTTTGAATAATTTTAGTTAATTCCAACCTGAATTTGATTTGGGAACTTTTTTCCGGACAAAATTGAACTTATTGTATGAGAATTGTACCACTGTTTGATGCTTTTTTTTTTCCTTCTTCTACTTCTTCTTCTCTTAATTGGTGTTTAACTTTCTCTTTTCAAGGATTTGATTTAATTCTTGTTAGAATAATGCTTTGGGGCTGAATTAATTGTGTTGATCCTTGGGGGATAATGTTTAATTACTAAGACAATTTTGCTGAATTTTTGTCTAAATTTTTTTAGAAGAATCCCACCACTACCATCAACTGTTCCCAACCTAACCTTTTTTTTTTTTTGCCTGTTGCTATAATCTAATTTGACTTTGCAATCCATCTTATTATTGTCATTATTTTAGAATTTTTATGCTATGGTTTTGCCCTGTCAACCATTAATCGCACCCTGCCATAATCAATGTGACAAAGTTCGTTTATTGTTCTGGACACTACGATGGAATGGAAAGGCTGAAAATTAAAGAAAACAATCTGTGAAGTCAAAATTTCCTGTATCCCTGGTATAAATTGTGTTCTCTTTCGCATATCGGCAAAGTTTTTGAAGATGGGTAGTGACAGATTTATCTTGTATTCGAATGGCATATGACACGATTGCACTGTTGGCAAAACAATTTGACAATCTTATTTCACTTGCAGTATTGAATATTCAGTCATGAGTCCGTTAAATTGATTAGATTTCCTTCTTGGTTTAGCTGATACTTTATTTATAGATTAGTTTGGTATCCAGTTACATTAGACTGCAACCACCGTTGACGCATCAATAATTCCTGCTGGGAGCGAAAGATATTTTTGATATTGAGTTAGAACTTACCAGTCAGAGCAAAGCTCCAAAAACAGAGATGAATCCCGAGGATAAAACTCTTGTTGAGATCATAGATGAGAATAAACAGATTGATCTTGCCAAGTATATAAACTATGTCAGTGCCCCTCAGGCTGGTGCCATAGCAACATTTTCGGGCACAACGCGTGACACTTTTGAAGGCAAAGCAGTAGTGGAACTAAGATATGAAGCATATGTACCGATGGCAATTCGAACCCTCAAGTCCATCTGTTCCTCAGCTAGATCCTCCTGGGATCTCCATTCTATTGCAGTCGCCCACCGTCTAGGCACAGTTCCAGTAGGAGAAACGAGTGTGTTCATTGCCGTATCAGCTACTCATCGTGCCGATGCCCTAGACGCTTGTAAATTTTTGATCGATGAGTTAAAGGCATCTGTTCCTATATGGAAGAAGGAGGTTTATTCTAATGGAGAGGTTTGGAAGGAGAATACGGAATTTCTGGAGCGGAGATTTGAACATGGCATGGATGGCGGCTGCTGCAGAAGGAAGATTGAGACTGAGGCACATGATAAAAAGGGATGTTGCAAAACCAAGGTCAAGGAAGAGGATGGAGCAGATATTAGCACCAGCTAAGCTAATTGAAGACAAGTGAGATCTGCTATTCACTTAATATTTTCATATACATTTGTTTTCCAAATATGTCAAAAACCTTGTAATGCTAGATAACCTTGCTACTGCTTGTCTCAAAGATCTTTCAATAATTCTAATCTCTTTGGGCCAAAGATCGAATGAGGATCAACTATGAATAATTAGACTCCCTGAAAAGGCTAGAAGAATGGACCTATTATGGGTCATACAATGCACACGTTGGAATATCAATTTTGACACAATTCGATTATTTTTTTCTTGCATTTTTTTGATAACATTGAACCTGGGAAAGGGAGCCTATCCCTTATTACCAAATTCGAGGGCACTTGAAGCATAGCCCAACAATCGAGTCTCCCACTTTAAAGCTAGGAATATAATATCAGGAGCAGCACTAAGATCCAGAACTGGGGAGAACCTTGGCGAAAGTCGTAGAAAGGTTCAAACCACTGAGCCACTCCTTGTGGGCTTCATCTTTCTCTTGCACGTCCTTTTTTATTTTTATTTTTTGCATATGAATAAAAGATCACGACAATTTTGCACATCAAGATTAAAGTAAACTGCAACTAAGTTAAATTGTTGTTAATACACCTTTCAAATGAAAAAAAAAATGTACAACTTAACCGATCATAGCAGAAATATGATCACCCTATCAAAATATCATGGAACGCAAGCATTGAAATATAACATATCGAAAGCCACAAGTAATTCTTGAGAAACACAAATCAGTCATCTAAAATTCAAAATAATCTCCATCTGCATCAAACCAAGCTTGGCGAAGAAAAATACCAAATCCTTCATCAGCATGCATTGTCACCCGAAATCAACCATATTACCCACTAATAAATTCTAAAAGGATAATGAGCTCTCAGATGAAATTCTACCTTATGATCGGATGGAATCGAGGCTTTGGTTTACTGAACGAGGAAGGCATATGGTTTAGGGTACCATTCTAACTTGTCCAAGATTGCTTTCTCCGTGAACAGGGCCTCTTCTCTAGCATGCATTGTCTGATATGAACATGAAGTCATTGACCTCGAAATTTGAAAACCCCAAAGGCGAAAGTAACTAACAGAAACAACAATATCAACGGAAGCAAAAACCAATCATACAAAATGCACATATAGAGTACCTCTGGTGCCCAAATCTCTTCATACTTGCATGCTATGAGCATTGCACTAACGCCTACTAACTGAAGTTCCTTTCTTGGTACAACTTTCATGGAAAGGAATCAATCAACAATATTCATGGTCAGATATAGTGTTTGTGGCATAAGATCGAGTTTTTGATGGACTTCAATCAACCAGTCCACGAGGATTGATCTCATCCTTGCATCGATATTTGGCTGCAAATCCATGTACTTGACCCTCACCCTGCATCAGAAGACTGATGATTGTAGCATTTTTTAACATATAGAATAAAATATCACTATTAAAAAGTGAAGGATTATTACTTCTGAGGGCTTGTAGAACTTGTAGATATCATCCACATATTCAGTAACGGCCAACTCATTACCAGAATTACCTCCATCAATATTGTCAATCGAATCATTAGGCTTATTGGTAAGTCCAAAAGCTGTTAGCTTTGACCTACTACAAAACAAACAAATGGTTAAAACGATATTAGAATAAATTAAATAATTTAATCGAAAAATCACGAAACAAATATACGTGTTACCAAAAAATTTGAAACGTCGGATGTTACACGATCGAGTCAAGGTTGAACCTCTAACCTTAAGACATTTATTGCCTGCCACCAATGTGCTCGACAGTATTTGGAACACGTCTCCCAGGCCTCCTCGATCACGTTGCGATTGTTAGTACTTAAAAATACAATACTATGAACCGAAAGTGATGAAATTCTCTCTCAGATGACTAGAGGAATAGAGAGGAGTAGAGGAAATAAAGATTTTTGGTGTGTTATTTTCTTCTTCAGTTTTACACTAATTTATAGGTGTTAAAACATAATCTGATAAGATTTAGAAAGATAAAATCTTTTTCAAATTTTAAAATTTAAATTTTAAATTTAGAATCTAAAAATCTGAATAATATTATAATTTAAAATTTAAAATTTAAATTTCAGATGACAATTTGAAATTCAAACATAATATCTTATTCAAACTAGATTATCTTCCTCTTCAAGTGGGTATTATGAAAATAATTTCTCATTCACCTCGGATATCAATCGTGCATTATATTTATGCACCGTGTATACACATAATTATCTTTATTGATATCCAACAAAAGCAGCCTGAAGTGAAAACCAATTTAATCCACAAAGAATAAACTATACGAGAACAACAAAAAATGCAATCAATTCTTCACTTTATATATATCAATATACATTACATTGCTTCGAGCAGATAGGAGTGAAGTAAGGGTTTTAACTTCCTTCCTTGAAGATTCATCTCTTCTGCTAAAATGTCTACAGTTATCAGTTTTTTCATCAGAGCTTATCACGATCTCGGTCTAAGGTTTCAGCTTGTCAATCTTGTCAACTACTTTCCCTTGGGAAGCTACCACCTTTTGTCACTGCACCTCCACCAACTCCTTCGACAGCTTGTGCAACAGCAACAACTCCATTAATTGGTTTCTACAAGCAAACTAAGAGTAATTAGGGATTTAGCAATGTTTGCAACTATTGGTTATCTATAATTAAAAGTAAGTAAAAGGAAAAGAATCATATTATGTTTAAGGGAACTCCCTTTCCTTGTGCTGCTTGTTCATTAACAAAGTTGCCAATGCCTTTTGAACTCTTCGATTCCTTCCATCTGCTATTACATTTTTCGGCTTAACTTCTGAAAAAATAATGTAAAACATGTCAGATTTCCTGAAATGCATAACTGGAAAGGCAGTAAGGTATCACTATTGATTCAAGCAGTGATTCAAAAGGACTAAATCAAAGTATCAGAGGGAAGAAATTCTAGAAGTTCATTATGTATTAGTATTGTTAGTGGAAAAAAACTCAGACTATTAAAAAGATAAATTTTAAATGCAGCACAACAAAATAGAAAACCCAAAATTTAAAAATCTAGAACAAATAAAAGGAATGAAATGGAATAATTTTCACAATAAATATTATTATTGATTTTATGTTTGAACTAGTATTCTTTTTCATATGTTTTAGATAAGATATAAACATAAAAAATATTGACTTCCTATTTCCCATGCATCACCAATGACCAACAAAGATTTCTGTACTTTTTTTTTTTTTTTTAAATTTCTTTGATATTTTATTTTCCTTCAAAATTTCCATGAACAAAGAAATCAAAAATTCTAAATGTAACAAAAGGAAGTCAGCAAATCGAACTACAAAAGCTCCATAAGATAGATATCCTGAAAATCCTGAAGCTAATTCAACGAAACAAATCCCAGAGGAACCAAAATAAATAGAATCAAGGGGAGAACCCCTTAAAACTACAATAAATCCTAGATCAAATGCAAAAAATCTCAAAATTCAAAAGAATGAACACAAAGAGTAAAACCCAGAGAGATTCAAGCGCCACAAAAAACAAAACCAACCGTTGTTTTCCTGTTGAGGAACAATAGTTCTAGACGCCATCGCTGGTTCTTCTTTTCTGCAACCTGGCCTAAAACTCTACTAATGCTGGCGAACAATGATGAAAGGAACACCTGGAGACGGCTTCCACGCGTCTCCCTTTCTGGGTTTCTTTAGTCGCCACCCTAAAACTCTTTTCCTTGCGGTAAAAATTCTTGGTTTCTACTGCTTTTTTCCCTTTGTTTTAACCAGTTTTTGAATGTATTTTCCTTCTGTTAATTATTTACGGTTTTTCTAACTGGTCCAGTTCTCTTTTGAAGCAATGTTAAAAAAGGTCCCGTCGACGGTCCAATTTCTGAAATCGAATTTGGGCCGTTCGATTAAATTAGAATCTAACTGCTATCAACCGCTATGGTTTGGAATTTTGTAGCCGTTATAGCTGCACTCAGAGCTGACTACGGGTAGGGTTCTGTTTGGGTCTAAAATTAACATCCTTTATTTAAGTTCGGTTCGTAAGTCATTTATATTTATAAATAAATAATTTAAATTTATTTATATTATTTTTAATTTATTTTTTAAAATATATTTTTTAAAGAAATTTTTTTTATTAATTTAATATTGTTATTAAGTTTTAAAGTTTTCATAATTAATTTTAAACTATTATATATATGTTTATTTTTATATAATAAAAATTATTTAATATATAAAAAATATAAAATTAATATATTATATAATTATAAAATAAATTAGGTTAAACTCGAGCCTTGAAAGGGGGTTATGTTGCGGTAAGATTAATTTTGATAAAATTAAAAATAGAGTTGATTGTATGATTAGTTACTTTAGCGGTGAGATTGTATATTATAGTGGTGAGATTGTGAGATTAAAATCAGTGATGAAATATGTGTTTAGATTCAATTGTAGTGTGACGGTAAGATGATAATAAAAATTGATCATTAAAGACATTCTACTAATATGAGTGTATATATGATAAATAAAAATTATATTTATATTAAATATTTATTAGAATTATATTTTTATTAAATAATAAAATATATATTAAAACTTAGTACAATATTATTTAAATTGAACAATAAATTAATAAAAAAATATTGAAGAGGATAAAAGGAAAATTTTTTCCTTTTTATATTATTCACTGGATCCAATTGACTAATTGGATTCCTACTCCTCTACTTAAAACTAGGGTGGCGGGACTATCTTACCCCATTAGGGTGATCCAAACTCAGCCAATGGAGGTGGAGGTGAGATCAAATGGAGGAAAATCCCCCCACTCTTTGCTCGGATTCTATCTCCAAAAGGCCCAATAGAATCCAAACAATAAATATAAAGAATTTCACTTCAACCATTTTATGGTCTCAAAAAATTGCTCTTTTGGCATGAATATTAAATTAAATTTTAAAAAGTTATCAAACAAATGTTATGCAATAAAATTAGAGTTTATATTTATACATTATTAGTATATAAATTTAAATATTATTTAATTAATTACATAATATCATTTTATTAATAAGTAATCATAATATTTTAAAATTCTTAATAAGTAATCATAAAATTTTTAAAATTTTTAAAAGTAAATAAATGTAATCTTTTTTAATACAAAACATACCGCAACTTGTGAGCGGGAGAAATGGCATTGGCTGTTTCACACCCCTTCCTACTAACCGATGAGCAAAAGTATTAGATTCTCTTTTCGCGAAATAGAAAGAACAATCCACAAACCCAAGAGCTTTGCATTTTAAAGTTCCCCATCCCAACATACAAGACTTCAATCTATTAATGTAATTTTTATACAAAGTAAGTTATAATTCAAAAAAAAAATTATAGATATTAAAATTTAAATATAAATTGATTAAATTTTATTAATATTTTTAAAAATTTATATTTAATACATTGATAATTTATATATAAAATTTATATATTATTAATAAATCATGTGACGATAATTTATTAAAAAATTGTAAATATAAATTCATAATTTTTAATAAAATAACATGACGTAATTCACTAAAAATATATATGTCAAAGCATAGTATAAATCCCATATTTAATAGCAATTAATTAAAATCACTCTCCAAGATAATCCTGCTACAACTTTGAGAGACGACCAACTCTAAGCCAAAAAGAATGGCTCTTACTTCAGCATGCAAAGGGCTAGTGATTTCTGGGTATTCGAATGAAAGTGCTTAATAAGGGTATATTTGGATAAATAATGAAATTAATAATAATATGATAATGAGAATTGTTGTTGAAGTGATGATATTAAATATTGTAGTGTGGGATTAAAATTAATGATAAGTATTTAGATTCAAATATAGAGATGATATTGAGGTGCATTATAGTGAAAAAAAATTTTATTATTAGAAACATTATACTAAAAGTAATATATATATTGAAATTTATAACATATTTAAAAAATTTATTAAAATATTAAAATATTAAAATTAGGATTAGACAAGAAGGTGTTTAAATCTTATTGCGCCGAAAGTTCGTTTAGAACCAAATGCAGCCTAAAACTTTACCCCCATAGTCCCTGACCACAGCGGCCAAACCTGTAGACCTAGCTTCATCAACAAAAATGACTGCTGCATGCATCAACATTAATCTTCACAAGTCCTGCCCTGAAGGAGGTAACCAAATGTGCGGTGCTGTTCCCTGGCAATGAAAGAAAGAATTAGCATAATCCTTATGTTTCTGTATTCTGTAAGGCTTTCTAGAGTTGAACTCTTTGCTTGGAGAGGCTGAACAAAACTCGTCATGCAGGCACAGTCGTTAGAGGCGTAAATGAATCGGATTGATCGCTTTTTGCCTTAGTTTATTTATTTTTGGATTTGTTCATACTCGATTCATCTTCGTTAAAAATTTTAAAAACTCTCTTCGAGCTTGGCTTGTTTATTTATAGGCTTATTGAAGCTCTGTGCATTTACATTAAATGAATTTGTTCAATAACATATTTATACATATATAATTGAAATGTTAATGAATAATTAAAAATTTATTTATGAACACTAAACAAACAATTAGGTTTAGGTTTAAGTAATTTTTATTTTTGCTTTAGATTTTTTTTCAATTTTTAAATATAAATTAATAAAATAGATATATTATTATGAAAAAATGAAATAAGACATAAAATAATATCATTATTAAATTATAATCACACAATAAGTAAGCTTTAAACAAACTAATAAATGAGCTTCACATGATCATAAAAGATTTTGTTTCTAAATATAAACGAATTAAACATATATTGTTCGAACTCTGTTCATTTAATAAACGGATATTAAAATTGTATTTATAATTATTTATTTAGCTTAATAAATGAACATAAAAATAATTGAACTGTTCATGAATGATTCATCGAAACCTCGGTTCGTTTATAACTCGAAGTAATGTGATATTATAGTCATTATTTTATGATTTTGATTCTCTTCACTATTGATATTCATCATAATTGATTGTGATAGCATTCATTACGATTTAAATACACAATGAACACAATACAATTGAAAACACATCTAAAATCGTAATTTAAATTCATGCTTACTATGATTATTATTCTAGATAAACCATAAGGTAACCAAAACAAATCTAAATCCACTCCATTATGTTTCAAGAATTCCCCCAAACCAATCATACGGAGTAGCCATGGTCGAGAAATAGAGATTTTATATCATTCAGGTGGCTGATACTGATATTAGTTAAAATATCATTGTCCTAAACAATATGGTCATATGAGTACAATTCAATCAATTTTTCTCATTTGGTACAATATGCAACGGTAGTTACATAATTGTCTTGTAAAATAATTTAACACCTTGCAATCTAATTAGGTTTACATTTGATACATTTTCAACATACAATGTTAATGAATCACTTGATTATATTTAATAGAAAAACATAAACTTTTAACAATATTTTAAATTAAACACAAATAATTTTTTTATTAATAAATAATATCAGATAATTCACTACTAAGGTATTAAATATAAATCTTGTTAATTGTAGACATGATTTTGGTTTTTTTTTTTAAGACACTACAACTTAGAGATAAAGGAAGAATTACAAATATTAAGATTTAACCTCTAAAATTATTAGATATTATTTTTTAAAATAAAAGCATAAATTAACTGATTTAAATTTTAAAATTATTGTGTTGGTAAATTTAGAAAAATCATTTAATTATTGGAGGAGCAAAATGATTCTCCTAAATGAAAATATTTTCAAGATTGACATCATGAATATGGATTTGTAGGGTCAATACTCATTGTCATTGAACTAAAATTTTGATGCTTTCAAATTGTGGGCCTTAGTTCCAATTACTTTCACTTATTTAACTTTGACTAGGATTTCTTCCAAATTTCATTTATCAATGAAGTTGATGCCTATAAAAACAAGAGAATTTGTCATTTTCTCTTTTATCATATTTCATATGCCTACTAAGAGAAAACAATTAAATTTACCATTTTACTAAATTATAAGTTTCATAAATATCATTCTACTCTTTTTTTTCTTAAATTTGCCATTTTACTATTTAACCTTGACTAATATATCAGTTTAATTAGGGGTGAGCATTCGGTCGGTTCGAACAGTTCGGTCAAAAAAATTTCAAACCGAATTAACCGACTTAGCTAGAAGAACCGACCGAACCAACCGATATTTTTAATCATAACCGAATTAACCGAACCGACTAAATTTCAATCGGTTTGGTCAGTTAGTTCGGTCAAATCGGTTTATTGGGTCTTGGGCTAATGGTTGTATATTTGGTTTGGGAATGGGTTTAATTGGGCTATTAATATATATAAATATATAATTATTAAATATTAAATATTAAAAGTTCGATTAATTTGGTTAATTCGATTAATAATTTTACTAACCGATAACCGACTGAATTATCTAAATAAACCGATATAACCATCGAACCGACTTAACCGAACCGAATTAACCAAATTCTATCGGTTAAGTTGGTTTGAACCGACTTATACTCACTCCTAAGTTTAATATATTTATATATATATATTTTTTTCCAATTCTAATCACTTGTGTATGGAAAATATAATATTTTATCTAAATCTTATATCCTATTGACATAAAAAATATATTTATATATTTAGAACAAAATGACACTGAGATAAAAAAATATTTATATATTTATAGAAAAGAGTCCTAATAGATTTTAGATGAAGTTGATGCCTTTAAAACAAGAGAAGAAGGGGTCTATATGAAAACTGATTAAAATAATGGTGTCAAAATTAGACTTGTTCATACAATTTGCAGATTTGGTTCTATTTGGATGAAACCTTAAGCATGATTTTTATAGTTGATTTGGCACGACAAATTCAATTTAAAAGAGTTTAAGGATAAAAACTCAGTCTTTTTTAAGATTAATCTAATCTAATTCTACTTGATTTATAAACTGTTTTAATCAAAGTATAGTTTGTTGGGATAATCTAAATAAAACATTTAAATTTTAGGTTATTTATTATACACCTTATCTCTTTTTTTTCCTTTTGAATTTCAAATTATTTAACACAAATGGAATTATATTAGTCTTCAGCAGTCAATTTTTTATACATAACCAGCATAGTTTTTTTCTTTATTTTGTATGCATTAACCAAATTTTCTTTTTAATTTTACTGAGATATTAATATTGTCATATGTCTCTAATTTTTTAATTAATATTTTAAATATATCCAAAGAAGCATTTATCATATTATTAAATTTATTGATAAAATATTCAAACTCGTACCACGTAATTTTCCAGACTTTAAAATGAAGCCCTTTTCTCAAATTAAATTCAATTTATGAAATGAAAATTCCTACGAAGTTGAACTTTTTTCAGATGTCTTTTACTTTTACGATTTACTATTTGAACCAAGTAAAATCAAAATTACGTCCTTTTTAGTTTCATTGTCAGTTGTATACTACCCTTGCGGGGAAGCAAAGCCAGACCCCATTTGCCTTCACATTTGACACCATTTATCAATTCACCATTTCCATTTTCCAATCATAAACTGCCACCAACTTTCTTTCTTTCTTTCTTTGCTTTTGTTTTTTTTTTTTCCTTTCCCTGCAACTGATCTCTTAGAAAATTCATAGTTATCTGCAAATTTGATTTGATTTCTTCAACCTATTTTTTTATTCTTTCCATGCCAGAGAGCTGCAACTCTCGCCACTTCTCATGGCTAATGAGATCCTGTTTCCCTAATCCAAATCACAAATCTTTGATAATAACACCCCAACACCTTAACCCCACTACTGTTTCTCTAACCCTCTCTTCTCTTCCTGATGATCTTCTCTTGGAATGTCTTTCCAGGGTTCCTTCTTCTTCTCTCCTTTCCCTTTCCCTCGTCTGCCGCCGTTGGTTTTACCTCATCCTCTCCCCCTCCTTCCTCCTCCTCCGCCGTCAACTCCACCTCCTCCACCATTATGTTTTCGCCTTCTCCGCCACTGATTCTGGTGTCTTTGCTGCCACCCTCTCTTTTTCTTCACCCAACCATGGCCACGGCGGTGGCGCTGCTTGGGAGCTCTCTTTATATCTTCCGATGAACACTGCTTCACTTGACAGCATCCCGAGGCTCGTTTCTATAGGGCCGCGAATTTACATCGTTGGTAGGAATTCTATGCTTAGATACAACGCTTGGACCCAACACGTTATTGCTAAATCCCCCATGCTTTTCCCTCGCAAAAAGTTCGCCACAGCCGTGGTTTTCGACAAAATTTATGTCGCCGGCGGTTCCAAAACCTCCCCCGCCGTGGAAGAATACGACCCAGAGAGCGATACGTGGCGCGTGGTGACTCACTCGCCAAGGAGGCGTTATGGGTGCATAGGGGTAGCGGTGGATGGCATCTTTTACGTGATTGGTGGATTGAAAATCGGTGGCGCGTGTGCAAATAGAGTTGGCGGGATAGAGGCTCACGTTTATGCAAGTTCGATGGATTTGTATGATGTGGAGGCGCGTGTGTGGTTGCGGAGCAGGACAGTGCCAGGTGGCGGCTGTGTTGTGGCAGCCTGCGCTGTAGCTGGATACGTATACGTTCTAACAAGCCACGCCGTAGAACTCTCATTTTGGCGGTTCGACGCGCGGAGAAAATGCGGCGGCGATGGCAGCAGCGGTGAAGGGTTCGGAGAGTGGTGCAGAATGAAAAGTCCGCCAATGCCGACTCAAATACGACTAGACGGTACCGTCAGATTCTGTTGCGTTGGGGTCGGGGATAAAGTAGTTTTAGTACAAGTTGTCGGGTGCATAGATGACTTGTTGAGAAGAAGTGGAAGGAGCCAAAGAGGCCTGAAAGACGGGCTCGTTTTGGTCTACGACAGTGTCTGTGGTGAATGGAGCCGAGCGGCGGATATTCCAGAGTTTATACGACGCGCCGCCTGTGCGAGTGTGGAGTGCTAATTGGCACAAATTGCTGCCAACTTGCGCCTTTCAAAAAAACCTTCGGTGATTTGTGTAGTATAAGAAGCAGACAAAATGATCGTTTGTAACATGCAGAAGAAGGAAAAAAAAAATGGGCAACAGCATTGGGCACATAAAATACTGATTATTTAATAATTTTATATTCTCAAATTCTTGACTGGATTGCAATTATTTTGTGGTTGAACTTTGGATTTTATCATTGGTGGCAGATTCAAGTGTCTTCTATTTATTTTATTTTAATTATTTAATTATTTATTTACTTATGCAATTTGATCATTGTTTAGCTTAGAATTATTTAGATCCTTTGTTATCTATCTGCGTGTGTTTAACATTGACCAAAAATAGACTAATTTTGTCAATTTCAAAGATAGCATCTTTTTTTAAAAGAAAAAAAAAAAAAAACTAGAAAGCTTCCATTACAGTACTTGAACTAGAAATTGATACATTAGACTTCGCAAATATAAAATAAATTCAATTCTATCATTTGTTACATACGTTAGATTTGTGCTTCTTTTTTTTATTCAATCTTCAGTTAAATAAAAGCCTTTTTATTAAAATAATATTGAAAAATTTTTTATTTACTGTTTAAGTCATTTGAAAATTATTTATCGAAATAGATCAATTTTAAAAATTTATTAAAAAATCGATATTTAAAATACTGATTTCTCAACATGGTAATATCTAAGTGAAAAATTATCATTTAATTAGGCGATTTCTCAATAAATGTATAACTTCTATTTTTTTCTGAATACGTAACATATATACATATAATTATATAAAATTTTGGAAGAATTTTAAAAAAATAAATTAATAATTATTAAAAAAAAGCAAAACCAAAAAGTTAATTATAAAATTATTAATAAAAATTATAATTATTTTTTTCTCTTAATTTTATTATTTTCTTTACTGTTGCTCTTCTCTACGTTCTTAATTGAATCGACCATTCCCATACATATAAAAATATATATAAATTATATATATAAATATATAATAAATATATAAATTATATATAAAAATTATATATATTAAAATAGTATTTACAAACAATAAAATATTAAAAATTATTT
>JBBYHM010000025.1:8695527-8742719 GCA_038381775.1 Adansonia rubrostipa
TAATAAAAAATAAAAATATTTTATATTAAATCTCGATTTATCATTTACAAATAATAAAAAATAAAAATCTTGAATTACTATTTAAAAATAATTTAATAGAAAAATATTTTATATTTTGGGGCTTTATTGACCGATTTCTCAATTGGTGCAAAAAAAAAGAACACTTCATTGACCGATTTTTCAATCAATGCGAAAAAAATTATAAAATAATTTGCAAAAAAAAAAATAAAAAATCAACATATTATAAAAATATAAAATAGTAATGGGGAAAATAAGGTTAACAAAAAATTTAATATTTTAATTATTCTTATATAGTACATCCTCTTTCCCTTAAATAGTATCTGAGTTTGATTTTTATTGCAATCAAACTTTTTTTAACTCTAATAATTAATATTTTAGATATTTATTTAAACAAAATTTTTATAAAATATATATTTGAAAAACCAACCTCTTTATTCAATTTTCAGGAATTTTTAAATATTTTAATTCGTAATAATATTATTAAAGTAAAAAAAATCAAAATAAAAAAAATATTTGATTATCGAAAATCAAATTAGGACAATATTTATGAAGTATGGTAAGTATTTATTTTGCATTATATTGTCAGTCAGTAGCTAGGTTTAGTTACTTTGCAGCGTAATTGTTAACTCAGAATGGAATAAAATGGAATTGAGCTAAAAAAATTCGAAATCAAAAGAACTGAAACCCAAAATAATTAATTTAAACTCGTCCAATTGTTATCTATAAAATTTTTTAATAATTTTGGCTAAACTCATTTAATTGCCATCTCTGAGCATTTTTAATAATTTTGGCAACGTTTGATAATAGTAGGTAACTTTAAAAATAATTTTAACAATTTTTAGTATAATTTTAACAATGTTTAATAAATTAGATTGTTTTTATGTAATTTTGGTAACTTTTAAAATAATTTTAAATAAGTACTAGTGTAATTATAGTAAACTCTTATATATTATTTTGTAAACAATTATAATAATTTTAATAACATTTCTAATAACTTTGCTAAAATTTGATAAATTTTATAAAATTTGTAATAAATTTGAAAACTTTTTATATATTTTTTTAATAATCTTTAGTATAATTTTGATTTTTTAATGTAATTTTGATAACTTTTAATATTATTTTGATAATTATTGATAAATATAATTTTAATAACATTTAATATAATTTTAGTAATATTTTATATAACTTTTAATTTTTATATAATTTTGATAATTTTTTGTTAACTTTTAATGTAAGTTTATTGATTTTTGAAATATTTTAATAACTTTTAAATAAATTTGGTAACTCATAATAATATAATTTTGTAATAATTTAATAATATTTGTAATAGTTTTAATAAATTTTGATATAATTTTAATAATATTATAATAACCATGATATTATTCAATATAATATTATAATAAAATAAAAAAATTATTTAATGTGCATCTAAAAAAGTATTTAATAATATATTATATATTAAAATAAATAATATTAACTTATTATATTATTCACGTGCAAACTATGTGCAATGTAAATTTGTTTACTTCAAAAAGTAGTACATTGTAGTAGACTTATTTAGATTAATTTGGTTAAAAAAATAGAAAAAATATAATAATATATTAATACTAGTTTTTAATGCTGAAAAAAATAATATTGAGTTTTTTATTTATAATGTTTTAAACAAATTTAAGCAATGTTAATTTGATTACTTATTTTTTTAATAAAATTTATACGACTTTATATGCAAATTAAGAATTTCTTTGTACGACTAGAAAATAATATAAGGCAAAAATATTATTGTCTAATAAATCTAAACAAAGTAATAAAATAGTGTTACAGCTAAATTTATATTTGTTACTGTTACACTATCGATATAAGATTTAAATTAGTAGAGAATAGCTCTTTCAAGCAAAACGAGAATAATATAATATGTAAGTAAAAATATAATAAATATATAAATTAAAATTAAAGTTTATATTTATTTTTAAGTTAATTTGCTAATAAATCTGAAAGAAGTAATAAAATAATATTACAGCCTAATTTACTAATATATATATATATAATAGTTTTTTACTAATATGTAACAAAAATGAGTTTTTGGTGCTACAAATAGTTTATAAGCTTTTATTTAATATATAAAATTTTATTTATTAAAAAAGTCAATCATTAGCGGTTAGAGTTTAAATTAATAAATGTGAATTTTTAGGTGAAATATCTATTATTACATTTGGTATATTTTAATATGTAATAATAATTGTTTTGAACGGTGTATCTACGGTAGCAAAGTAAACATGTAGACATTATTCTATTATATGTTCAGTGCAATTTATTAATTTAAATATTTCGCATATTGTAGTCAAATCTTTTAAAATTAAAGGATTTATATTTGAAATCAATGCTGTGGTATCCAAAATATAAAAGAGAAAGATTAAGTATTAAAATTAAAATAAATGCCATGATACTTTAAAAAATTGACCCTAAAAAATTTAAAGAAATATAAACTAATGAACCAATAATATCTCATTAGGATATATAAGTGTTGTTATCTATTTATATTTACTTGTGTTTGTATTTGTTTTGAGAGAAAACGAATAGATCATATAAAAATAAATCCACACATTTAATGTCGATTTCTCAACCCATTCTAAAATAAACTTATTTTAGTAAATAATTTTAAAACAATTTAAATCCATAAATAAAAAAATTTTAATTATATTTTAATAAAAAGCCTTATGCATATATCTCTTTTCCCTTTCAAATTTGCTATTTGTTGTAAGATTAAAAAGGGATCTAACAAATTTTAAACTGGATACGAAAATGGCACAATGACACTTTTTAACAAATACAAAAGCATTACAATAAGCATGATATGAACAAGTTTAAACATAATTTACATAATTAAAATAACATGTTTAATATTTATATCTGTATTCAAAATTTAACTCATTTAATAATTTTTATCATATTTATGTTTACATGACTAATATTGAAAAAACAAGAGACACGACATACGTTTACGGATTGATGGGTCAAATTAAAAAGTAAATTTAGTATGTAAGTAAATGGAAAAGAAAAGCTCTAATATAAAAAAGTAAAACCAAAAACATTGAAAGACTCATTTTCCCCTATACCAAGGAATACTGAAGGATAAAAGTGAACTCTCGGCTAGTGAAGCAAAGCCTAACTTTATTTCATGCCTTAACAAATGCAAAAGGTAAAATTTGAATGAATTCCTAACTAGCTAGCTTCACAAAAATTCATCAAAAGTGAAACTTAATGCACAAAGCAATGAAATATAAAATAGAAACTATGAAAGTTAAAGTAGCAATGAAACTTGGCTGTCTTAAACCACGGATCAAAGATTATTCGATGCCCCTTGCAAAATTTGATTCCACAACTATTAAAGAAGGTGAAGGAAGTGTGGCAGCTTGTTTTTTTTTGCTTCTTCAATCGGGCAAGTAATGATTTATTGGCGCTTTGGCGAAGGAAGCAAACAGTCATACACCCGTTCCATTCGAGTTGTCACGATTAGCTTGTACGTAGTCTGAAGACCAGGCTTTCCCAAGTCAATTATATCCTGTTTCAAACTGTTCATTACAGTTATATTGCTGGTCAGTTGCAATCCGAGTTCAAGTTCAATGTTCAACAAGCAATAAAAGCTAAAACAGACCCAGAAGTACTAAGTACTTAAATCATAAAAATGAAACGGATGAATGAACCAACCATTGCCATTCACCGGTGGCCTCTGCATGACTTCTGACAGCATGGTATAGGCGATCCAGACAATAAATCAGCATCCCAAACATGCATCGTGCATCATTTTCCTGCAAAAGAATATTCAATATGTTACACTTCTTAATTTCACCCATAGAAACAAAGTTGGGATTGAGATGCTATGTTACTTGGACTCGGGAGTGAGGGTCGGATATCGGTAAGTGGCCAACATGGGTATGCCCAACTTTTCTAAATTTTTCGATATATTTGGGAAATCATACCTCCATTCACATGTCCGAAAATATGTCATACGTAGGTGTTAGACAGATACTTTAGAGAAAATGAAGAGCCTAGGTAACATAGGTCAGATGTCGTGATGTACAGTACCAGTTGAAGCAAATAGAATTTGAGGTTAGTCAGTCAGTAGAGTTACAATAAAGCATTATAACCAAATAAAGGTTCTTACAAATCAACTTTTTTGACTAAGAGTCACCTAATCCACATGGAAATACAAATGCAAAAAGTAGATGTAGAATCACTAATATAAAACAAGCCTAAGAAACATAGTAATTAAACAAGTTAATTTTATGAGCAATGGATGGGATACTGATGGAGGGTGAAGATGCACTCACAATATATATATATACACACACACACACAGAACCAGTGGCAATAAGAAAGCTCCTTTCAGTTCTCTCTCTATGGTTAAGAGTAAGTAGAAGTCAGCTCACTCTCTGACCATCTCTAGAGTTGGCAAAACAAGAAAACTAAAGAATGGTCCCTGAAGTGATGTAAGCATAAGTGATGACAAACTATTTACCTCCAGGCAATCTAAGCTAGTTAGATCTTGCACACAATTGACAAAGCAAATAAAGCACAGGATCTTAAGATATCAATGAATTTGATTCCTCCCAAATAGTAGTGAAAATATAATGACCAGAAGAAACAACTTCAGATGCTTATATCTCGAAAATGGGTTGCTCAGAATGGAAATTTTATCACGCCTCAGATCCATGTGGTTAAGGTTAAAAGAGAAAGCAGAAGCACTCAAGCACTAAATCAAATAGTAAGGTTCCTACCAGTCCTTGATCAACGCAAGTTTGGTACTGCATAATTGTTTTCTCAACCTCCACAATGAGTAGCCTCCTTTGGATACGTGCAATCCTTCCTCTGCCTTCTGCTCTAGTATCCTGATTACAATAACAAAAACCAGATAATTAATGGAATGGAAACAAGAATTTGATGATCAGTAGGTATGTTTTGTTGGCCTAAGCAAATATACCAAATGACTTTAGAAGGTATATACACATGTTGGAATTTAAAAGGTTGAATTGATAGTGGAGCAATATACATAACCATCACGGCACCGCCACGAACTAAACCTAGCATATGGTCTCTTCCTATTTCCTACGCTCATCAACAAATGAGAATTGACTTCAAGAGATTAATTAGATAACATACAGTGTAGAGCTTTGAAGTGTTCTCACCTGTCTAAGCCATGCACGCACAGCAACAATCAGACCAAGAGATAGAAAGAATGCCGGCAAGGCAGCTAGGATCGCAAAGTTGATTTCATTTGCTCTGAGAATCTGATCCAGCTCAAGCATTGCCCTAATTTAAAGAGCACCTTTAATAAGTAAGTACATTCAGATAAACTGGCACGCCATTAACAATTAAGCATATAAGCAGTAATAGGCCAGTATTGAACTTACATCTCAATATCCAGTTTCAACTTCTGAACCTGCAGTGGCAAGAACAATAAGGTTATATAACAGAATTAGAAGCAGCAACTGCACAGCAAAGGTAATGAGCATCACCTGGATGAGCAGACAGCGAGCAAGCTCTCCATTGACAAGATTCTGGATGGGATGCGTAAGTTCCTTTTCATATCTACATTATAAATCCAATGAATTAGAATTTCTCAGAAAAAAATTTTCCAAACTAAGAGATGTACACCATACCATGGTAATTCAGTTAATATTTTGGAAATATCAACAGGCAAACCGGTCTATCGTTGAGAATACAACATTATCCAGATATTTTGGCATTTATAAAAACTTACTATTCCTAATCTTTTCAGTCTAAATTTTTGTCCCTAAAGCATTCATACAGCTAAAATTCCAAACCAAAAGGTCAGTTCAGATTTACAAAGTTAAACTAGTGTTTGCACTCTACTGAGCATTGCCCGTATGCATATATCCATACTTTAACTGCTTCGGTTCATCATATGCTTAACTTCATCTCTGGACACATGCACAAGAATATACAACTTTCAAATGTGAATGTATATGCTTGCATGTGTGCTGACACACAATAGCACACATGGGAATGACTCCATTCTCCATGTCTCTTCTCACTTTCTGGACTAGTATGTGTAAAGCATTCAGGTTTAGATGTGTTTGAATCTAGCATCTATGGATTTGTTAAAAGCTCTTGTCACACTTCTACTTGCTCTTGCACATTTCTATAGGCTAAAAGGACCAGCTTAAAGTACTGGTAACTCAGTGCTGGTGTCATAGAACAGCCTAGATAAACCTTGTCTTCCAATTTTGTTACAGCCATAAAGTAGCAGAAATCAATATGAAATTATGTGGCGAGTTACTGGCTATATATAGACATGGAAATGAACTCAAATGTAAAAATTTTGAGCCAATATTTAATGGTGAAAATCAGTCCACCGCAATCTTGAAACTAGTATTTGCACATAATTTCTATCTTTTCACTATTGTTTCTAGCTCTGTACTTGGTAATCCTTATATGCACTTATCAATAAAAACAGGGTGAAGGGAAAATTTTGCCGGCTATGTCCTACAAGTACGTCATAAGTCATCAAGTACTAATATGATTAACATTGCCATAATATTAGAAACAAAGTAGCACCTTGCCATAACTATCTCAAGCATTTCCTGATCTGATGCATTCTCTGGGAATTTTTTACCCTTCGTCTGCTCACTGAAGGCCAATAACATTCTACAAACCATGAAAGCAGTTATGTCCAGAAAAAGAATTTGACATGGCAGTCAAGAATATATCAATTACCTTAGAATGAAAGAAAAGAATTTCATTACATCCAATCACAATAAAAAAGAAAGGGATGAAGTAGTGAAGCAGGAAGAAATCTAGAGCCAAATAAAACAAACATCAAGCAACTTACATCCCTAGTAGAATCCAAGTTCTTTTGTTTTGATATATCATGCAAAACTTAGAGTCGTATACTAGTATGAAAAAAGTACAAATCTTTTTGTACACATGAAGGCCCACCAGGCCTTAGACTGCACAAGCAAGCAGCCCTTCTTTGTCCCTTCGACCTAACCCCCACCCCTCTTTCCAAGGTTTGAACACTTCCAAATAACATGGTTTTTATATTCTCAGAATATATACTCTAAATCATCTATCTGCCTAAAATTCACAACCATGTATTCACAAAGGACAGCTTTATGCATAGAGAAAACTTAAGACTAACCAAACTCTCGCAGCTTGGAATAAAGAGAAATAATAGACCTGTTCATCAGTTTATTTTTAGGTACCAAAAATCTTATCAACCAATGTTTTAGAATCCCACCCCCCAAAAAAAGAGAGAAAAAGAAAAAGGGCTGAAGAAATTGCATCCAGCAACTCCTTCACAAATTTTATTTCAATCATGAATGCAGATTGGAAGGAAGAAGATTTAACCTGTGGAGAGAATTGGAAGTCAACTGAACTTCCTCCGTATCCATCACACCTTTCTGCCTTTTCTTAAATGTAGCCAAAAGTTCATCTCTAATTGACAAAAGCTGAAGATAACTTGAGTTTAACATCAATGAAACCAGTTGCATTCTCAAGCATACATAAAGATAGCCAATACAGAAATGTTAAAAAAAAAAAAAAGGAGACAATCAGATTAGCAAATGGGAATGTACCGGTTGCTCAACATGGTCATTAAAGAAGCTAGCTGTCGAGTCCTTTGCTTCACGAATCCAATTGTCAATGTCAGAACTTCCCATCAGACGGCTATGCCGAAGGAGCCAGAGAGAACAAACTGAAAGGCCAACTGCACCAAATGTATACCGGATCCAGTAACGAGTTACTTTCCTTGGTTTTTGGTGTTTAGCTACCTAAGAGCAAGGTAAGAGAGAAAGCAACACATCCCAAAAATTAATTGACCATGAAATGCAAGAACCTTAAATGAAAAGCCAGCTGGTTAATAAAAAACTGCCTGACTTTATCCCAATAAGGATTAAGGATAAAAGGATTCATTACCACTAGAGCTAAGTAAGAGTCCAGTTCCTTTAGATTCTTATAAACCATGTTGATACCATCGCTAAGTTCACAAGGTGTCCATTGAGACTCTTCCTGATTGGTTTCTGGCAATTTCTCAAATAGCAGGGGAAGTGAATAGGTTCCATCAACAGAAGAATCACTCTGCATAATTTTTTTTCCATGAAAATTGGAACCTACAAGTTTTTAACAACCTAATATAGCAGCAAATCTGAAATGCTCTCCACAAGAGTGAAAATGTTGCAAAAGCAATTATGAAAAGAGACATATTAATATTGTTACCTGACGCAATGCATGAAGATGGCCAATTGATGCCTCCAACTTAGAAAACAAGCTGTTAAGAGTGATCATTAGTGCGGAAAATGACTTCTCAGGATCTTTTACCAACTCCTCTCCACATTTTTCAACTTCCACATAAAACTAGTCAATAAAAAGCAATGAATCCTTGATTAGTTGTGCATTAAAAAGAGAAGACAACAATGCATATATGCGCAGTTATTAAGCCTACAGAACTACTACGTTCTTAAAGTTAAGTCTATCTATAGTTTTTGGAAAATATGAGGATAAAGAACAAGAAAAAAAAATTACTAAGATTGCAAAGAGTATCAGCAGATGATAGGCTTCCTTATCGTGGTCAAAACACGGCATGACAGTACAAAACTAGAACAAGATGGAGCAAACCTCAGCCAAAAAAGCAGCAACTGAACACCTTAAGGCAGATAAGACAGCTATCCTTTCATAGATATATGCAGATGCAATATGCGAAAGATGCTGCATTGCCAAACCATCAGTAACACTTTCACGCATGAGTTGAGCAGTCCCATTAACAAAAGCTCGTGGCCCTCTCTCAAAAATCATGAAGTAAATTTTCCTAGCATCAGACCCCTGAAAATTTGCACAAAATTAGGACAACAATGAAAGTCAATGACCAAGAATTACTCTGTCAAGTATCATGGGACTGTTGGTTTTGCGACTCGTATTATGCTCACGGAAACAAGAAACAATAAATTTGCTTGGATAATGGATAAAATAGAAAAACAATATTGAAGAACTAAAAAAAAAAAGTAAATTTTGTATTTTCATAACAAAATGTAAAAATTTAACTTTTACAAAAGAGCAATTAAGTTATAGTTGATAGTATTACATTATAATCATTTTTTCATTTTTTACCACTTACCAGTTTTGCTTGATACTTTTTTTTTTTTTTGGCTTTATAACAACTTTTTCAGATTATAATTGCTTGTTGCATAAACGGTAAAAAGAAATTCAAAATTGACTGAAAAAATAAACTGATACTAACTGAAATGAAACACTAATTCTAACATAATTATTTCCGGAAAAAAATTAAATCATGTCTTTCTTTTCATAAAAACTCATGCATTCTTCTAATTATTCAAAAATTAGATTTAGCAAAATAAAGATATGAACAAACTAAGCTTTCGTAATTAGTATACAACTTTACCTCAGCTCTAGATTGCCAAAATTGCAAATTTTTTTGAATCTTATGCAAATTTAAAATAGAGCAATCCATTAAATAATTTAGAACTTCATAAATCCTCGATACTTCTGGCGTTGTCCTGCATGTAAAAAAAAAAAAATTCAAATTCAAATATTATAACCAAAACTATCACTTTTCACTTTCAATCAATTAAAAATGAAGAAGAGGTGGAGTTCGTACGGAGTAGATTTGAACGAATTGGAAGGCAATGGAAGAGGGAGACCAGCCCTGCGCTTTGATGAGATAGGAAGACCCGTTTGGCGAGAGAGATTTGAGATTTTCTCGAGAAAATTGGAAGGAGAATAAGCAAACAAAGCAGAAAGCCGGTTCCACAGATAGTTGGAGTAAAATGAGATTAGGGTTTTAACGTCCCCAGATGATTCATTTCCAGCAGCTTCCATACTTTTTCCCTTGTAATTGCAGTGCAGAAGGCGCTTTTCAAATGAGTCGTCTTCTCGGGTTATTTTGATCTTCGAAGCCGCTAATCACCGTTAGGAACAAATTAATAAACTCTTGCAATTTTTTATGAGTTTACAAGGTCATCTCAATTTCAGGTGTACATCGGCTTTACCAGGGTTGGGCTTGATTTAGATCAAAGAAGAAAAATTTTTCGATTGCACCGTGGGGTGCAACATTAACTCACTGCCCCTGCAGGGAGAGGGTCCACCCACCCACTTAAAAAATATTAATAATTTATATTATATAAATTTTAAAAATATATTTATATCATATTATATCATATTATTTATTTATTATTTTATATATATTTTATTTATATAATTTTATTTAATATTATTAAATCTACTCATAATTGAAATTTAATTCTTACCATGCTCTTAAAATTTTTTTATTTAATTTATAAAATTATTTATTTTTATTAATTATCTCATCATTATTTTATAATTTATTTAATAAATTTTAAATTATATAATCATTTAATATAATAAATAAATTTATATAAATTGTATATAAATTAATTAATTAATATTTAAATAAATATATAAATTAATATTTTTAAATAAATTTAAATGTAAAATATTATTATAATATAAAATATAAATAATTTATCTACATATTAGATTAATATCTTTAATGATCATTTTTTTCATTCTTAATGCACTATCATTGCTACTTTGTTATCAAAATATATATCTCACTTTTAATTTTTTTAATCATTTTTACTTCAATCTCACCATTAAATTAATTTATCATTACTGTTGTTTTTAATCTCATCGACAAGCTAATCTCATCACCTAAGTAAATGACCTCTAATTGGACGTGGACAAGGATAGATATTGGATAGAAAAGATTGGATATATATAAATATATATATATATGAGATTCTTTCACAAACCTAAAATTAATTATACATTCACAATTTTTTATATAATTTATATTTATTTAATTAAATTATTATTTATCAATATAATTATCCTCATTACACACCTAACATATTAACTTTTATTGCAAAGGCTCATACATATATATATATATGTTTGAATTAAATAAATCACACTCCTCCCTTGTCAAAGTCCCAACAAAAATACAAAGTTTATGCAGTATTGAATAAATCAAACCAAATAGGTGATAAAAATTAATAATTTATTCGATCTAAAATATATTAATAAAATTAAAATTATATATAATTATAAATTAAATTGAATTCAAACAGAGTATTAATTATTTTTATATCTATTCAAGTTTAAATCCACCTGACTCAATATATATATATATATATATAGATATATATAGTATTTTTTTGATTAAGCCAGACGGCCGTCTAAATTGTCCTTTACTACAGTTCTCGTTTGTCAGTATGATTTTGCTCCTGGGGGTGCAATTATCCTGGCTTGCTTTGGGATTTTCAAGTAGCTAGAATATACTTTGACATGATTCCTGGACCCGAACTGTCAAGGAAATATAAAACGATAGCTTCATTTCTTTTTTCCCTGTGTGGCACGATGCAGTAGAGCCTGATAATTTTCCAAGGAATTTAACTTAAATTACATGATCTAGCTTTTATAGGACCTTCTTGGAGAAGTATTCTTTGTGGAGCTGCCAGAACCGGCTAGTTCAGTTAGCAAAGGAAAAGGCTTTGAAGCGATTGAAAGTGTAATTCTCTCATTGCCGGACCACATGCTTTGCTTGATGCTAATCAACTCTAGGAAAATTAAAAGAAAAAAAATCTACATTATTTGGTTCTTATTTATAGTATAAACTAAAATATAATTAATATTCAAGTCAGATCCAAACTTAAAATAATTTGATTAAGTTTAACTTGTTTGAAAATGAACATTTTAATATTTATTTAAATTAATTTTTTAAATTTAATATTTTTATCTAAACTCTTTTAAATATTTGACGATTTTTTGAGTCTAGTAGAAAATATAATGAATTGGTAGAGTCTTAGTTCAATCTATAAATAATAAGTAAGAAAAACCAAATCAAACATGTAAAAGATCATTTTTATTAATTTTTTATGAATATCAAAATTTACATTTTTAACTTTTTAATCGGATATTAAAAATACATATAATTAATTAAAATATTTATTTAATATTAAAATATATATTTAATATTTTATTTATTTTTAAATTAAATATTTTAATTGAATTAATTGATTCGATGAATCAAAGATCATGTCAATTTCACTTTTAATTTGATTTTTTTTAATTCATGGAATCTACGTGTTTTTCTAAATTATCTTGAGCCAACGAAAGGAATAATAATACTCAAAATTTACTACTAGTAATAGTAAGTTTAACTAAAAATAAAATAAATTTCGTACTAAAAATGAAAAAGTAATATAATATAATAAACTTATATGCATTTAAAAAAAAAAAAACCAAAAAAGGGGGAGAAGGGCAAAAAAGAATGAACGGAAAAAAGGGGGAGAAGGGCAAGCGTAAATAGGTTCCGTTATAAACGATTGAATTTTGGCTATTATGAAAATCTAAATCTCTTACTCTCTTTTTTCTGTCGTCAAAGTCACAAAAACAAAACCCTAATCTTATCGTTCAGTTTGGGCCTCCAAATACCTCTCTCTCTCTCTCTCTCTCTCTCCCTTTTGTCTCTGAAATCTTCGATCCTTGAATCTCCATCGTTCGATCCATCTTCACCTTCCGTTCGACCCAGGTACTTCCGATTTTTAATCATTTTCCTTTTGGATTTCTTCCTTTCATTTTCTGTTCGTTTTAGAACTTTGTTGAATTGATTATTTTGTTTTATAAAATTTTTTTGATTGATCATGTTGGTGGATCCTTCAATTTTCTTTTAATTTCTATTGAATCTGCATTGTTCTGTCGAAGAAATCGCGAATTACTTTCGCTTTTTCAAGGTTGTTTTGATAATTTTCCGATTGAATTGGCTCGTTGAAATCCCGCTCTTGGAATAATGAAAAATTACCTTGTTGAGATATGGTTTTTAGGTGCATGGGTTATTCATTTACGAAAATGGAAAACGAAAATGTTCTTTTTGACCTCAAATTTGGGATTATTGGAAATATGATTTTGAAAAGCCGGGACCTCTGTTATAGTGTCTTTGCTGGTGTACTTGGCTGCGGTAAAATAGGTTTCTTTGTGATCAGAATTTTAGAAAACACAGGGCGTTAGTCTGCAATTGATCATCTTAACTCTTATCTATGAGTTCCTTCTTGATTACATGAATTTTAACTTTTCCATACTATCATACTAGTTTTTCTTTTTCTTTTTTTTTTTCTTTTTTTTTCCTTTTTTGGATTAGAGAATTGACAGTATTCTTTAGGCAGACTTCACAATGCTAAGTGATTCATATGGCTGCAATTTTATTATCTGCTTTAGGGAATTGCGAAGCTCAGATCTCCAATCTTTGTTTTGGGAATATGGGGAAGCTGCAGTTTTTTATTTGTTAGGATTTAGTTAGTATTCTCTAAATTAGTCAGGATTGATTATGATCAGGGATCAAATTTGTTTGCGTTCATTTTTGTAAAATATAAAGGTAAAGGTAAAGGGAGAAGGAAAAGGAAAAGAGCCTCTAAAGAAGCTTAGATTTGCCTGCCTTAGTTATGTTCTCCTGTTTCTTGTCTGTTAATTAAAAGTCCTTTTCCCGCATCAATCATGGCCTCAATTGATATCATTTTCTACAAATGTCTCTTGAATGGAGAGTGCCAATGCAAAAAATATACATATATCTGGATTTTTTTTTCATTCTATTGCAAACCCAACAATGTAATATCTGAATTTGGTGAGCTAGGTTCTAACTGGAACTTTTAAGCGTAGTAAAGAAGCTTTATAATGAGACTATTTTCAGTTTTAAAGTCAATGAGCATATCTTGGTCAAAGAATGAAGCCAGCAACTTCTTAAATTAGAGCAACATAAGGTTTCTTTTATTTTAATTTTCTGGTTCGTGTATTGGTCTGGGATGCAAGGGTAAGTACTAACTGCAACCTTTAAGATGGTGTAATGAGCTTGAGAATCAGTTAGTTAAATTTCTAAATGAAGATTGATATTATGCCAAAACAATGAATTTTAAAATGTCTTAATTGAAGATCAAGGATAAAAAACTTTAATATAAGCACATATATGTTTGAGTTGCAAGTTCTTATTATTAGCACGAACTTTGGTTTAAGATGGGAGAAATAACTTATTTGCATGGGTTGGAGCTATTAGTTAGAAGAGTCCAGTGGAAGAAACCAGGTTTGGAAGGGTTTCTGAAAAATGTTTGCGACTATTATTTCATTCTTTTTGTCATTCTTTGATGGATTGTTTATTCTAGGAGTTCGATACTCTGTTAATATGGCATACTTTAATTAATTCTTTGACTGTTGTGTATTCTTCTATTATTTTCTGGTCTTCCCTTTAAAATTCTTTATAGATAATGGTTCTTATTGTCTTCTGATGGGGGAAGATCTGTTAGATAATGAATTAGGGATACTGGCTTCGATAAAAATTAAATCTCCTTGCAGGAATTTGCCAATTTATAAGGTTGTTATTGAGATATAATATTTTGCACATTGAGCAGGAAACATGTTTACTCAGGGTGTAGTTCTCAGGTTTTATTTTGGTATGCTTTCTTTAACTGGTTAGCAGTATTATACTTTTTATCCAGGCACAGTATTGTGAATTTTTGGGTCACAGCAGGCTTGAATCAATGTATTACTTGGAGCCTTTTGGATTCCAGAACCTATTTTTGATTGTTGAAACTGAAAACCATCAACTTTGCTAATTTGATGAACATATTGTGAGAAGTAAACTCTTATTTCGTTTCTTCTTTTCATTGTTATTGACTTCACTATTAGGCCTATTTTGGTAACATGCCAGAAGAAAAAAGACCATTGCTTTTGTAATTTTTGAGTATTGACTGCTTGAGTCTTTATATACCTCTTTAATTTAGTAAATTGTTGTCTTAAAAGTTTCAGGACTATATTTGGCTGCAATAATGTCACCTGCATCCAAGTCTATGTCCAAGGATAAAAACGCTGCTAAGGAATCTCAGAAGGCTTCTACAAAGCCTTCAGGACCTGCTAATGCAGGTAGTGGTGTTCCGGCTAGTGCATATAATCCACTTTTGGGAACATTTCATACCATTGAAACAGTGCCATCATCATCTGCTTCACCTCTTCAAAACAGTGGTCGTTTCCGAAACATAGATGAGACAGATGAGCATTTGAGGGGCTCACTTGGAGCTGGGGTTGAGTATGATTCTGTATCTAACAATGGTAGCTGGTCCGGTGAGTCAGAAGATCACAAAGAGAGAACATCTAATCTTCCTCCACGGCAGGAAATAATACCGGGAGCGGACAATGATAAGCGAGAAAAAATTCGTCAAAAGAATGAGAGGAAACATCAGCGTCAGAAGGAGAGGCGAGCTCAGGAGTTGCATGAGCGGTGCAGTGGCTATCTCATGTCAAGAAAGCTTGAATTACTTGCTCAGCAGCTTGTAGTAATGGGATTCTCTCATGATCGGGCAACAATGGCTCTTATATTGAATGAAGGCAAAGTGGAGGAATCTGTGGCATGGCTTCTTGAAGAAGGTGAAGAAGCAGTTAAGCATAAGGATTCAACTATTGGTGGCGGGAATTTGAAAATTGACATATCAGAAGAGCTTGCATGGATTGCTGATATGGAGATCAGATACAAATGTACAAAGCAGGATGTTGAAAGAGCAGTTGTTGGTGCTGAAGGTGATCTTGAGAAAGCAGCAGAAGCCTTACAAAGCTTAAAGCAGGACGCACCTGCTCTACCAAAGCCTGAAGAAACTTGTGATTCCGTTACTAAGAATGCCAATAAGTTGCAAGTGGGAGGCGGTCAAAACTTATCAGTAAGGCCACAACCAAAACCAAGTCCTTCTGCAACACAGCATAGAAGGGATGGCAAGGATTTTAACTATACAAAAGCAGCAGTTACAATGGGATGTTATTCAGTATCTGTGAGTAAAAGTTTCCAGCCTTTGAAGAGAATACAGCCTAAGTTGGAATGGGCACAAAGTGCAGCATCAGCTGAGAATAGGTGGCCATGTTCTGGATCAAGTCTTTCTCCTTCTTACTCCTCGGTGGCACCTCTGCAGGCCTCACCTCCACCAGCGAAGACAGAAAGCCATTATGTGGCTGTTGGAACTGATTTTAAGAGCCTTCAGCCATCAATTAGGGAACCTGTTATAATGATGCAGCGACCTCAAGCTGTAAGTACAATGCAGGTTTCAGCTACAAGCATAAGTTCATCTCCTTCTGGAACAACCTCCTTTATGCATCCAACCAGTAATGTTGATATTCAGAAGTCTAATGGCTTCATGCCCCATATTGCAAGTGCTAGAAGCCTTAGTTCCAATCTGAGTTCAAATCAGATGCATCACCAGGTTTATTATCCTCAACAACAACACTTCACATCTAGCAGTGGTCCCAGGGATTCTCCAGGAACATGTCGAGGAAATGGTTTATGGACTAGAACAGGCGCATCACCAACGCTTGCACCAGCATCTTCACTTGGACTTTTCACTGGTTTGGGTTGTACCAGTTCATCAGGATCCTCTTCTCCGGTTGACTGGGGCAGTGGTAGCTCAATGGAACAGTTAGACTATACCAACATCGATTGGAGCTTGGATAGGGGGTTGTCTTCTTCTCCAAGGCCCGATGGAATTTGGCCGGGATCGACATCTCCTATGAAGAACGCTCACATTTATTATCCTGATACATACGGATTAAGTGCTAAACCGGCAATGAGATTGAAACTTTCTAATGGGAACGGTATATCTACTGCAGGGTTGCAGGATGGAGTGGCTACCGCCGAAACTTCAATTGCAGGCTCGCATGAGTGGACTTCACCATTTGGAGGGAAAGATCTTTTTAGCTTACCCAGGCAGTTTGTTTCTTCTCCTTCACACTAGGGTGAGGAAAAGATTTTATGAAATAAAAATGAAAGAACGAATAGACAAAAATGTGCTTGATTTTGGCGTTTAGTGTTGGATCTTGTGATGCTAATATGTCGATTGCTGGTGAAATATCACTTTGGCGAGAAAAAGAGCACCCGTGTACTTCAGTCTTTTTATCTCTTATCAGCATTAGTACAACCAAGCAAACACAAAATCAAAACATAATACAATAAAATATATGAACATGAAACAAATATTAGATCTTCAAGAGGGTGCTTGATTTCATATGCTTTTTCTCACATTTTCCGGCACCCAAAGCTGATGGCAACTTAACATTTAACATTACATATTCTGATAGCATTTATAAATACATCAATTGACGTTGTTCATATATAGCAAGTAAATCATTCAAGCAAAAACAGTTCCATCCTTCTTCAGCTAGTTTAAATCACTCGAAGGTTCGTGATGCTTCTGGGGGTTGACAAGCAACCGTTGAAACGGGTTCTATGTACCACTCAGTTTCATCCCGGTTAATAAAGTTGGCATCTGGATTTAAAAATAAGAGTTCCTAATCCAAATAAATAAGAAGCATATAGAACTATCAACTGCAACCATATTAAAAGAATGATGAATCAGGGTCATATAATCTTGAAACAAAGTTCAAACATCAAACTTTCTCATTATTTATGGATATTAATGGAAGGCTCAATTAAGGTTTCAGAAATATACTGACATGTAAAGCAGTAATCATTTAAACTACTTGCAAACTTGCCTGACAAAAATACGTCACGGTAATCATCATCGTCATATACAAATTGTGGAGGATCAGGGGAACCAATTCCAACAATGGTGCTTCCACTGCATTACGTTGCAAAGAGCACTGAGATTTTCACTTAGCAGCCATTAAGATAATTGAATGAAACGTCCATATCAGCACCCAAATGATACACTAGCATATACATACACCAAATTAACATTTTATTCTTTTTTTTCTTCTTCTTTAAATATGGTATTTCAAATAACAATCAACAATAAAGGGCTGTAATTAGCAGCTCATTTAATATTATGGTATGTGAATTTCTTTTACGGGTTTAGACTTGTCCACACATTTTCCTTATCTTATCTGTTTAAGCCTATGTTACTTAGGCTTGGATGTGAGCGTCAGATACAGCATATGTCTAACATAGGTATATTCAATTTTTTATTTTTTTTAAAGTTTTTCCATGTATTTAGAGGGTCATATCTCCATACCCAAGTCTGAAAATGTGTTGGACACAGGTACTTCAAGAAAAATGAAGAGCCAGAGCAACATAAGTTTAAGCAGAAATATCAGGTCCTCATTGATCTAAGCATAATAATTTACAGTAACAGCCGGAATCAACATAAAAAACAGTTGCTGCACAATCTCGTACCTTCCAGACATAAAAACAGCATTGTATTGTCCACGGCCGGCTACAGTTACCCGCTGCTTTAGCCGTTTAAGAGACGGTAGGACTTCAAAGGCAGGAGGTTCTGTAAATAATAGAGATTAATATAAGGCAATACATATCTAACTCTATTATTAGCACACCCAATTTTGACTTCCGACTAGAATAAGCTTTATTATAAACTCGATCCAAATTAAGTTCAAAACTTGGAGTAAAGATGTGAAGAAGGGATAATTTGATGAATAAAAGCTGTAAGATTGATGTATGCTAGAGTATTTCACCAAAAATCATTCTCTCGTGGAGTAAAGTCAAATCATCAGCCCAAAATAAACTTCACGTGATTGTTTATGCATAAAAAGCCGGTTGCCAAATGTGAGTAAATGCCAAAGAAAGAAAAGACGAATAGAAGATGCAGTTGGTTCTTTGCATATTCATACCTAAATCATTAATACAGACATCTTGAGATATTCCATTCCTTGATATCTTCTCCAGCAATGTCAAAGGATCAACCTTACTTGTTTGATCTAGTCGAAGATGCTGAGACATCATAACTTCTCTCAGCCATAAACGATGGCAAGGAACAAGCATAATTTTTCAATGGTGACCTAATACATTACCTTGTAAACTTCAGCTGTGGAACAAGCCTCCTTAGGCTTTATAAGAACCATTGGAATGTCTGACGGAAGAGGTGGGGATATATCTCGAACAAACTGGGCATATCAGCGTAGTGTTTGTTAATCATGCAAGTATAGCAAAAGATTCTATAAATGTCATTCAAATTGAATGAGATTGCATAATAACAGCAGCAGGCTCGTAATAACCACATTCAGAAGACAGTTAGAGCCACAAATTGTGCTCTAAAACAAATACACAAATATGCAGGAAGCCTAGGATTTATTCGGCCAGTCCTAACAAAATATTATGACAAATTCAGGTGGTCAAGGAACAAAGGAAGCTTCAGTACTATGTATAGCCTACGTTACTCGGACTCGGGCGTCAATGTCGGATATAGTTATGTACCCGAGATGGGTATATTCAATATTTTCTAAAGTTTTTTCATCTATTTAAGGGGTCCTTGGAGGGTTATATTCTCATACCTATGTCCGAAAATGTGTGAGACACGAGTACTTCAAGAAAAATGAAGAGTTGGAGCAACATAAAAATGAGCTTTCATTTTATCTTTCAATTCAGAATGGAGGCTAAAAATTAAATATGCATTAAAGTTTGTTAAATTCACAATTTAGAATGGGAACTAGAGAAGTCAGAAATGAAACCCAAAATCAGGGAAACGAGAAACAACATCACAAAACCGAAGTTATCATCAGAGAAAGATTCTAAACTGGCCTCACTTCCCTTACACATAAAATAGTTGCAATATTCCTGATGATGCATTTTCCATTCAAAGAATCAGATTGCAACATTAGAGGAAACAAATTAACATCTCTGAGCCATTATTAAGGTTCGATATTATCATACCTCACCTCGACCAGTACAATACGCTGCTCCATGTGAGAAAAAGAATGGAATATCTGAACCAATCTCACTCGACCATTCCTGGAGCTCCTTCTCAGTTGCAACACATCCGTTGAACTGATTAGCCGCCCAAAGTGCAGTTGCTGCATTGCTGCTTCCACCACCAAGTCCTGCCCCAGTAGGCACCTTTTTATCAAGATGAACCTGCAAAAAGTTATTTCAATAACATAATATAAGCAAAAAAAGTACTTTCAAGATAAGCTCTTATAGTCTTAATTTTTTGCAGAAGCACATATATTAAAATAACATTTATCTCGTAGTTCGCATCGTTACCCAAAAGAAGTTGGAACTGCCAGTTTTTTTCCTGTAGAGGTTAAGGGCTTTAATAATCTGCAACAAGAACAAATTTAAGAACATGAGAAAAAAAGGGGGGGCTCGTGTGCCAGCGGCATCAAATGAATTGCAGTAAGTTTGAAAGTTGAAACCTCACCAAGTTTCTATCATCAAGAGGAACACCGGAGACATTGGTCGACAAACGATCCTTGGTTTTGGATGGTGACAAAGAGAACTTAATTATATCCCCCAGACTGACTGTCTGGATCCATAAACAAGGGGAAGGGTCAAAATCAGACATTTGGGGGCCAAAAGGAAACTTTCATTGCAAAATTGAAACAGAATTCAACATATATATATATATATATATATATATCAATTCAAGAAAATTACAAACTTACATGAAAGAGGGATGCTAAATCATGATACCCATCTTCCCTTTTGTTGGTAATTCTCAAGAAAACGTTAATCTATACCAAAAAAGGCTATGGGTTATTGCAATTGATAAGCTAAAATTGATTTCAAGTCAAATCAAAGCAAATGGAATAAATTAGAATTACCTTACAAGGTGAGAACAAAGTAAGCCTTGAAAAAGGAGCTTCCTTGTCCACTTCATCCGCTAACTTGTTTAGCCTCTCATCAGGGTCATATACAATCTAAAAAAAGAGTAAATAAACTAAACCCCTAAAAGAAATAACTGAAAAATTTTAAGCTTTCAATTTAAAAACCAAAGCAGAACAAAGAAAGAAACAAGTAAATAAAACAAGAACCTCTAGCTGTTTCTTGGATGCTTTGACAAATGGGGTTCTTTGAAATTGAAGTTTTGTTGGGTTAATACTTGAGAAATGACAGTTTTTGGAGGGTTGAGGGAAGAAGAGACTGTTGTTACAGAGCAAATGAGAGGAAGCCATCGATGTTTAGAAGTCAAGCTTTGAAATCTTAGAGTACAAATGGTACATGAAGAAATTACCCAAATAAATTGTGTTTTGGAGTTTTAACTTCGGAATTTGGACAAAGAAGGCCTTAAAGTAAAGAAATGGAATAGAAGCCTGTTTTATTTTGGCACAAAGGTTTTACTTACTGTTTGTTTTGTCTACGTTTGTGAATGGTGAGGATAAGTAATTTATTTGGTTTGGTTGTTTTGAATTTGGATATTTAATTTTATAATTTAATTTAATTTAATTTAATTTAAATTATTATTTTTATTTAAATTTAATTATAAAAATATTAATATTAATAAAAAATATTTTTAATATTTTAATATATTTTATGTTATGATTTAAGTTATCCAAATTAAATTTAAACTTAAAATTAAATTTTAAATTTTAAATCAAAATTTGATCCAATCCAATGTATAAACGATTCAAGCAACGATCATATTTTCCCAACAACAATTAAAAATGAAGAATTGTTGAATCATAGGATGACAAAGGGTTTGTCTTTTAGTCCTTTTGCATAGCCTAAACAGGGGCCTGGGTAGTGTTTTTTTTTTTCTTTTTTTTTTTGACACTAGTGCTGGGCAAAAAAACTATTTTTCTCTGATATTAAAGATAAATAATAGAGAAAAAATTCGGATAAAATTATAAACAATATCTTTAATTTAAATACAAAGAATATTTTTCTCAATTTGAAAATTTAGGTTAATTATATTTTTTAAATAAAATCATATATAGCTAATAGCTGCGTGATTTATTATTTATTACTTTTAATTTTAATATTAAAATTTATCTCTAATAATCTCATTTATAAAAATAAAATAAAATCAAACAATCCACTTTATATATATATATATATATATATAAACAAAATTTTGTCACTATTGCAAGTATATATATGCTTTGACCATATATTGTTGGAATATTCTTTTCAATCAAACCCCTAATTCTGTTTTATAATGTTCCTAATTTAAATATATTAAAATTACCATATGTTTACTAACTTTCTTTTTTTATTTCATTGATTCAACTTTAATTCTTGGCAGATTAAAACAAAAAAATTATAAATAAAATTGAGTAAAATTAGTCGTGAGAAAGGAAAAATAAAATTTAAAAAAAAAAGAGAGAAGAAAACCCGACGAAAACTATTAGAAATATTTATTAGTCTTTAAAATTAATAGTTGATGTTTAGATAATTAAGTAAATATTAATTATTAATATAAATAACTTAAAATAGACTTTAATATATAAATTAATAATTTGAACCCATAATAAAATTTTAACGTAATAATTCCTAGTAATAGTATAAAATTTTCATAAATTTGCTGTCTCACAGTATTCTTCATTTGTTAAAAAAAATGAACTTCATACATGATGCAAAAGCAATTCCATGGCTTTGATAAATGGCTACTCCGTCTTCTTCCGATTATTCATTTCCCGGAATACCTATTTAACCAACCATATCATTCAATGGGAATATCGCTTTGAGTAAGCCATGAATAGAATACTAATTCATGCCTACCAAACATGCTGCAAATACAAAGATGAAATCACTTAGATGAAAAAATTATTCAAAGGATCGTGAATATGTTTAAGGATCATCATCAAGATGTAGATGACAGTTATAGTTTTACTTTACTATTGGTTTCTTTGAAAGACGCATTTCAACTAATATTCACTTTAAATAATTACCAGCTATAGCATGAAAATAATGTTCGAATGTGGTGCCTGTACTATAAAAATATTGAGGATAATGTTCAATTCGGTTTAGGTATAAAGAAAAAAAACTATTTTGTTGCATATTTTGGAAAAAAAAAAAAAAAGAAAAAACCCATAAAAATTGTTAAGCGAAATTTTATTTATATATAATATTATGTGAACTTTTATGTATTTTTTATTTTTTTTGAAAAATTATTAATTTGCATATATTCTTGGGCCTAAACAATTATAAAAAATTATTATTATTATTATTATTATTATTATTATTATTATGCATTTAGCGAGACTATTCTTATTTTATTAATTAATCAAAATTATTAATTTATCAAAAATCCTTTTCTCAAAGTGTTATATATACATATATTCACGTTCTTAATCGAACGTATAGGAAAACTGCAAGTCGAAATTGGGTGACAAGCATGGAACTGACCTAGGTTATCCTGTGCGAACCGTCGTCCTTTACTTGAATAGTTGTTACTACTGGTAAACGTTACGACGTTGCATTGAAGATTGCATTGTATTTGCAAGCTATTTACGCGGCTACTTTAGTGTGAAAATGGTTAAATTCGACTCGGTTATTATCGAATCGAGTTAGAGTAGTTTAAGTTATTAAATAAGTTAAATTTGAGTATTTTAATGTTCGATTTGAATAGTTCGCAAACTTAATTGATTTTTATTTTAAATATATATTTGTATTTTTATTCAAACTCAAGTTAAATTTTTATATAAATAATCGAATTTAAAGACGAGCGTATCAAGTAAACTTGCCTTTTTACTAGATAAACGAGGCTAATTAAATCAACTAAAAGAGTTAAAATAATTTAATTTTTATCTTAAACCAAACTTGAATTTTATTTTTTAAAGCTCAATCGAATTTCTAAGAAACTCAAACTCAAACATCTTATTTACTGCTTAATCCTGACTTGATTGGATTACAACCCTAATTGCTTTGATCCCACCTGGTTTTCCTTATCCAGGCAAGTAAGTAAGCTAAGCAGACTCTAAAATCTGGGTAGGAAGCCAAGGGCATCAATTACTGTTGCGCAACCATCCTAATTTTAACCCAAAATACTTGTGTCTAAAAATTTAGACCTAGCAATATGATGAATTCTTATTATATTTTTATATTTTTATATGTTATAATCGTATTTAAAATATTATATATTCTTGTAAATTTTGATATGTTAATAATTTATGTCAAATAAAATTTAACACTTTCATATATCCACGTCCAAAATTGTTGATAATACCCAAAATCACTGCTCATAAGTAGAGACGACCATTTTCATTTTCCAGTTTCCTATCCTACTCCTTTGAGAACATTCAAATGTTCCTCACAAAGTTTGCTGATGATCAGGCTTAAGAGTAAAAATTTGACAGGCTCTTTTCTAACCTCAACGTCCAAGCCATGCTAAAGAGAGTATCTGGCACATACATAGTTAGGAAGTTTATCCAGTGCAATTTTCCTGGCGGCAGGTACTACGTTACACCCTTAATTTTCTTCTGCCATCCATTGTTTGATAATCTTTTCAAGTTTTTTTTTAGTGCATTCGACTCGTCTTTTTGTCCATTGTTGGTTAATTTACCAGGTGGGTGCACCGATCCTGGCCATATTCCTCAAGTTACAAAAAAAGCTGGGTTGTTTTACAATGGAAACTGTAGTTAGGAAACAGAGAAAGAGGTACAGACCCTATAATTTGAATACTGAATATGTTAACTATCACCTCTAAGTTAAAGTGATTAAATGAACCAACTAAATTAAATTTCAAGTCCAAGACCTTGGTTTTTGGCATCTACAGTTGCTTGTATTCTTTGTTCATTTTTCATTGTAATTGCAAATAGTCTTTCTTTGCAATAACAGTTCTTTGTTCTTTTCCTCATTTCTATATATGCTTGTTTACAATTAAGGAAATTAATAAGTCCGGTGGTTGAAGACTGAGGCATGCAGTTTGCTATCAGGCTGCTTATTGCCGAAGTAAATGTGTGTGAACTGGGTGCTGATGATGTTTCACTAGCATGCAACCATCTAATCAATTCCGCAAGACTCACACATTAATCTGAATCTTTTGTTGCAACAATAGTTAAAAAAAGCTATTTATGATTACTTGAATGAATTTATCATTGATACCATGATTTCATATAGTTTACTACTAATATGAACTCTTAATTCATCCAAAAGTATGGATCCTTAACTTTGAACAAAGCCAGACTCATGTCACGCCTCTCGTGCATAAATAGAAGAAAAGGAATTTGCTTGAATGGAAACAAATAGGGCATTAAAATTTATAGTTACTGTCCTAATAGGAACTAATTAGCTACTAACAACAGATGAGGTTTTTTTTTACTATTATTATTATTATTATTATTACAACATTCAATAATGTTTCAACCCCGTCAAATAATTAGTGACGTTTGCAAAAAAAAAGAAAGCTGCTAAAAGCATCACGAAAAGAGAAATTCTAATGGAAGTGATCACCTCTTTGGAACATAGGAAGTACGAGACATTGAAGAGCGCTTTGTGGATGTAGAGTTAGTAGATTTCCGTGTCTCTTTAAGAAACCAACTTCATATGAATAATGCAAAAATAAGCATTTTGTCAAACATATTGCAGATTGACTGACTGAGAAAGAGTTGCAAGATAACCGTAAGATAAAAGAGAAAGTAAAAGTTTAATATTTTCCCATTATTTGTTTACTTATCGAATGGAAATCTAAGTCTTTGGTCATTAATTAGTCATGTTGGAAATCAAAATCCAAGTTTGGAAAAGGTGGTTACCCACCAATATCTCCCATGGTTTTTGCGTATTGATACATGGTAACTTAGTCTCATTATAGCTTATTCTTCTACGTCCACATGGCTTATTTCAGGTATCTATGGCCAGGAGAACTCTTGGACTTGTTGAAGATCAATATATATATATATATATATATATATATATATATATATAGATATTAACCGGTGTCTAATGACACTGTTCGAGATTATATTAAGACAAGAATGTCAAATTATAAATCTTCAAATTATATATGAATTAAGTTAGCTATTTCTAGCAACCATTTAGAATAATAAGAGAAAAGCTATCAAAACTTAGAAAGAAAACGAAACTGAAATAGAAAACTTGAAATCAAAGTTTTCAGACTCAGAATCGGATTTCTAAATTAATTGATTATTTTTAGATAGTACTATCAGAAAAGGGTAGTTTTAGTTTGAATAACTTCATTTCACTTTACCAGTGGCATTAAAACTCCAGCCAACCTATTTTTGTTTATAATCAAAGGCATGTAAATTAAAACGAAACAAATTAACCGAAGAGGAAATATAAAGTTGTATTTCATTCATGAATAAACTCAATTATAAAGAAACCCTAAAGAAAATGATAAAAACAAAATTATTCTTCTGGCAAGTACCCTTAATATTTACTTTGAGATATTCAAATAGAAATAAAAAAGTTGTATTTTTTTTTTGTATGTATTAATTTCTCTTTTGATTTTTATTTTTTCAAATTTATCTTTTCCAAAATGTTTTGGGAACTAACAATAGTATAAATCTTTGTTTTAGAAAAGATGGGAATCAGTCAAACAACATTATCAACAACTCTCTCTCCAAAGGCCTTTTTTCTGCCTTTCTATCACCATTGATGAATTATCTTTCAGCTAATTATCATTGAACCAACATTGTCCCAATCAGTTCGAGGGCAACATGTATAGAAAGATTGTTTCAATCTTGAAAAGAAGCAAACTTAATATTAACTATTATATTATGCAAAACAAGGATAATAAACAAAGGGTTTCATACAGAAATTTCAGTAGATAAAACATAAGGATTCGATTCGATGGAAGGAACAAAGATCAAATAGCTAAGCTGAGATTAAATTTATTAAAAAAAAAAAAGGAGAAGAAGCAAACGCTAGCTGAAACCCTGAAATCAGTAGTTCTTAACAAGCTAAATGATCAGATTGAGTTGATCTAAGTTCCAGTAGCTTCACCATCAAGAGCCACATAGGGTTCATTGAGATCAACATCTAGTTTCACTGGGGAAGAACAAACCTGATGATGACTGCCTTCAGCTGCCTGCCTAGTTGTTTTTGGAAATAGTGCTGTGGAACATAGGTGTTTGCCCTCCGCCGGTGGCGCCGGCGCTTCAACTGGCCTTCCATGGCCACCACTAGGGTTTTTAGGGTTAAAACCAAATGTTTGGCTGCTTGGGAAGATCCTGCCCTTGTATCCACATTCCATGGCTGATGGATCACCCTCTTCTTCAACAGGCTTCATTGGGAACTTCTGGAATTTATAAAAGCATCTATTGTTTTCGATGATTTCAGCATCTGCATACTCCGCTTTCCTCTTATTCTCCCTCACCATGGTTTTCGTATCAAAAAGTTCATCGCTATTGAGCTCTTTCGCTAATAACTTCCCCATCTTTTTCTCTTCATAATTAGGCCAGTATGAATCTTCCGGTTTGCATTCGGAAGGAACTGATCTCTCTTCATCCGACTCAGTTTTCAACTTAGCCTTTCCTTTCCCCTCATCCATTGAACTCAAATTAAAAGAATCTCCTCGAGCTAGCTTCATAAGGCAGTAGGCAGCTTCAACAATCTCATTCTCATCGGAGTTGATGAATTTACAGCCTCGCTTGGCCGTGTTAGTCCATTTGGGAAGAGAATTTAGCAGATCTGAACCTGACACCAAGTCTTTTTCTGTTGCTAAGCTGATCTGATCAACTTCTTCTAGAGCTTCATCGTCTTCGGATACACTTGAACAACAACTGTTTTTGTCGGAAGTAGGTGGTCGGATCCCTCTCCAACTCCTCTCAGGATGGTTCCTCATGTGTCCAAACAAGGATTTCATCGACTTGAAATTCTTGTTACATACACAACAACTGACCTTATCATCTCCTTGATTATCAGCTCCATCTCCAAGGGAGACCAAATTCTTGGCGATCCGTTTCTTAACATTGAGACGGTGAATATTTCTTGACTGCTGGAGCTTGGAAATCTTTCTATGGCGACCATTGTAGCTGCCCTTCGTATGGATCCTTATATGACCTCCCAAGGCCTTCCCCGAGGTAAACCTTTTGCTGCAAACGGGACAGATATGCGGCTGGCCAACACAATGTTTCAAGGTATGGGAGATCTTGAGCTTGAAAAAGATTTTGTTTTGCTTTGAGGATGGTGCTAGATTTGAAGTTTCACTGGAATCAGACTCGTTTTCCATGGTTATAATCACTTGATCAGCAGCTTGATAATCGAACGAAAAAGAAATTTGCTTCTTTTCTGAAAACAATGAAAGCAAAAGGGGAGATTGGGATTTTTGAAGACTTAGAATTATGATGGCATCTAAAGAGACAAAGAGAGGGTGTTAATCAGGTTATTATGGAAAATAACGAGGAGAAGAAGAGGAAAGAGCTATAAAAAAAAGGGGAAAAAATTAAAGGAGAAGATACACTTCACTATTTAAAAGTAAGTGAAAATTTTAATTAGTTGAATTTTAATTGACTTTAAATTGAATATTAAGATAAATGAAAATTAATTAAAAAAGAACAAATAATTTAATTAAGCGTTAACTTCTAAATTTAATATTGAATTATAATACTTTCGTAAAATAGAGAATATATTATATTTCCCTATTAAAGATGTGTATCTTGGGATCTTTTTTAAGTGTATATTAGGATTTTTGAATAAACACATCTTGATTAGAGCAATTTGGGCATTTATTTTGATTCATTTTCAATTAAAGGTATTCCTGTATAGGATTAGATCTTGGTTCAAAATTTTTTTTTTAAATCTTTTACTTAGGTTAAATCCGTAGCTCATGTCATTGTTTAAAAAAATATTAAAATATTAAATGTCAAAAAATATTAAAATATTATTTTTACGTACTATTTATATATCTTTTATAATTAAATTTAAATAAAAATATTTTTAATTACTTAAATAATGATTCAAATCAATCTGAATCACCAAATTTTATATCTAGACATATAATAAGAATTGAATTTATCAAATAAAATAGACTATCCAATCTATATCTACAGACATATAATAAAAGCCATTTCACTACAACCAAGGTGCGTGTTCTATGATTTTGAATTGAATAAACACGTCATATTGCAAAAATCTCTCGCAAATATTACATTGAGTAATGATGGTCTCCATTGAATTTCCAATGCATAACAGATTAATTTCGGCAGTTTTGAAGATTTAATGCAATTAATTAATTCGAAGGATTTCGAGTATTTAATTTTATTCGTTTTCCATATATATAATAAAATTATTTTATTTTGACCAAAATTAACCAAAAAATTAAAAAACTTGTGTTCTAAGGTTTTGAATAGACACACCACGATACGAAAATCCCTCACACGGTGACTATGGTTTTCACTGAATTTTCAATCCATTACAGATTTCGGTAACCATTTTGAATATTTACTGAACGTAATAATTGGCAGCTTTTCGAATATTTATTTTTCATTCATTTTTATGTGTGTATATATATATATATATATATTAACCAAAATGGTCCAAAATAATTGTAGGTATAGTAACTTTCAACACTGAAGAGGTTTAGAGTTTGAAGATTCTATCAGGATAAATATCTTGAGTTTGAATTTTGAGATAAATAAAATTAGATTTCCGGTATAAGATTATTTTGGATACTTTTTTTTTTGCCCAAACTTAATTATCATACACTTACATTAGAAATTCTAAATCCGATTTTACTTTAGCCTCCAACCCTGACCCTGTCTCGACTCGAATTTTCTCACTATGAAAAAACAAACAATTTAGCATTTCATCATAATACAAAAAAGTCACCAAATTCTCTAGTGAACACTAAATTATAATATGGTAAATAATCTGCTTTTGATCGTTCTGATACATTAACACAAATATTTTAAAATTAAAAAAATTAAAAAAAGAGTTACAGGGGAAAATGGAAACAAATTAACCCTTTTTAACCAAAAAAAAAAGTTTATCAGTTAAAGCAACAATTAACTTAATCCCATTTTTTTTTTAACAAAAGACCAATCGTCTTTGGTACAAGTGAGAACAACTTGAAAACAGACAATAGAGGAAGAAGAGGCGACATAGTTAGAAAGGAAAAAAAAAAAAAAAAAGGGTTAGAGAGAAAGAAAGAATAACTAGAATAGAGAGGCCGATAAGTTATAACCCTAACTCAAAAATATACATAAAATATATATTTTATAAAATATAAAATAACAATCAAAATATATATAAATTAATAATAATTATTATAAAAGGGCATTTAAGTAAAAATTTCGAGACAGTCAGTGCAGGTTTAGGACGAAGCCACCCTGATTTAATACCATTATTTTTTTTAATGAAAAAACTTGTTTCACTATTAAACTTGCTCTTAAAAAAACCCTAATTTATAAAATTAAATCAGGTTGAAATCCGACGACTTCAAGTTATTTTACCAATCCAGTGTGGGAGAGAGTTACTTGTCATTTCGCAACTCAATATCATTTAAAAAAAAAAACCAATAAATTAAATAGTAGCTTCAAAAATTTTCTTCCAAAAGCTTTGATTTATCAACTTCAAAAAATTGAAATTTTATTATCAAATTATCAGAGAATATCTTTAAAGATAATCATACAACTTTTATTTTAAATTAAACAACTAAGATAATCCTAAAAAAAAGTGAAAAGATTTACCTTACATATTAAGTCCACTTAAATATTTATTATTTTGGAATAATAGACTCAAAAAATATAAACCATTTAAATACTTATACTATCATAATTTTTTTCCGTAAATAAAAATAATTATAATTAAGATCAAATGGAGAAAGAGTGGAATTTAATTCTTGAAAGAAAAGGCAAGATTTATTAATTTTTTATTTATTAAAAAACATGTCAAAAGTAGCTTATGTATAAACGCAATCTTTTTATTTATATATATATTTTTTTGCCATTCATAATTTCTTCTAATTGGATTATAACTAATATTTGAAGACATAAAATTGAACCTAAGATTTTTCAAGTTAAAGGTTATAAAAATTAACTATTAATTAAATGTCCCATTGGCCATTAAGGATGAATTTATAGGGGATAATGGCGTTCATGTATCTCTCCATGAACCCATTAATTTATTTTCCGACTCTCCAAGATATGGAATGTTTCAAGAGGATAATATCGTTTTCTTTTAATGACAATTTGATTAGAATTGGATTCTGGGTTGATTTTGAAATAAGATATTTAAGATGTTGATTGATTCGACTTATTTTGAATTATTATTTGATAACTAAAACTATTTTAAACTTGAATTTAGATTTAATTAGGAAAATGTATTAACATTAACATTAAGGATAATTATCTCGTGCATAAATAGTAGAAAAAAAAACTTCACAAGCAGATTTATGGAGTAATGTGTGTTTCATTAATTTATTATTATTTTTTTAAATATACTCATGTGTCACTTTACAAGCTTTCCACCAATAGTGTATAACATAATTATCTTAATATTAATATAAATTTTTTAATATATAAATATATTTTAAATAATAAAATAGATTTTTAGTTAAACATTAAACAAATAAATTTTTTATTTTAATTTATCCCCGCCGGATCAATGAAACAAAGTTTTGGATTATTATTTCATAAATATAAATAATTTTATATTTAAATTAAATTATGAAAATATAATAATATTAATATAATGCTTTTAGTATTTTAGTATATTTTAAATTATGAAACGGAATTTTCAAGTCATAGACACACACACAAATATGTTGATGAGGCAAAACGTGAGAATACAAATTTCCCATAAATATAAATGGCATCAACTTTTAACATGCCTGAAATTGAAATCATATAAATCAAAAGAAAAATGTGTAAACTACTTTCCTGTACATTTCATTTGCTTTATGAATTTACATTGGCAGCTGCTTTCAAAGAGAGCCAGTTACCTATTAAAAAAATTTAAATTTGTAACCTTAAACTTCCCCCTAATAAGGTACGTATAGGAAAAAAAAATGACGTGAAATCAAGTGGTAGAAAAAGAATCTCAAAGGGGGAAAAAAAACCAATCAAACCTCTCTAGTCTTGGTGAACAATGGAACAACCGAATATGATTTGATTAATTGAGATCCCAATAATTGGGGATCGAAATCTTTAAAAGACTATTACATTTACATATGGTTATTTTCACCGTGTTAATGAGCCAAATCTTCATTCAATTTTTCGAATTTAATATTTTTATTCAAATATTTTTAAATATTAAGTAAATTTTTAAATTTGAATGAATAATCCGACATACTTCAATACCTAATTTAGAAAAAATTTTCTTTCCCTTTTAAACCCCTACCCCAAAACCAAAATTGTGCCATTCCTACTCTTTTTAAAGTAGACTTGAAAAGTCAAATTGAATAAATAAGATCTAAATTGAGTCAAATTTAAAATAATATTTTTTAATCTTAATCTATGAATTATTATTTTTTAAATAATATTTTACATTAATATATTTTAAATTTTTAATAATTTTAATATTTTAAAATAATAAAATAATTTTTTTTTAAAATTCGATAATCTAAATTGACCTGAGTTTTGAAATTATCTAAACTCAGTCCGACATTATCTCTAAAAGGGCTAGAATTACCTAATGACGTGCTTTATTAGCCCTAGACCAAAATCCAACCCCATTGCCTCGGCCTTTTCTTCTAAACTTCGGCTTTCTTTCTGGTTGGTCTATTGCTTGACTTCACCACCCCCCCCCTCCCCCAAAAAAGATCATAAGTCAAGGTTAAATGATACTGATTTGGTTGCCATCTGTTTATGAAATAAGCAAGTTTGCCCCTTGTAGAGAAATATATTTATTTTTATATATAATTATGTTACTTTTTTTATATAAACAATAAGATTACAATTTACAAAAGTAATTGAATGTGCTTATTAGGTCAAAGTGTTGGATTTCCTTTTTTAATGTGGAAGTCTCGTTTTTCCTGTTGATTTGAGACAATCCGAATTGATAATCCAACGCAATAAAAATTATTATGAATTTAAAATGTTGAATTTTGAGACTTATTTTAATTCATTTGTTTTTTATTTTTTTATTTTTGGATAAACTTTTTAAAGTTTCATAGATTTAAAATAATCTTTGTTGTAGTCAGCGCATGTACTAGCCTTTATAGCAAAAAAAATTCTCTAAAATTCGGTAAACGTAGATGCGATTAATCAAATCACGTAATTCCTACGTCATAATTTTTCTCTTTGCTATTTATTTTATTTTATTTTCGAACAGGAGAAAGTGGTAAAGCAGTTTGAGTTATTAAGCAACAAAACTGCATTGGAGCATTTGGATACATAATTTCTATATGCTTTTTTTTTTTTTTTCGATTTAAAAGCTGGGTTTAAAAAACTTTTAATCAAAATTAATTACGATAAATTTACAAAAATAACAAATTCAAATTATAATATAAATGTACAAAAATAACTGAATGAACAAACTTATTGCATTGAACGCAAGAAAGCCATCTGCTGTAACACACGAGCTAGGACAATCATAGAGGTGATTTAATTATTATTGCTAGGTGTGTAAACCAAGGCATCAATGTTGGCAAGTTGTTTGGATTTAGTTGAAAAAAAATTCGTATTCGACTCAGTTATTATAGAATCAAGCTTGAGCTGCGAGGAAATCAGATTTAAATATTTTAATGCTTGGTTTGAGTAAACTTAATCAATTTTTTTATTTTTAATTTAAACTCGAACTTAAGTATGAAAATTGAGCTCATTTTTTATTAAGTAATAAACATAATTGAGCGACTTTAATTTTTATTTCAAATAGAACTTGAGCTGTAAAAGTAAACCCGATCGAATTTGAATCAAGCGTCGAGTCTTGAATTTTGAGTCGAGTTTAACTTAATTTCATTACGACAATGTACAAGGAAACAGAAAATATCAAAATTCATTCAACTATTTGCTGTGAGAATTTAGTAATGGATGAACTTAGGGTATGTTCGTTTCATGAAAAATAGCTTTTAAAAAATATTTTTCACATTTTTTTGGATTTGTTTGCTGGAAAATAAGGTCTTTTTTTTTTTGGAAATTGTCTTATCATTTTTAAGAAGGGAAGACAATTTTCGAAAAATATCTTTTAGATTGAAACTTGACTTTTGAGTTAAATATAATGATTATTAATGAAAATATTTAATTTTTAAGTTTAAAAATAGTTAAAAAATATTAAAATATTGGTATAAAATTATTCTTTTCTTGTTATTATATATTCCTGTGTTTTGAAATCCATACCATTTAGTTAACATGCGATGGTTCTTACTGTGCCTTTACAATGAATTCTATGTGCTAATCCATTAGCACTTCAATTAAAGGAAAGTAACAGTATGATAATCCTATGGAACTTAAAAATACCGAAATATTCATTTCTAACCCTCCTAAATTTATTCATAAGGGTGTTCAATAGATCGGTTTAATTAATCGATTAACTGAAATTTTATTAATTAAATTAATTATTTTTTTATTTTTCTTAATATTTAATCGAATCGAATTTGGAGAAACATACATTTACCCAACCAAAATTATTTTAATTAATTTTATCGGTTAATCAAATTAGTTGAATTTTAATTATTCTACATCAATAAATTAAAATTATATTTTAAAATCTTAACTTTATGATTTTTTTATAATTTAAATAAATATAATCATCCAAAAAAAATTCAAATATTAAATATAATATTATAATAGTATATATCATAATATATGTTACGGTTAATCCGTTTATTTTAAGTGAATCAACTGACAATCAAAAGTTTTGAAAATAATCAAACAGAATTTTTTTTATTAAACAATTAATTGACCAAATTCAAATTCGATCTATTTATTTGATTAAAATGGAACAATGAATACCATTCTTTATTTATACACAGATACACAGAGGAGAAAGAAGATGACCTACACTGATTGCTGAACTAGGGCCCTCGTGCCCTAGCAAACCTACCATTCTCCAAACTTTCAAACATTTAACTTTATGTGATATATTAGAGCAGGCTGTAATATTTGAATGTGATTATCATGTAAATGGACTTGGTGCTTATATTACTTCGATTTTTTATCCGACTCTTGTATCAAACACAGTTTTGGACATGGATAAGAGATATAACACTCGAAAGACCCTCTAAATACGTTGAAAAACTTTAAAAAAGAAATTAAATACATAAGTATTGAACATATATCCATATCTGACAGCTCAGTGCGCTTTTCCTTGCCGTGCATATGTTCTTTTTTTTTCTTAAGTGGCAAAAAAAGGCGTAAATCATGTACCTGTTTCTGCATGCTCTTATTGATTTCTTCTTTCAAACTCATGACGAGTAGTTTTCCTTCTGATTATACTTACAAAAAACAGTAAAATTCTTATAACTGCAATTTAAAACGCCGAAAGGCGCTTCACTGGGGCTCGGAGGGAGGCTAGGTACTTAGCATCAACCTTGTCGATTCCATTAAAAAGATAGCTGAAAGGAGGCATTTCTATATACTTTCCTGAACCAGGGACAACTTTTAACTCATCATCTTGCCAAACAATTCGTCCTCCAGCTATTGTTACTTCAACCTTTCCCTGAGAAATCATATCAAAACCTTTTCAAGACCTAACATGGATGACAAGGTTCAGAATGCATGCACACGAATGACTACTTGCACCCATGTACGTACATGGAGAATCTTGGAATTTAGATAATCAGAAAGTTTTACATATGAAAGAAAATTGGAGATACTTGCAGATAGGAAAGGTTTAGGGGGGAGAGAAAGCATACACATAGGACCAAGCACAATACTAAGAGGGAAAAAAACCACAACTCGACATCTCTTAGTTCATAAGGAGTGATCCTGGGCCATATGTAAAACCCTCTTTCAACTTGCAACGACTAAAATAGTTTCAGTACATGTATCGTATTTGGGAGTACCATTCTGCTAAGCTTATGTTTACAATCAAGATGTCAACAAAATCTTAATTTTATGGTCATTATTTGAGTTGAACCAATTAGGGAACGGACCTAGGTTAGAATATTTTATTAATTAACCATATTTTTTAATTCTGTTTAGAGGAAAATCTTTCACTTAATTAGATGAACATTTATCATGTATGACCTTTTTTGGGACATCGTGTATTACTATCTGAAACTTTAAGGTTAGCTCGGATCTCTTATTGCGTTTTATTAAGCTTTTATTTATAGATTATGAGTTGCTTAAATTCGTTAGTTTATTAACCCTAATCTATGTCTCCTATGTTTAAAGTTTCAATCCCGAGCCCCTGTAAAACTATAATTACTAGAGCTATAATTTTAAGCACTAAAATTATCTCAATTAATGAAGAAAACTTGCATGACATTTTTCAGCGGTCATGCTTTCTTTAGCAATGCATTATGCCCTAAACATTGGTTAGTTAATACTCCTATATGTTCTTTCCTTTTTCTTTTTTTTCCTTTTATAAAAACACTCCAGAGCTATTCCACATGGGAAATAGGCCACAAATAATTCCCCCTCGAACCATGGAAAATTCAACTATCAAAACCCTAGCATAACCCATATGATGACCCACAAAATTAGCATTCAAAATATGGGCACTGTTCACATCCCCAAGCAGCAACTTCCGTCTAACATCCATAAATTTGAGTAATTTACATTTTAGGTTACTGAACTTAACATCAACTTTTATATAGATCACAAACCTTTAATTTCATCAAATTACATCGTTGAACTTTTAGTATTAACTGTAATTTTGTTAAGCAAGTCTTACAAAAAAGCTAACTCAATATGCATATGTGACATATCTCCATCAAATATTATCTTGATGAGATGTAAAAAATAAGTCATATATGTATATTAAGTTGGCTTTTTCATTGGAATTACTTAGTGCAGTTAGTTTAAGTAACCTAATTTATTAATAATAGCAGTTAAGTGATGTAGTTTCATGAAACTAAAAGTTTGTGATCTACAAAAAAGTTAATGCTAAATTCAGTGATCTAAAATGTAAATTATCCCCATAAATTTGAATATCTCCATCAAATCTAGATTTTATATCATACCCCCAAAAACTTACTGTCCATGTTTTTTTCTATAACTCTAGATCTTAACCTCCAAACCCGTGAATATTATCCTACATAAGTTTCTTATGTCTATTATCTATCCTACTTAAGTTCATGACTTCATGTAATGGAACCCTTTCTAATTGTCCTACATCATAAGACCATAACTGTATAATGCAGCTTTAGGATCTTTGAATGAGAGTATCTATTTTAATCCAAACCAGATAATACCATAAATTAATATTTTATTTAAAAAAAAAAAACAAATTACAGAACACCAGGGAGAGCAAATATTGAAGAAATAGAATTTGCTCGGACAATTTTAAAGACTCTGCACAAGAGAGTGCAAACACCAAGGACAGAAAGCATAAATTAATCACCAAGACATGAATCAACCAGCTTTGGCTTTACACATGCAAGAATAAATTCCATCAAACTAACCCAAACAAGGCTCATCTAGCATTATAATGGAAAAAAAAAAAGGAGTTACTAGCCTCAGCAAATGTAACAAATAAAAAGACTGAGATTACCTTTCCTTTCCTACTGTCGAAGACATTTGTATCAGTTCTAGAGTGGTGCGTGCTTGCACTTATTTCGAAGCTAGAATTAGGATTAAATATAATTATATCTGCATCAGATCCAACAAGAATTGCTCCCTTTCTTGGATAGATATTGAAGATCCTGGCACTGGAAAATCTTGGCTATTAAAATTGGTTTGATATGCTTTAATGCAGGCAGCTAAAAGCACAGACTAAGTAATTGAAGACAGGATTAACATATGTCCTTTCAAATGCTGTGGCTTTGAAAACAGAGGAAGTTATTACAAACAAAAATGTCCTAATGAAATCATACCATTCAGTGCTTGTAATCCGGACAAAATCAGTGATAGAAATTTGGCCAGATTCCTGGAAAATGCAGTCAGATTAGAGAAAACAAATCATTCATAGAACATGAGTGCAGATCCAGTTTCATTTAAAAAATTGAGGTAGAAGTCCACTAAAGCTTACCACCATTGTATCCCAAACCAGGTGCATCCTCTCCTCAATCCCTGATTTCCAAAGTTCAAAACGTGAGGTGACGTCAATAGCATCAAGATAAAAATGGGAATTCAAAAATGCCAGGGACCATTTTATATTACCATTGACACCATTTGGAATTTTCCGGAAATCATCAATGCCAAGAGCTTTTTGTGTAGAATTAAAAACACAATGATCTGTTCCTACTAGCTGCAGTTAGTGGGGAAAAAAAAACTTCAGAAAAACTCTTCAACCTTTTTCAATAGCAGTTCTTATGTCTCTTTAAGTATGAAAACGTAATTTAGAATGTCATCCTGTAAAACTTATAGTTGCTCAATAATTCTACAGCTCATTTCAGCAGGCTTTGCAAAACCTTTTATTTGAAGGCCGAAGAACCTAGAATCCAGTAGCTTATATGACCTTTAGTGCCCATAAATTCTGGTGCTTGTGTTTTAACTACATAAATCAATGATGAAGTATAAACCTGCAAAACTCCGGTTGAAAGGGCAGCTTGCAGAGCCTTGTCATGTCCTGATTCCCTGATAGGAGGACTCATGACATACCTGAAACGTGAAAAAAATATATAACATCTCTAAAATACTTGTATGATTGTTAGAATGTGATTGAAGAGAAAATGATGAGGGAAACTTCTTGCTTTGCTGCAGTGATGAAGTCAGGATCCCAAAGACCAGAATCATTGAGGACCAATCCAGAGACCACAGGCTCTCCAATAACCCTCTGCCCTGTAACAGAAAAAAAAGTTAATTAATCACTCCAGTCGAGAAATGAATAATTTATCTAAAATATAAATTTTTTCAGCAAGTGGACTGACTTTATCTTTAAGAAATTTCAATCAGAACATATAAGATATAGTATATTTTGTTTCTAATCTAGATAAGATTATTCAGATAAATTATGAATAACAATGGCTCCAAACATCCTAGGGAAGAATCGTGTGTAGAAATAAAAATGGACAGCTTATTAGCTAGAACGTCTGTAGGAATTATTAAATAGCAGTGAAACACATCAATCCATTTTGCTTTACCAAACAGTGCACAACCAGCTAAGTAAATTGCAATACCCAAAGAAGCCCATGATTTCCAGAAGAACTAAAACATCTAGCATACATCCCTTGCCATGGATCCTTCTACACCTTGCTTTCAGTAACTGGCATATTCAGTATTGAAACATAGTCGAAGCCTGCCACATAAAAGGTTATGATATCCCATGACCACCCTCAAGTAATAAATTTTACTATATGGCCCATTACATAATTATTGGATGCCATTATGCATGAAATCAGGTGTTGCAGAATAGCATGTCAATTAAATAAAAAATGATAGCTTCAAACAGATACAATTTTTCATATTTTTATAGGGCAGCATTTATGTTATTATAAACTCCTCCCTTAAGAATGTTTCCAAATTCAGTCTCCAAAATACCTCTATTTGAGCATGACAAGAATCTTTACACCAACTCAAAGTATAAGAAATTGTTCTATCTGCTTAATTATAGGGATTTTTGATTAATGCATGCATAATTTCTATTCTCTACCCTTCTTGTCCTTGTCAAACCCTAATTCATTTAGCCACACCATCTTGAAAGTATAAGTGGCATCTGACAAGAGGCAATCACCCCACAATTAGCAGCAATATGCTTCTCAGTCATGTGATCGTCATGTTTGATAAGATCTAGGTGATCCTAGATCACCAGTCACTAAGAGATCAGATCACTAAGGAATGATCCAAATCCCAATAGAAAAGCCAATCTAAGATTAACAAGCCATGAGATAAAGATTTTGGCACAACTTTGATCTTATATGAACACTAGTGATCTTGGATCAGCATGGTGATTGGATGACCATAATGAAACTGAAGGTGATACCACGCAATATGATAATGTATGCATGGAACCTGCTATGTATTTACCAACATGCATTGAAAGTTGCATGCACAGAAGAAAATATGGGAGAATCATATCACTTTGGACAATTCATACTATTTTCAATATTTTACACCATGGTTGTGGAGCATCTAGTTATTTCTGCACAAATCTTGCCAAACAAATTGCTTGCCATATGGATAACATAGAAAGGAGTATTCACAAAAATGAAAATAAATTAAGATATTAGATAACTTCAAAACCTGATTTTCGAGCATTAGCTATTTCTTCCATGGCATCGATGCTCATTACATGGACAACATACAGAGGCGTATTCACAAAACTCGCCAAACGAATTGCCCGTGCAGTTGCCTCACCTTCTAACTGCATGGAAATTAAACTGGAAGATAAGTCATGACAAGAACATATGCTGGACCACATCAAGAAAGAAACATTCCCAATGACAAGAACATAAAGACAATGAAACTTTGGTATGATATAAGAGTTTTGCTGATTATTAACAAACAGCTTGATGCAATCTACTAAAATAGTGAACATTGAGCCATAATTTATCCTTTCTTAGACATTTAAGTTTCCTTTTTAAGGGAATAGGGAGCAGATGTGAGCAGTTCTTATCTCCTACTACTACCTGCGATTACCTAATAATATTGTGGGGAAAATATGGCAGAAAACTTCTATTACTACTACACAGGTCTAAATATCTCTAAGTACAATCTAGGAGCCCATGCTTTCCAATTAGTACATGAATAAATAAAAGGATTAAGGGAAGAAAATTTAATGAAAGAGTTAGTTTGGTTGGTCTCAAATTGGCATATCATTGGAAGTTGCACCCTTGGACATCCCAGTCTGCTGATCTTTGCCATCAGTGATTAAGGTAGGAAAAAAAAAAACTTTCCCTACCTGTAACTGGAAATTATATTGAGACTCAGTAAAGAGAGTAATGCCACTGACATAAGAATTACACATAAAAGCAGAGAGATTGAATGATCAAAAGAGATTAACCAATCATAGAGATCAAATAAACAGAAAAAGTAAGCGGCAAAATTACAACTAGTAAGGTAGAATATAAAACCAAAGCAACCACTATCAGCAGAAAATACAAATTAACAATATTAGGAAACCACATCTGAAGAGTTACCACTGCAGGCCTAGAAAGGGCATGCCCTTCTGGACCAGTAATACCAAGATCAATCATTCTTTTCTGTCCTTCAAATACAGCATCTCCATTTTCAGCATGGACCATAGCCAGGGCACCGAGAGATTTACACTTCTTGAGTCCTTGCAGTAGAAGCTCATCATTGATCATAAGAGACCCCTTGTATGCCATGAAAAACTTGAAAGAGTTGATACCTACAAATTTGAAAAATTGCATGAGTATGGTACTAAATTTCATTCAAGTATACAATTCAAATTTGGTAATAAATACAGATTATGAAGTCTGAAACATCAAAGAAGCTTGCATCACCAATATTACAATAAATCATCTCAAAGATAAAGAAGCTTACCTTTCTCCTTAACCATTATTTCCATTTCCCTTGAAACTGATTCATCCCATTTTGAGATAGCCATATGGAAACCATAATCCATACAAGACTTCTTTGCTTTCTTTTTATATGCTTCAAAACCTGCTACCAAGCTACCATTAACTGGTATAACAAAGTCAATATGCATTGTTGTTCCACCTGCCAATGCTGCAGCCTGACCACTAAAGAAGTCATCAATAGTCTCAGTACCCATAAACTCCATAGATAGGTGCGTGTGAGGATCAATTCCTCCTGTCAACATTAAAAGAGCTAGTTAATTGATGGAACATAATAAGCCATATTTTGCTACTATGGTTTTAGGAAATAAGGAAATAACTTGACAATGTCTTGTTATGGTTATAGTTAAACAACAAAATGCAATTATGTATGAAAGTATTAAATTATAAATTCATGTAGATATTATGTCACAAAGAAAAGAATATATCGACAGAAACAGAAGCTTCAATTAGAGGCAAGAATTCAGCATATAAGCTAGCAAAGATCTATTCCACACCAAAAGGAACCATCTAATGAATGTGAAAGATTTATATGCTAAATTTTTAATTGGTATACGTATATGTGAGACTCATCAAATAAATAGCCCCAGATACTCCATAAGTACAACTCTAAAATTAACAAATCTTGCCGTTTATTAATGCATTCAGATGCACAGATTCATGTTTTATAGATTGTAATATATACATATATATATATATATATGTGTGTGTATAGGAAATATGAATACAATAGCCAGACAAGAGAAGGAATAGCCTGTTCCTTGCATTTAGATTCCAGGAAATTCAATTAACTGTAAAAACAATTAATGGCATAGATTGTGCATAGACTGATGATACATAATTATTCCTTTCAAGTTATCCTCTTAAAGCTTTTAAGAGCATGTTTCTTGCTAATTGCTTCCATTATATTCACAGTTAAAATTCCACAATCTATCATACACTAATGGCAAGAGAAGACATCGTGTCAACCTGGCATGACATATTTTCCAGTGGCATCAAGCACGGTGACATCATCATCAACCTGCTAAAACAATTCGGCATATTTATAGAATCATATAACAAGTTATTAAATTAAAATCATAAAATTGAATATCAGGAGCAAACAACAGCATAAGTTAGAGTAAGAACATTTCTAAACCGCTGCAAAGATAAGAGCTAATTCGCACATGTTTAGGCAACGAAAAAGCAGGGTTAGATTTCACGAAATTCCTAATAGTTTGAGAATCTCTTAGAAAATGTTACAACTTAAAAAAACAGAAATCGCCAGCACAGGATTTGTCCCCTGTAAAGACTTCAAAAGCACAGTTTCAATTTATAACTAACATGACCAAGTTCAGCATTTGGTAACATCTTACCTTGATATTAGGCTTGACAGCAACAATAATGCCATCTTCAACATAAACATCAGCTATCTCCTGCTGGTGAGCATTCAGCACAGTTCCTCCCTTAATCAACAGCTTCGACGACGATGTCGACGAAAACCCACACGTTGACTCAGGATATCCAACCCCAGCATCACAAAACTGCAAACAAGTTCAACAAAAACGCTATCACTTTAATCAATTTTATTACACTCAACACTTGTTTGTTAGTTAAATTAATAAAAAAATTAAATTAAATTAGACCAGATAAAAGAAAAGTCTATCCGAAAAACTTTGAACCGAATAAAAATTTCCCTCTTTTTTCAATATAATCCCAAATTCATTTAACTTCTTGACAAAAAGAACCTCTTCCTTGAAGAATTACATAACAATCATTTCCTCCACGAGATCATAATAAATAAAAAAATTGAACTGCATAACATCCTGAATCCTTCAATTGGATAAAAAATTTTAAGAAATCAAAAAGCTGAGAAATTCTTGAAGTACCTGGTTCGATAGCGAGAGGGGAAGAGAGGCGAAGATGATAAGAAAAGAGAGTAAAAGGGAAGATATTACGGAATTAGCCATAAAAACTGAAATCTGATCTTAACTTCAGTCGGATAGGTGTAGTAAAGGGATCATTGATGATTGAATGTTAGGGAGAATTTAAAAAAAGTGAGGAACACGATAATTTTTATAAATTGTGAAATTGAGAAACATTATCTTAAATAAGGAAATAATATTAATAAAATTATTATAAAGAAACTATAATAACCTTTTTGCCTCTTGTTTTATCCTTTCACAGCCTTGCTCCTCCGCTCATTGCTTTCCCTCTTTCAATTAGAGGGTCGGTTCCCTTGGAGGAGGGAAAAATAATGCTTCTAAATAATATAATATTAAAAAATATTTTTATTAAATTTTGAGTTACAATTTAAAAATAATAAAAATAAATATATATTTTATTTTAAATTTTAAATTATCATTTATAAATAATAAAAAATAAAAATATATTCTATATTAAATCTTGAATTGCTATTTAAATTAATTTAATATAAAAATATTTATATTAAATCTTAAAATAATATATATTATATAATCTTGTGTATTAAATTATATATAACATATATTAATATATTATATATTATATATTATATATTATGTACTATATAATATTATATAATATTATATATGCTAGGGGTCGGTTTCTTTTATTATATACAACATATATAATTATATATATTATATACAAATTATACGTATTAAAAATATTATATTAAATCTTGAACTGTAAAATACTCTCGAATTATATTAAATATTTGATTAATATAAAAAATATTTAATATTAAATCAAAATTAATTTTTAAAAAATTAAAAATAATATTTGTTGTACATATTATATATAGTATATATTATGTAATACATATATAATATAATATTTTATTATATTATATATAAAAAATTAAAAAATATTTTATATTAAATCTTGGATTATTATATATATATAATATTTTATATTAAATCTTAAATTATTTTTGAGAAATTAAAAATAATATATATTATATATAAATTATGCAATATATTATATAAAAATATAAATATTTTATATTAAATCCTGAATAACTATTTAAAAAATAATAAAAAATAAAAGATATTTTATATTAAATTATTTAAAATAATAAATAATAAAAAAGATTTGATATTAAATTTTGAATTACTATTTAAAAATAATAATAATTAAAAATATTTTATATTTTTATTATATAATAATTACTATTATATAAAAATAAAAAAATAAAAAAAATTATATTAAATCCCGAATTAGTATATAAAAAATAATAACTAAATGTACGACTCACAGTAACTAAATGTACGACTCACCATAACTAAATATACGGATGACTATAACTAAATGTACTAATGACTATAAATGTACAAATGATTATAACGAAATGTATGAATAACTATAATTAAATATATGACTCACCATAACTAAATATACGAATGACTATAACTAAATGTACTAATGACTATAAATGTACGATTCACCATAACTAAATATACGACTTTCTATAACTATATTTACGGATGACTATAACTAAATATACGTTTAGTGTCTCACCAGTAATGTATATCAAGTACGTGGTATGCGCATTACGAATGTGCTTATGCATTAGATTCGTGTAGGAAACAACAAGGGTCCTTAATAGGTACGCATGCCTTGATGTACATGTGAGGATATATAAATGTACTACTGACTCTAACTAAATGTACAATTGATTACAATTAAAGGTACAACTATTTACAACTAAATGTACAACTGATTTCTAATGAATGTATAGGACCATAAAACCGATCCTGCGATACACTGTATACCCATGAAACAAATGAAAATGTTCAGGAGCAATTGTGCACATTCGTTGGACAAGATACATGAGAATCACGGAATGCACAGAACAAGTTATGCAATTACTGTACATTTCACCAGTAACATACACCAACTACATGGTATATGCATTATGAAATGTGCTTATGCATTGGATTCGTGTAGGGAACAACAAGAGTCCAGATACGCATGCCTTGATGTACATGTGAGTATATATGAATGTACGACTGACTCTAACTAAATAAACAACTTATTACAACTAAATATACAACTGGCTTTTAATGTACATACTTGGTGTCCAACGAATGTGTACAATTGCTCTTGGACATTTTCAATTGTTTCATGGTTATACGATGCAGCATGGGATCGATTTTATGGTCTTGTACATTCATTAAATGCCAATTGTGCATTTAGTTATAATTAGTTGTATATTTAGTTGTAATCAGTTGTGCATTTACTTGGAGTTAGTCATACATTTATTTATCCTCACATGTATATCAAGGCAAACGTACCTATTGAGGACTCTTGCTATTCCCTACACGAATTCAATGTGTAAGCACATTTCATAATGCACATACCACTGCCTGGTGTACATTATTGTTGAGACACTAAATTAGTTATGATGAGTCATATATATATAATTATTTGTGTATTTAGCTATTATTTTTATATAGTAATTCGAGATTTAATATAATTTTTTATTTTTATTATTTTTATGTAACAATTCAAGATTTAATATAAAATATTTTAGTTATTAGTTTTTTAAATAATAATTTAAGATTTAATATAATTTTTTCATTATTTTTACATAATTTAATATAAAATATCTTTTATTTTTTATTATTTAGTATATATTAATACAACATATTATATAATTTATATAAAATTTATTATTTTAATTTTTGAAAAAATAATTTCAGATTTAATATTAATATTTTTATTTTTACACAATAATCCAAGATTTAATATAAAATATTTTTATATGAACTTATTTTTAAATAATAATTATTTTTAGTATAAAATATTTTTTAATATTTTATTTTATATTGTACATTATATATAATATATTATTATGTTATTTTAGTATTCACTGGATTTCAAGGACCTTTCACTATTTCGGATGGTATTTACGATTCTACCTTTCTTAGCAACTGGCTTTCATGGTTTTCATGTGATTGATCATGTGGTATTCGCCAATATCTTGGTCATCTGACTAAAGAGCATCACGTTGGCTTTGAAGCAGCTGCATGGTACTGGCATGTTGTAGACGTGGCAATTCGTGCCATCCTTGGTTTTCATCCAAATAAGAGCTAGATGAAGTCCTTCCCGCTTTCCTGTTGATGTCGTAGGAATTCTCTCTAGAGCAACCTTTGGCTGGGATAAATAGACTGATTGACTGTAATGAGATGGCTTAGATTCAGAGATAAAAATTTTTTTGTGGCAATCAAAGTGCCATCAAGTTAGTTGTTGGAAGAAAGTCAATATTATTTTAAAATTTTTTTTAAAAAATTTATATTTTATATTAAATATTAAATATTTTTTTATTTTTAACTTTTTAAATTTAATATAAAATATTTTTTATATTTTATTCTATATAACATATTATATAATATATTATTATATTATATTATATTTATAGTATTATATTATTTATATATGTATTATATAATATATATTATATAATACATATAATATATATTATTTTAAATTTTTTAAAAAATAATTTGTATTTAATATTTAATATTTAATATTTTTATTATTTTTGATATTAATCTAGTATTTAATATAATTCAAAATTATATTATAATTTGAGACTTAATATAATATTTTTAATATATATAATTTATATATAATATATATATAATTTGGGGGTTGATTCTCTTACGAAGGAACCGACCCCTAACATATATAATATTATAATATATTATATAATATTATTTATAATATATATTAGTTTGAGATTTAATATAAAATATTTTTTATATAAAATTATTTTTAAATAGTAATTCAAGATTTAATAAGAAATATATTTTTATTTTTTGTTATTTGTAAATGATAATTTGAAATTTAATATAAAATATGTATTTATTTTTTATTATTTTTAAATTATAACTCAAGATTTAATAAAAATATTTTTTAATATTTTATTATTTATAAGTATTATTTTTCATATATATAATTTATGTATATAATTTATATATAATATATAATTTTTATTTATTTATTTATTTATTTATA
>JBBYHM010000025.1:8751238-8825936 GCA_038381775.1 Adansonia rubrostipa
CACATATCGGAGACTCTCTAATTGAAAGAAGAAAAGCAAATAGCAGAGAAGCAAAGGCTGTGAAAGGATAAAAAATATTTTATAATAATTAGAATTTTTTATTAATAATAATTATTATTTCTTTCTTTAGAATAATTTTTCCTGTTTTCACTATTTTTAAAAAAGATCACTGCATTTGACTTTTTTGGCATTCTCCCAATATATTTTTGGTTTGCTTGACTTTTTGAGCGGCTTTCGTGTCAGAATCCGTCTTTAGTTTTCAAGTCCATTAGAAATCCTATGGTGTTTTATTATAGACCCGAACCTTATGTAACGGTCCAATGAGAAATTTTCTTTCTTTCTTTTTTAAAGTAGGATCTCTACTAAACTAAATATGCATATATTTATCGTTTTCTCTCGATTAATAAAATGCTATATAATCCTTTTTAATTCAAAACATAATACAAAAAAAGAGATAATCTCTATTTAGTACTTACTAGTTAGTCTTAAAATATTGATAACTTTTCTGGTCTAATTTAATTAAAAATGAAATCGTATAAAATTATTATTTTTATGAAGTATAGTTATTTTATTTAAAGTTTTCACATATTAAATTTAATCATATAGATATAACATATTTTTTAGTATACATATGGAAGACGCAATTTTTAAAAATCTAATGATTCTTTCCTTGTATGTTAATAAGAATCATTCAACATGTTTTCTAGAAATGTATTTGAGATTGAATTGATTTTTAATTTTAAAAATTGAAATGTAAAATCATATAATATATATATGTCCCAATGTGTATGATATGGAAGTTTACTTGACAACTTATCTTGATCACGCATAAGACAAATCTAATATTAATTATATATATTATATTTAAATTAATTTTTTGAAAAAAATGTATTTATTCAAAATTTATCTTATTCATTTAATCTCTAAATTATATTATATTTTAATTTAAAAACAAAATTTTTTTTATTAGATCCTAGGTTTACAGATAAAATTCATCTTAAATTTAAAAAATTATTAAATCTGTTAAGTTTTATATTTAAATAAATTTAATAATTTTTTTTTAAATATATACATTTGAAGATATATACTTCCTTGATAAGATATGCAAAGAGAATTTTATTTTAAAAATACGTGCAATAAACAAAAAAGGAAAAACCGATTCACAACTAAATGATTGGATGGTATTAGGAAATGCATTGAATTTACAAGTTTTGAACTTACAGTTCATGAAATTAAAAATTTGGGTTTTCTACGCAAGGAATCGTTATTATCATTCGTCTCATCCAATGACTTAATTGGTCAAGTTTGTTATTATCATCCGAAATAGATGGTCATGAAAAAGGATCTCTGATGTAAAAGGATAAGGATTTGCAGGTTTTAACGCAGAGGCGTGAAATTAAAGAATCGGGCTTTTCCACAATACCTCTCTGTGATTGATGTGTTAAGCGGATCAAATCGCTGACCGTTGTGGAAGTATTTTATGAACCGGGTTTGATGTAAATTTTTTATTTATTTTTATTCAGATTTAGGTCAATATGAAAACTTTTACATTATTATAATTAAATTTAAAATAAAATTATTTTTTGTTACTTAAACGGCATTTGTATCAAACTTGGCCCAGTGTAAATTATAAAAATACGTATACAAATATGATCCAATATGGTCTAAATAACTACATATACTGCCAGACCATGAACGGGTCTACGAGGAATTAAGGCTTCATTTTACAAGTATGGATCCTCCATCAGTTGATAAATAACAAATTTTCTCTTCTAACACACGCTGAGCTTTCTGAAATCGATTTTGCCCTAGATGTTGGTTGAGTCTACTCATAAGGAATCACGTGGTGAAACATCATCAAAATGGCATGCAATGCAACCCTTTCTGCAGAAGTTTCATCTTTTCTGGTGCAATCAATCTCCATCAAACTCTGAAAAATGGACAGATTGTACGAAGATGGGCTACTTCTGCTCCCAAATCATTGGAATTCAGCTCAAAGAAAAACTCAAATTTGACTTAATCTTTATAAAGCTTGAGCCATTAAACATATCAAATTCGAATATCTTAATATTCAACTTAAATAACTAGCAAACCAAACTCCAAATTTTTTATTCTTAACATGTAATTTTTATTTTTAACTAATATTGAAAAATCTTAATTCAAACTCAAACTCAAACTCACGTACAAATAATTTTTATTTTTATCTTGAATTAAACTCGTACGTTGAAAGTAAAACTTGATTGAACTTGAACTAAACTTCGTGCCTCGAATTCCGAGTGTATTGAGTTTCTTATAACTTGAGCCACCTAGTTCTTATATCAAAGCTCTCCCTGCCAAGAGCAAACTCAAGAAGCTACCTTGTTGAACAAGTTTCATCACGAAAATGCAAATTACAGATTCAAATCATTCTACGCAGCAGTTGCAAAACAGAGATTTCAATTCAATCATCCCAGATAGTACCGACGGCAAGGGAAAATAGTAACAAATTTATGAAAACCCACCCCCCAACAAAGAGCCAACTTTGACCTACAAACTTATAGAACAGGGAACGAAAAGGAAGTAAATCCGACACAATAATTGAGCTTATAGATTATCTGGAAAAATACAAAAGTTTCTAACATCCGAAAACGAATATCATAGCAACATTAAAACTTAGTAACTTATACTGAGCTTGCATTTTTCTTAGCATATAATGCCAAATTCGTGGATTTAATACGTTCTGATTTCAAATAAATCCGCAGTATAGGAGTAGACACACAAATGTTCTTCCAGAAAACTAAATACGAAGAAAATTGCAGGTCCTAATGCATTTATGACTGAATATAAATATATATTATGAATAACTCAATACCTAAATTTACTGCCGCATCAATCATCAACCTCTGCTCTAATCTCTCTTTGCAGCTCGTCTTTGTAGTCTTCGAAAGTACCAGGGAAGGTATTCACGGTCCCATTATCTACTACCCATATTTGACTCTTCTCTTCATCCTCGCAGACACGTGATATCAGCCTAGAGTCGTGACTTACCAGGACTACTCCACCAGTAAACTCATCTAATGCATCAGCCAGAGCATCTATGCTTTGCATGTCCAAATGGTTTGTCGGCTCATCCAATAGCAATATGTGAGGTTTTGACATGGAAATTGAAGTGAAAACAACTCGGGCTTTCTGTCCTCCGGATAATTTGGCAATTGGAGTGAGGTGATTATGGCTGGGAAGTCCAAATTTCCCCAGTTTGGCCCGAACAGCCTCCTGCTTGCTGAGTCCCTCTTGATCTGGATGAAGACGAAGAAGATACTGCACTGGTGTTTCCTCCATAGTTAGTAGATCTACAAAGTGTTGTGAATACCTCCCAATCCTCAACTTTTGACTCCTTCGTATTTCACCCTCTGTTGGAACCAGATCACTAGCAATAAGGTTCAAGAGAGTAGATTTACCAGCTCCATTAGGCCCAACAATGGCAACCCGAGTTCCCATATCAATACCCAAATCAACATCTGAGAGCCTGAAATCCTCCCGATTAGGATAACTGAAGCTTACATTTATTATCTGCAAAAGAGGTGGTGTTAGTTCAGTAGGCTCAGGGAAGTGGAACTCCACATTGTAATCTCTCCACTTCTTTGGGGCCTCAGCTGGAAGTTCATCCTCGTCAGTCTTGCCCTTTTTCTTGGTCTTTGCTGCTTCTTTTGCAGCTGCAAACTTAGCTCGATCTTTTACCTTCTCCTGCTGGACTCGATTCCCCGATCTTTTTGCAGCTTTAACCTGCTTCTCATAAATTTCAAACTTCTTATTCATCTCCTTGCGACGCTGTTCATAACCTGATTCAAAATCATCGAAGTTTCCACGGTAGAACTGGAGCTTCATATCATGGAGATGAATAATTTCTGTGCAAACCGTATTAAGAAAATCTCGATCATGAGAAACAACCACCAATGTTTTCTTCCAGCGGAGTAAATACTCCTCCAACCACAGAACAGCCCTAAGGTCAAGGTGGTTAGTCGGCTCATCCAACAACAAAAGTGTTGGTTGCACAAAAAGTGCCCTGGCCAGAGATATTCTCATTCTCCAGCCACCACTAAAAGACCGAGTAGGACGACCTTGCATTTCTTTGGTGAAACCCAACCCAGCAAGAATTTTTGATGCCTGAGCTTCAGCAGCATCTGAACCCAAGATCTGCAACTTTTCATACAGTTCTGCGAGCCTTTCTCCTGCATCATCCCCCTTAAGATCATTTTCATCCTCTTCTCCATGAGGAGAAGAAGAATTTTGCAAAGCTGCAACTTCTTCTCGAAGGCTAATTAGCTCTTCATTTGCAGAAACAACGGCCTGAAGGGCAGTTCTATCATCACCAACCACCTCTTGTTCAACCAAGAGCACGTCAATATTTTTTGGCACTGGAATCTTCCTCCAAGCAAGAAGCTTTAACAAGGTAGACTTCCCCATCCCATTTGGTCCAACCAAACCATATCTTTTACCATGGGATATCTTAACCGAGGCATTCTTTAGAAGCTCTTTCCCACGAGCTGACACAGAGAAATTGTCTATCGTTATATCTTTGACATTAGCATCTGCTTCATCCTCACCATCAAGGACAGAAGCCCGACTACCAATAACCACCGTGAAAGCATCATGATCATCTTTAAGGGCCTCTTGTTTTGCCTGTTCAGCAGCTTGAGCAGCAAGCATTTCCTTTTTTTCACGTTTCTTCAGTTCCTTTTCACTTACGGAGGTATCAAGTGGCTTCAAGCTCTGCCTCTGGTGTCTGTTAGATTGAGTTTGCTCTTCACCAGAGGAATACTCTTCCTCCTCCTCATCCGATGGTGGGAGATCGATCCCATCAGTATAAGATGAAATCTTTGGGCCCTTCGCCTTGGGTTTAGCAGAAGTAGCACTCAAAGAGGAAACCCCCTTCTTCATTTTATCAGGTTTCTGGTCCATGCTGGCCAGCATAGCTGAAACAGAGAGTCTCTCTTTTTTCACATCTTTGCTGCTTCCCTTAACTTTTGCAGTAGCACCACTCTCGTCTTGTTTTTTCTTTCCCATTGCAGCAATTAATCTGCTCAAATCAACATGAATAAATAAATCATCAAATAAGCTCCACTTATGCCTCTTACCGTTTTTTTTTCCCTTGTTGTTTGTGTGGGTGTGTGCGCACGCCTCAAAAGTTGCCAAAAAGGAAAAGCAATTAATAACAAGTGAAATCATATTCGATTAGAACTGAATAAATAAGTATATAAATGAATCCAGAACCGTGCTGCTTTTCTCTTTCTTTCTCGTATGACTTGTCTAATGTTTCACTACTAAAACAAAATTCGATTTTTATCATTCAAATGTTAGAATCTTAATCTTGTTATTTATTATCGAGTTGCTATAGAATCATAGGCACTTCAAAAACCTGAGTAATCTTTTTTTTTTTTGGGGGGGGGGGAAGGGGGATGGGGTTCTAGCACATTCATTAAAAAATCACTAAAATCTTTGTACCTATAGTACGTATAAATAGAATTTTTATCATTCAAGTGCTATGATCTTATTACTTACTATTGAGTTGCTACAAGTGCTTTCAAAACTTACATAATTGTAATCTTTTTTTTTTTTTGGTTCTAACAAAAATTACCTACAATCTTGATACCTATAACAAATATAAATCGGATTTTTATCATTCAACTGCTACAGTCTTAATATCATTATTTACTATTGAGTTGCTATAGGAAACATAGGCCCTTCAAAACTCAGGGTTCTCTTTTTCTTTTTTGGTTCTGACAGGTTGATTAAAAATTTCCCAAAAATCTTTATAGCTATAATAAGTATAAATCGGATTTTTATCATCCAAATGCTATATTCTTAATATTATTATTTACTATTGAGCTGATATAGGAATCATATGCCCTTCCAAACTGACGGTAATCTTCTTTTTTTCCCTTGGTTGTTGCAGTTTGATTTTAAAAAATCCCTAAAATCTGTATATCTATAATAAGTATAGCTTTAGGAATTACTAAATCCTAATCAGCATCAACAATTGGAAACCACGATTAATTAATCTTCTCCCTAAAATATTTGAAGAAGAAATTCCACAGCCAGAATACATACATCTAAATGTTATATCAAAGTATTAGATCGCACAATACTTAATCAATTTAAAAAATAATAATTAGGGATTACAAAAACCTAATCCAAAATCAAACTCTGCCTTGATTCAAATCTGTCAGTATTAATCAATGTTTTGGAAGTTCTAGCGAGAACTAATTAAATAATCTCAGCCACATATTTTTTTCTCAGCAGCCGATCAAACAGATTAAAAGAACAGATAGCCTAAAATTTTTGAATCATTAAAAAAAAAAAAAACCTGAATCGATTGAAGAATTTAGTTAGAAACTTAAATCATCGCCAAAAATCCCATAAACAAACAAACCGCTAAATATATGAAAACAGAGAAATAAAGCACCTGGATTAAAAACCTATTCGCTGAACCGAAAAAGCCAAATACAAGTAAGATAAAGCCAAACTGAAACTTCAAAACTGCAGAGAAAAACCGAATAAAAAACCAAAATTGATGCGTACAGATCTTCAAAAATAATAAATCGAAAATAGTGACAAAAGGTATAGATTTAGGGTTTTTTTTTCTTGTTTGGTATTTCTCTGCAATGAGAAAGCGAGCACCGATTAACCTTCTTCCCCTTTTCCCCTTAAATAAATAAGTAGGCGCCGTTTCGGACCAAAAAAAAAAGTTATAAAATAAAAATAAGTGAACAAGTAACGAATAGAAAATCGAAAAGTGAGGCCCAAACTCATTATTAATTTCCCAGCTGGGTTTAGTTGCTTAATTAGGCCCAAATTTAAACTTCTCTTGTCTTTTCCAGTCTATACCATATACATATATATATATATATATTATATTTACATTTACATTTTTAGATAAGACTCCTTTTTATATATCCATAATGAACTTTTTTATTTTATTTTATAAATGAAGTTAAATGCTTTAATATATTTTATTTTTGTATATATTCTTAAAATATGTGTCACATATTAATTTTGTTTATGTAATTTAAAAATTCTGATAATGTATAAAATAATTTCACTTTAGATAAATTTAAAATTAAAAAGGCTTAGTTAAGGCATGTTTATACGTTTTTTTTTTTTTTCGATTTGTGAGAAGAAGAACTTAATTAACTTCAACTAACAATTTTATTTATAACTGTTTTTTTTACTTTATATTTTGATTCTTTTATTGCTGTTAGTTTGGAGATGAAATGTTATAGACAACAAGATACTCGACTCCAAATCTCAAACTTAAGGCTAGATTTTTTTTTTCTCCCCAATATTCTCTGGACTTTGGTTGTTATTTTCATGGCTAATAAGCTACGTCGGGTAACAATATCAACAAAATTACTAGCAAATTTTCACAATTAGACTTCAATTGCTAGGATGAAATTAGTTAAAAGTAGATTAAAAAAAAGTTAAAAATATTTATATTTTATACTAATTAATATTTTTACCCTTAATTCTATAAATTTATTAATAATTTGATTTTTTATCACTATTCAGCTGAATTAGTATTACTTGACTTTGTAACACTAAATTTAATTTAAGGCTTTATTAATAATATAGACATTAAAAAGTATAATTATCTATAATATTAATAAAGCCCTTAACTAAGTTTGTACTATCGGGTAAAGTGACATAACTTAATTGAAAAATGATAAAAAAATCAAATCTTTTATAAATAATAATATTATAAAGGTATTACATATTTTAATTATTTTATATGATAATGTATTTTTAAAAAATCAACTCTTTCAAAAAATAACTTTTTTATTTATTAATATTTTCACTTTTATTTTAAAAGACTATTATATTTTAAAAATTTATCATTCTCCTTTAAAAAAGACTGCTACTCCTACGTATACTTTTTTCATCCACAAGATGGTGGGACATAAACTATTACTATTATAAAATTTTGTATGAGTTTAGTATCATAAATAAAAAGACACTAATTCAATTAAAAAATTACATAAAATCTAAACTTAAATTATAATAATAAAATAAATTAAAGATATTTAATTTTTTTTATTTTTAAGGAATAACTAATCACTAAAAAATAACTATTTCATTTAAAAACCACTTTCTTATTCTTTTAAAAGTATAAATTTTTTGAAAAAAAAAAAAGCATTTGTCATGCACAAAATAGGTTTGATAAATTTTAATCCTCATTTAAATTTTTTATTTTATAAATTTTTTTGTTATATTTTCACTTATTGAGTGTAATGGATGACTTAGTCAATGACTTTTTTAACACTAGAATTTGTTAGATTCATTTTGTAAATGTTTAAAAAATAAATAAACAAGGATTAATATTAGTAGTTTTGGCTAAAATATCAGGGAAAAAAAATCTAAACTACATCACTTTACTCAAGTAGTTTTTATATTTTTATTATATTTAAATAAGTCGTTATTTTTTTATTTATACCCAAATAAATTTTTATTTCAAATAAAAGATTAAATTATATTAAGAGTTTATTTTAAGTATAAATCAATGATTAAAAGTTTATTTGGATATAAATTAAAAATTAAAAATTTATTTAGATGTAATGAAAGTATTTAGACTTAACTAGGTAAAATTATAAAATTCAAAGGCTTTTCTATTATTTTAATGTGTAGTTTTCTTATAAGGCTGCGTAGTTTTTTTAATTTAAAAAAAAGTAAAAAATTTTAAATACCAAAATAATCTTAATATTATTTTATTATAATTAATTTTCTTTTGGTTTTAACGTAATTTTTTTCAATTAAATTGGCAACGTTTTATGTGTGATATTAATTTAATCAATTTTATTATATATGGTATAAATTATAATTATACTAATTTTAAAAAATATTTTCCCCCACCAAGTAAGTGATAAATCTTTTATTATTACCCTGATATTAAAATATAAAAACACCAAAAATTAATTTATAAAAACATTTATCTCACTTATTAATTTTTTTATCTTTTTAAATATACCAACGCTTATCCTAAACTTAGTCGTGAATTCTTTTACTTTCCACAATAGACGATAAAATAATTATCCATAAATTCTAGTGCTTTCGATCAAAGGTTGAATTGAAAAAAGAATATATATATATATATATAATAAATATTCTAAAAGATGAATGCCAAGAGACGCATGAATAACTCTGACATTTTATAGTTGAGCTCTTAAAAGAGCCACGTCATCTAATATTCTAAACCACGTTCTTCTCATCCCCAATTAGACCAAAACCGAAGCACCAAACACTCTGTTTTTCTTCTTCTCGCTGTCTCTTTCTCCCACAGCCTAAACCTAACCAGTCCCTTTTTTTTTTTAATTTTAATTTTCCCTAATTTGTTTACGGATCTTTAATTCGAGCTTTCTCTTCAGATCCGATCCACCTCAGGTCAGTTCCTTTTTCTTTTCTTTTTGTTTTTATTTTGTTCTATTTTTTCCCATATGATTTTTTTATGGTGATTCCAGGGAATTGATTGATGTAATTATTATGATCATCTTCTTGTTACATTCAGATCCAATGCTTTTTCCTTTTGGTTACAAAATCAAAAATTTTTGTTATTATTATTTTTACAAATAATTGATAGAGAAAAAGGAAGAAAGAACCCTTAAATTGTTTATTTTCTTTGCTTTGATTTTCTTAGCCTTCTATGGTAGCAGCAGTATACCTCAGTACAGTATCTTTGTAGATTCGAGTCTAGGTAAAACGTAATTAGCAGAGGTAAGTCTGTCCGGCTTTCCCTCGTGTAAAGGGCGATTTAGGTATCGGCTCTCGCTCTCTCTCGTCTCGTTAAGTAATTACCGGGGCGCAATCAGCTCCCTTGGAAGTCAGTTTCCCGTTATCTTAGTTCGAATAGTCTAATAAACTTTCATTTGAACTGCCGAAACTCGGATTTTTTTCTTTTTCTTTTTTTTTTTTTTTGGTTGTAACACTCTTCTAGAATTACGTTTCACGCACGACTTTCCTGATCGGCGACTCGGTTCTGTAGCCGGGCGAGTTTTATTGTTTTGCAGACTATGTTTTTTAACTGAATTAAACTGATGAAATTTTGTTTTAATATTTGTATATTTGGAACAAATTAAAATTTTATACGAAAAAAAATTAAGGACTTAATTGTAAGGAGATTTCAATAAAATTTTTTTAGGAAAAAAAAAAAACGAGATAATATGGAAATGGGTATGAATGTGTCCAATGGAATCTTGAGAGATCAGACTTTTTGTGGGCCGTATCCACATGTAATGACATTAGAGTGAGAAAGAGTAAATTTTCTCGAGAAACATCTTTGTCATTTGGCTTTTACTTTCTTCGTTCACTCCCCCTTTTCGTGTGATCGTGAATTACCCTATTTAAGTTCCTTTTTTATTTTCATTATTTTTATTTTATGATTATTATGTCTGTTTGGTACCCGAGAAACCTGAGGAAGAGGGGGTAAATGTTTTTTTTTCTTTTTGCTTCTTCCTAAGTAAGATTTTTTTGGGTATTTCAAAGTAAGATTTAATAACCCTATAATTTAGCTTAAAGGCAAAAAAATTGATTTCTTTTCAACATCTCAAAAGTAGATTTAATTTAGGTAAAATAACCATTTCTTTGCTGCTAGGAGTTTAGGTGTTATGAGAGAACAGTGAAATTGAATTAGAAAGTACACAGAAGGGATAAAATTACTTTTTGGAATAGATTAATTAATTCCATAAAATTTTATGTAGGTCTGGTACAATCTATATTAAACATGTGAATTCTGTTTTGAATTTGTTTCAAACACACCTTAGGGGGAAAAATAATGGTTAAATTTCCGCACAATTTAATTGTCTTGCTGAGGAGTGAAATTTTAAAGCTTATGATATCGATTTCTTTACAGTTTGTACTATTTTCTTCAGGGACTTGATTTTTTAGGGATTGTGCACCATATTTTATTTCATTTTTAATCTATGGCATTTCCCGTTGATTTTAAATTTTGGGAGTCGTGATTGATGATTTATGTTAATCTAAGTTTTATGCTGAAAACATTGAAATCATCTAGCTGGATATATGTGGTTGTCCATACTGCTTTGGTGGCATTAATTGCCGAGAACTTCTTTTGGCATTGAATTGGAAGAAACTGTTGTGCTTATGTGTTTCCAAATGAAATTAAATTTCTTGATATAATTATGTTTCATCAGGTGTAACTCTCAAGTGACCTTGTGCTGGCTAAGATACGTAATATGGTGGTATCTTGTGTTTACTAAAAATGAACTTTGGAGTCCTTCGCATTCCATGGTTTGGTGTTGACCCCAAAAGGGATTCAGATTTGACTCTTGCATCAACAAGTGCTCTCATAGAGCAACCTAAACAGAAAACTAGTTTTGAGATCAGGCTGTGGGGATGGACTTTAGTTTCAGTTCCTCCAAAGTCTGTGAATGGTAATGATAGAATTCGAGCACCAACCACTATAAACAAAGGTTTAAAAAGGCGTGCTCAACAAAATCGGGCTATTGGGCCTCCCAGTGGGGGTGCCTCTATCCGGTTTAGGCCATATGTTTGCAAGGTTCCATGGCATACAGGTGCTAGAGCCTTCCTTTCGCAGTTATTTCCACGTTATGGGCATTATTGTGGTCCTAATTGGTCAAGTGGGAAAGATCGCGGATCCCTTATTTGGGATAGGAGGCCAATTGATTGGTTAGATTTCTGCTGCTATTGTCATGATATCGGTTATGATACACATGATCAAGAAAAGCTTCTCAAAGCTGATTTAGCGTTTCTAGAATGCTTGGAGAGACCTCATATGAGCACAAAAGGTGATCCCTCTATTGCTCAACTTTACAAGACAATGTGCACCACAGGTACGCCTAGTGTTCAGTGTGCTTTAATGTAGTTTGTTATATTGGAAGGAAAAAAAAATAGAAATCGTATTTCAGTTTTTCTGTTTACTCCCCTTTATTTTTGAGGGCAATCTTGCAATGAGCAAGGAGAAGATATTGATTTGAGACTGTTATTTTTGGCTGTGTTGAGTTAGTATGTTTGTTCTCAATGCTTTACTCAATCAATGGCAGGGCTCAAAAATATACTAATCCCATATAGAAGGCACCTTGTGAAGCTACAATATGGGCAACCTCTAATTGATTTTGGATGGATAAGTAATCTGAGAAGGAGAAATTGGAATTTTCAGAAAACTTGAATGCAGATCATGCAACATTAGTGAGCAAGTTATTCAGATGGCCCCTATGTAGAATGACAGTAGCTGGATTTTCAAACCATGTTCTGTCCTATCCTATGGTTCATTGATATTGAGTTTTCCATTGTCAGTACCTTGGAGCGGCTAATTATCACGGTCCTTGTTGGAAATATGCAATATTTTAATTTCAAACAAATGTTCTATGCTGTAAATAATTGTCGCTGCATGTGCATGCTATCTCAAACTGTGAATATTATGTGACTTTCATGATAGCATGTGCCATCAATCTGAATCTGTTTATTGGCTGTAAATATAGAGTTTAGACATAGCTATTAAATTTTCTTGTTGAGGTCTTTTCTTTTTTTTTTTTTTTTATAGTTATTTATCCTTTGTAATTTGTAGCTATGTTATTGAATACTTTGTCCAAAGTCTTTACTTGGGTAGTTTGGCGCCTTTTTGTTTACATGGATAAATCTTCTCTTAACGACTTTCTCCCTTGTCTAATAACTCGTCAAATTCTTTTGGCCTTAAAACTTACTCGGAGGGCTGCTCTTTTTCATGCAGGCAAATAAAAGATGGCAAATATGATAGGTGCATCAACTAGCTAAGAACTGTCAATATTAATGAAAATCCTTTGTTCTAAGAATTGCGTAATTTACATATCTAAGTGGCTTGAATATGTTCAGTCTTTTTCTCTCACTGTAATTAGACTATCTAATACCTCTGCAGACTATTTCTTGTGCTACTCTTAAATCATCTTGTTGGTGGACGTATATATGCTTCAGTTTCACATATGGGAACACAATCAGATGTTTTACTCAGATTTGACAGTGCTCACTTGAATCTTCATTTACTTTGTTATACAGGCTAGCTTGGAAGAAGAGTAAGATTCTCGCTACTTCTTATAGCTTTCAGCTTTATTATTTGCATTCCTTGGGGCTAGTATTGTATGCATTTGAAAACTTTCTCCGGCTTCGTGCCTTTGCAATACCTGCTTAGCACAAGCATGACTTTTAGTGCCCATCTTAAAAATCTATCTACTTCTGATTTCGACTAGATAGTTTTGTAAAATGCCCTTATGTTAAAAAAGTGTGTAGTTGATTCTTAAATTAAAACTGTTCAAATATAGCTTAGATCTGATGTCTGTCATATTGCAATTGCAAAATCAGTTTGTTGAATTTTTTCTAGGCTTGCTATACAGGGGCTTTAGATCACCAAGTATGACTTGTGACACCGTATTGCTAAAGAGGTAGGACTGCTTTTTTGAAATCAGTATATGCCAAACTAGAAAATTATTCTGTTTCTACTGACAGATTGCTCATTGCCTGTTGTAGGCTAGAAGAAATTGCAATTTTACAGGCTAGCTTGGAAAGAAGAAAACAAGCTCTGCATTAGCGTCGCTTGGCACTTGAACATGATGTATTTCTTTCTTACCAATTGAACGCGTATTTTTCCCCAGATTTTTTTTTCTCTCAGTCTGATTGCTGCTTGTGCACCATATGTTCGGCAAGGAATTGAGTCTTAGGAACTTTTACTTTGCAATCATTTTGAATTAGTAGCGGATGCTTTAAACGCCTGTTCTGTTTTTCTTTTTTACTTTATCTCATCACAATATGTAGATCCATCGTAGGGTGAAAAGATGGATAAAGGAGATTGGAAAAGCATAAATAAAATAAAACTTGAGTGTGATTAGTTGAAAAGAAAAGTGATGAGAAAGATATAATTTTTTACACATATTAAAAAATAAATTACTCTAAATTGAAAAAAAAAAAAAGAAGAAAGAAAATGAGAACAGTGTGTATCAAGTGAATATATTTATAAGATTATTTATTATTTTTTAGATTTTATTTTTTTATATTAATTTTTAATGGGTATAATAGTAAAATAATATATTTTTTATTTTTTCCTTTTTATTTTTTAATTATACCAAATAATGAGATAAAAAAATTATTTTTTTCTTTTTTCTTTTATATCTTTCTTGCCAAAGGCCTTTATGGAAAGAAAAATTATTTTTTTTATTTTTAATTTATATATATATATTTTTTCATTTTACCAAGCAAAGCTTTATTCTCGTCGTCAAAAACCATTAAATGTGTCTTTTTATGTTGCATGCTTCTTGTATTATTCTAGTTGGCCTTCCTCTTCAATTTGATGTTGAAAATGTTAGATTTCTTAACTTTCTTAGACCTGTTTGAACGAGAAAAGGTTTTAAAATTGTGTGGGCACAAAGGCCCACTGGGTCATGCAACTGTAAATATCTTGTCTTTTGCTGTTTCTTACGTATATCCAGTATAAAATGCCTTTGGGCGGTGAAGGTTTCTAAATGATGATGGTTGCTTGGATGATTGGAAATAGAAATATTATTTAGATTTAAGTGTGAATATTAAATATGAATATATTTAGTATTTTAAAATTTTTTATGTATTTAGAAAAAGATTATGTGTTTATATTTATGTTTAGATATGTGTTGGATAGGAGTATTTAAAAAATTATAGAGCCTGAGCGACTTAGGGATGTAGTTCAGTCGACTCTTGCTAACTTTGAAGATTTTGTGACTTGCATTTGTCGTTTAATAGCTATACACAAGTACACACTTGGAGAGTTGAATTTCTTTTGTGCAACTTTTGCATATTATAAAACAAATTAAGGGGGGAAATATTTTTTTATATCATATATAAATAAAATGATTTTTCTTATACAATTATCCTACCATTTATTGGAAGAACTATGTTCCTGAATTTGTGGTCCCAAGCGGCAATTGAGGTTGGATTGAGCTGGTCAGCTAGACCTAATATGATTATTAGATAAAAATATATATTTAATATGTGTACATTTAATTTTTTTAAAAGTTTTTATACATTCGGATATATTTTATATTCATGTAAACATGCAGTTACAATACAAGTATTTTTTTTAATTAATAGTTCTGTCATTGTAGGATTCAAGCTATACTTCACCAACGTTCATCTTCAATCTTTCAAATAAACTTTAATTTGACAATTTTCATTTTAAAAAGATAATTTTTAATTGATTTTACTTTTAACACTTTTTCCTTCACATAAAACAATAAACACACGCAAAAAAAAGGGGGTTAATTATATAAATCTGAGTTTGAACATGACATGAATGAGTACAACGATAAAGAAAAAACCTACAACAATGGCCAAAAAAATCTTCGAAAAACACAGACAGACAGTCAAATCTTGAAAAATAAAATATTAAGGTTTTGATGGTACTTGTAATGGTTTTGATATCAAAGAAAAAATTTTCTTTCTCCATTTGGATGAATAAAAGAAACAATCGAATGTTGAAAATAATATTGATAAAGAAAATAATCAGATTAAAAGCAAAATTGAGAGAAACAATTAAATAGAGTTAAAAAAAAATCATTTAATTTCATCCGTCGAATAAATGTTAATCAATTATTAAGAATATTTGTAAAAATTTTCAATTGTATAGTAATATCAATATATTAATTAATCTTTTTCTTTTATTTATATTGTAATCAGAAATCTAACACATTAAAATAAACTATTCTATTGTTGACTCATGGATTGATATATAATTTATATTCTAAACTATCAACAAATGAAACTTGAAAAAAACCTATTAATATAAAAAATTTTCAAGTAAACTTATTTAAAGGTTGAATTATGTGTGCAATTTAATAAGTTTTATTCAAGTTAGAATAAGCAGTAGAATAATTGTAATCAGAACAAATTTAATTTAAATTATTATTTAATTAATAAAAAAATATTTATTTAAATTTATTTATAAAATATATTAATATTAATATAAAATAATTTTTTTAATATTAACTTGACTTACGAATAATTTTACTTTTAAAAATCCAAAAATGATGTGGCTGGAAATGACCAAGCCAGAATCAACCTGAAACGGCAAAATGTTTTTTAAGTCGATTCTAACTTGATCGGATCACGTCGAGCCTCGTTATGCCAAATAAGATCAATGACTAGCTGGATTCAACTTGAGACAACTGGAAGTAGGGAAACTACGAGGAGAGGGTGAGAAAGAAAAGAAAAAGAAAAGGAATTTTTATATTTTAATAAAATTATAACATGAAGCAATGTCATATAAAGCAAATTTGATGATTTAATAAATGATATTAGATTCTTTTTACCAAAAAAAAAAAATTATATCATGTGTCATATTAAAGTTAATTAAGAATTATCTTAATGGTAACGTATATATCTAATAATTTAATAAGTTATTATATGTTAATAGATGAGCTAAATATTCAGAAATCATGGTATATATTTTAAAATGTATTTATCTCGTTGCATAATTTACTATAATTTAGAAATTAAATAAAACATTATCCGTTTAAAAAATTAGAGAAAAAAAAAAGCCGAAAACAAAAGAATAATAGTAATGGAAAATCATGGGGATGAAATTGACGATCACAAGGATGCTTTCTTACAGGAAATTGTTGACCCTTCAAATTAGAAAGAAAACAAAGTAACGGCTCTGATTATTCCATTTGGAGTTTCACAAATGGAGCCCACTGGCTTATATTTTTGAGGATTGGAGTCGGCATGACGGTATCACCCATGTATGTCTTAAAATCGACCCTTGGATCATTAAATGCCTTGATAGTTAGGTAATTTGTCTTATCAGATAAATGTCATTAGTAAGAATCATGGTTTGGATATGCTTTTTTTTTAAATTTTATATTGGATTAATTTTATTTTTATTTAATAATAAAAATATTTTTATTTAAATTTAATTATAAAAAATATATATTAAGTTTTAAATATATTTTAAAATTTTTTATCATTTTATTAATATTAACTTAAGCTTTTGGACTAAGAGTCGATCCAGTCGATTTGCCCTTTAATAGAAAATATAAAAATTTTTTTATTATATTTCATTCAACTCATAGACATCTTTATTTCTCATTACACTCCATTGTTTCTCCAATGCGAGTGGCTATGGACGATAGTGATTAAAAAAAATTAGAATATTCATATTGTCCAATTTATTTTTTTGAATTTGGATACTAAATTGCTATTTGCAACGGATTTAAAGAGAATTTAAATATAAATATTTAGATATTTATTATTTAAATTCAGTATGAGTTTGATTTGGATATTATTTATTATTCAAATTCATATTACATATACAAATAATGAATTTAAATATTTGAATTGATATCATTTACAAATATATATAATTCTTATTTAATTTTAGTTTAAATAATAATTTAATAAATTTAAATATTTAATGAATTTAAACATCATAATATGTGAATTCAAATAAACAAATGTAATTTTAAATAGATTAAACAGATTTGAAAATTAAAAAAAATTAAAAAAATGCGATTTGTCGTGTGGCTCATGCAAGCTTAGTCGCAGTATAGTTAAAAAAAAAATTATTGCGTATTTGCGTGTACACATTTTTACCTTCATAATATTTAATACAGATTTATGTATATATTTTATTTATTTATTTATAAGTTGTATGTACATTTTCTTGCTCAAATTAATTAATAACTTGATTTTGAATATTTGCAGGCCTCGTAACAAATCTATGTCTATCAACTATTTCTTTCTTAACATTTTATAACATAATTTTATTTTTTACAAGCACTAAAGTGAAATAAATTGTAACTTAAATTTTAAATAAACATAAAATAATTAGCCATGGAAACAATTCTTTTTTATTATTATTATTACTCAAATTTTGCTTATAAACCAAGTTTTTTTATATGTAAAAAAAAAAAAAACATTTTGATTTATTTGATTTCATTGATTTGTAGACAAAGTTAATATTACTTATTTTTATTATGTGAAAATAGAACTCACATAGTATTATGATAAAATTCAAAAAATAATCAATTTTAATAAATTATTGAACAATTATTTTGTTTTTTTTTTTTAATTTGAACGAAATTGAAAATATATTTTGAACCGGTATACTAAATTTGTAAATCTAGTGGATCTAATTTTGGGGAGAATTGAAATTAAATATTATAAATAGAAAATGTAATTATAGTTAAATTAAATTTAAATTTCTGTCCAGTTTGATATTTTGTATTTTTTGTCACACGGTTTTCTGTTAAGTTCAACGTTTTTGATACCCATCGAATAACCATTTTTTCAACTTTTGTATTTTTTTATAATTAAATTTACGTGTAAATTCATTAATTATTATGTAATTTTTAATTTGTTGATGAGGAAATTTAATGAACTTAAATAAAATGATTGGACCCTTTTCTTATAAGTTTTAGATTTTTGAAACAATTGGTTAATCAATTTAACAACTATACTATAATGCATTTCGTCGAAAACATTTTTACTTTACTTAAAGTAAAATAATTTATATTTTAGATCATTAAATTTAATATTAATTTTTATATAAATTATAAACTTTTAATTTTCTCACATTATATAACTAAACTTTATTATTAAAAATATTATACTAATTTCATTAAATAATTCAAACAAAAAAAATTTAATATGCATATTAAAAATTTATAATAAAAATTTAATAACATAATCTAATAAAATTTATAATTTAAAATTTATATAAAAATTAATATTAAAATTAATAATCAAAAATATAAAATGCTCGATACGCACACTCATTTATTTAATCCACCTAAACTTAATCTAACAATTAATATCTCCACAAATTTCCTCAACTTATTAATTATTACCCCTAAATATTTTATTATTAATATATGACTTTTTAAAGAGTCTCTATCACATCTTATATTTTTTTGTTAAATTAATATCGTATATACTTGTTATAGCATTTATTTTTAATATATAATTAAATATATGTCATAAATAAATAGTTAATAAAAAAATATATTAATCAAAATTTACATGTAGAATTTATTTTGTGTAAATTATAATAAATTAATATAAAATTTATTATTTTAATATTAATGTAAAATTAATAATAACAAAAAAAATTAATATAAACTTCAATATTTTATTTTAGATTTTGGAAATAACAAAATTTCATCACAGACTTTTAACTTTTCATTTATTATTAAATAACTTTATTTAATGATATTAAAATATTATTCTCCATATTGAAATCACATTGAAATATTGAAATTCTTACACATCCCTAATTAGACCAAAACCAAACCACCTTCCTTTCTCCCTCTCCCTCTCTCCCTTTTTTCTTTTTCTTTTTTTTTTTTTCCCCTACTCTTTCTCCCAATACAATCAAACCCTAACCAATCTCTCTTTATTTAATTCGTTTCCCTTCCCGATGATTTAATTCGAGCTTTCTCTTCAGATCTGATCCATCTCGGTGAGTTCCTTCTTTCTTTTTCTGTTGACTTTGCGGGGTTGATTGATGTAATTGTTGGAATCGTTTTGTTGTTATCTTCGGATCAGATGCTGTTTCTTTTCGTTTCTTTTTTTTTTTGGTTATGAAATCAATTTTCTTTGTGTTGTTAATGTGTTTTGTTATTATTTGTTTTTTCAGAAATAATTGAAAGAAAAGAGAAAAGAAAGAAAATCTAAAAGTGTAAATGTAACACAATCTAAAGAACTAGTTCTTTTCTTTGTTTTCTCGTCTTTGATTATTTTTGCAATGAAATTTTGGAGAGAAAGGTAAATATACGTCTGGAATAGATTCAAGATTATAAGTGAAGTGGGTGATTTTCGTTCGTTTTCTCGGTGACGAAGCCGGAATTTTGTTGTTTGGAAGACTTTGCCATTTTACTTTTTTTTTTTTAATTGTTTGATCATTTTATTATTTCCTTCATTGATAAATTTATGTAAAATGTTTGGGCCTATTAATTATTTGCTAGAAAAGAAACAGTGCCTGGGATTATTATTGTTTTTCTAGTATATGAGTCGGAGTCGAATATCAGTTTTAAGATGTTAAGGATAGAGTTAGTTTTAAGTTGGAAGCAGCTCTTATTGATCTTTTTTTACTGATTTTGCAATAATTTTCAAACATCGTTTAAGTGATCGAGAGATGATAAGCAAAACATGGTTTGGAAAAGATTTTAAGTTTGTGGATGTTTTGAGGCTGAATGAAGCTGCCATTTGAGGCCTAAATACGCTTGGAAGGCTACATTGAAGGAAGTCATTCTGGATTAGAGATTTCAGTTGTGCCTTTTTGAGCCTCATTATGTTATATGAGAGACCATTGTAGAGTCTTTGATGATTTTGGCAATCACCTGTTTAGGTTTGAACTAATAAAATGGTTTATATATATTTTTTCATTTGTGATGGGCACTGCAATTGTCTTCTTATTTATATCTTGAGTGTTAAGAGATTTGAAGTATGATTGTATGGTAATCTGGTTATAAGGTTTCTTTTATTTTATTTGATTTTGTTGCATTTTTATTAATATAGATAGTGATTCAGTACTTCTATGATAATATTCTTTCCTACCAATCCTTTGGTAAAACTTATTTGTAATCAACTGACTTGGCTTTAGCCGCTGATACATGGCCTTGTTTGTGTTGCTGATGATGTGTGCATCTGCAGATTTAATTCATTTGGGCAAAGTATTTTAGATGGATGATGATAGTGCAGATGGATAAAATACCTGCTCCTTCATCCAGGGAGCGTGCACAACATCTTTATGAGAAGGTATTTTTTTCTTCTTTCGGAAATGAGGTTCCGTTTGAGTTTCTGATCGTGGAGGTTAATCTTTGGTGCTCTCTGCAGAATATTGAGTTGGGAAATGACCGTAGGAGATCAGCTCAGGCACGAGTACCTTCAGATCCTAATGCCTGGCGGCAGATGCGTGAGAACTATGAGGCAATAATTCTTGAGGACCATGCTTTTTCTGAGCAGCACAATATTGAATATGCATTGTGGCAGTTACATTACAAGCGGATCGAGGAACTAAGAGCACATTATAGTGCTGCCCTGGCTTCTGCAGGATCTAATGCATCTCAGGGTGTGAAAGTTCATCAACGACCTGATCGGCTTACAAAAATAAGATTGCAGTTTAAGACTTTCCTTTCTGAAGCAACAGGATTTTATCATGATCTGATTTTGAAAATCAGAGCAAAGTATGGACTTCAATTTGGGTACTTTTCTGATGATTCAGAAAGCCGAATTATTATGGACAAAGATGGGAAGAAATCTGCTGACATAAAAAAGGGTTTGGTATCTTGTCACCGTTGTTTGATATACTTGGGAGACCTAGCACGGTATAAAGGACTATATGGAGATGGAGACGCTAAATCACGAGAGTATGCAGCAGCTTCAAGTTACTACTTGCAAGCTGCATCAATTTGGCCATCAAGTGGGAATGCACATCATCAGGTTTTTTTTTTTTTTTTTAATTTTCCTTTCCCTTGTTTGTAAGGTATCCTTTAACTTTTACTCCCAATATCTTTTTGCGGTTGCCTTGAATTTCTCCTGTTCAACAATATTCTGACTTTTTATGTTGGTAATTATCTCCTTATTTCAGCTAGCTATATTGGCATCCTATTCAGGAGATGAGCTGTTGGCTGTTTATCGATATTTCCGAAGTTTGGCAGTGGATAACCCCTTTTCAACTGCAAGGGATAACTTGATTGTGGCATTTGAGAAGGTTTAAGTACAAATTTTAGTTTCAATTTTGGCATTTTGGTTTCTTTATTCACTTCCTTAGTAGCAATGTCTTTACCGCTTTGTCATCTGGATGTATTATGGTTGATAGGTTATAGTTAACTAGCTTGGTTCAACAGTTTGATGCGTGCATTATCTTCCTAAGCAGTACTTGGTGGTTTTAAATGTAGATAATTGCAAAATATTAACCTTCTTGGGTGATTTTCTGCAAATGTGTGGATTCTTACTAAAACATTTGGCTACTACTTTCCAGTCTAATGGGAAGAAAATAGTGATCCATCCTTTCTAGATTTAGGAGTTAACTACTAAACTTATGAAGATTAGAATGCTGATTCCTACCGTCTACTACTTTCCCATCTAATGGGAAGAATATAGTGATCCATCCTTTCTAGGTCTAGCAGTTAATTACTAAACTTATGAAGATTAGAAATGGGTTATTGTGTACTGCACATAAAAAATGTTTTCAAATATTTTAACAGCAGAAATTGTGTTATTTCTTGTCTTACCTATTTTCACAAAGATATGCATAGATTAGCAGAAGCTACAGTATGGCATAATGTCAAACTATTATCCTATTCTTTCCATTATGGTGTTTTGGGAGGATTTTTAACTGTGTCCCCTCCCCTTCCCCCTTTTTTTTGGTTGAGCATGCGGCCATTTTTTGACATGGCAATCCAACTTTGAGAATTCACTACTTTTAGCTGATGAGAGTGCAATTAGTAATTGTATATTTATGTTACCGACTTGAAAACCGAGTTTGGTTGGGTTTATTATTATTTACATGCTAGTATTGGAAAATGTATATGACTATGGAAATTGCATCAAATATATGTATTTTGGTTTGCAGAATCGTCAGAATTACTCACAGCTTCCAGGGGATGTTAAAACTCCATCGGTCAAGGAGCATGCTGTGTGGTTATCGGGAAAAAGTAGGGGGAAAGTTGAAGCAAAACTTGCATCTAAAGATGCCAATATGGAATCAAGCCCTGCTAAGGAGAAAGTATCTGGTCTCCATGATAGTTTTAAGTCATTTTGCATTCGATTTGTGCGTCTAAATGGCATTCTTTTTACACACACAAGGTATACTTTCTAAAACATGTTCACTGTTGTTATTGACCAAGTTTTTCCAAGGTTGTGTCCTTATCAGAGCTTCCTTTGTGCAGCCTTGAGACTTTTGCAGATGTGCTTACTCTGGTTAGCCGTGATTTACATGAGCTACTCTCTTCTGGGCCAGAAGAGGAACTGAATTTTGGCACAGATGCTGCTGAGAATTCACTTCTTCTTGTTCGGCTGGTTTCCATTCTCATATTTACAGTTCACAGTCTGAAGAGGGAGAGTGAAGGTCAAACATATGCTGAAATTGTACAGCGTGCTGCCCTACTTCAAAATGCATTCACTGCCATTTTTGAGTTGATGGGACATGTAGTGGAGAGATGTTCACTGCTCAAGGATGTTTCTTCAAGCTACACCTTACCTGCTATTCTGGTCTTTGTAGAATGGCTGGCTTGCTGCCCAGATGTTGCAGCGGCTGGCTGTGATGTGGACGAGAAACAGTCAATTACTAGATCACTTTTCTGGAAACATTGCATATCACTTCTGAACAAGATCTTGTCAATTAGGCCAATGTGCATTGATGATGATGAAGATGAGACCTGCTTTTTCAATACAAGCAGGTATGAAGGAGAAACTGAAAACCGTCAAGCATTGTCGGAGGACTTTGAGTTGCGAGGGTTCTTGCCTCTTGTTCCATCACACTCCATTTTGGACTTCTCTAGAAAACATTCCTTTGTAAGCGTTGGCGATAAGGAAAAGAACGCCCGTGTAAAGAGAATTTTAGCAGCTGGGAAGGCTCTAGCTACTGTCATTAGGGTTGATCAGAAAACTGTTTGTTTTGATTCAAAAGCCAAGAAATTTGTTATTGGTGTTGAGCCTTCCGAAGATGTCACATTCAGCTGTTCTACCCCACTGGCAACAAATGGTGTGGGGCATGAAGTCCTGTTTGAGAAGACAATTAATGTTGGAAATGTGCTGCCAATTCCACAATCTGGAATGGTTGGGGAAGAGGATGATGATGATGAAGTGATTGTTTTCCAGCCGAATGTGAGTGAGAAGAGAACTGAGGTGGTTGGTCCAAACTGGCCCTGTTCTGAGTCTTTGAAGCTTGCTCAAAGTAGTTCTGCAGGTGATCCCAAATTTTATAGCAGTAACATATCTGCTCCTCTTGATAGACTTTACCAGCATAGTACTTTTGATGCTAGTCCTCCAATTCCTTTATCTGCTGGAAGCGTTCTCCCTCAGTATCTGCAGCCTGCTCAGATGCATGCATCTAGGTGGTCAGTGGAAGAAACTACGTCTCTGGTTAACAGCTTGAATGATTTGACAATGTCGGAGAATATGAATTTGACAAAAAGTGAGATGCAAGATAATGAAGGCCTTTCTCATTCTGCTACTTGTTCAATTGCTATTCAACAACCCATCGGTGCTGCTGGTTGTGGTATGTACTACAGTAAGACAAAAGTGCCAGAAACTGTGATACCTTCCAGAATTGATGCTATTTTGGCATCTAGAGTTACTGGTGATTCTTTGGCTGTTAAAACCACCTCAGATTCACAAGTTGGGATGCGGAGGAATCCAGTTAGCCGCCCAGTTAGGTATCTTGGTCCCCCACCTGGTTTTAGCCCTGTTCCACCAAAGCCGCTAAGTGAATCTGTTTATGCTTCAGATTTGGAGAGCCCACTGATGGATGATTATAGATGGTTGGATGGATGTCAGTTGACATCATCATTGAAAGGCTCTGGGATTGGTAGTTCCCTCTACCATGCATCTCATACAAATCCCCTGTATGTCAATAACAGCAGCAATGGTATGACTGGAACAATAAGCTTTCCTTTCCCTGGAAAACAGGTTCCAACAGTGCAGTTTCGAATGGAAAAGCAGAAAGGATGGCAGGATTACAATACTCTTGAACATCTGAAAATTCAACATGAACAGAAGTTGCAGCAACAACTAATGAATGGAAACCAGCAGCTTACCTCACTGCCTGAGCAGTATAAAGGACACTCACTCTGGACAGGTCGTTATTTTGTGTGAGATCAAGCTGGTAACTTCACTAATTTACTCATTTTCTGACTCTTGATTTTATTGTTGCTTATAATTGTTGCTAAAGTTCTTTTCACTTCAGTTGTTCATCTACATTCATTTTGTTCTTGAGGTTCTTGAGAATGATTCCCGTGAATGTACTGCATCCATTTGCTGCCAAATTCAACACCAACTTTGGAGCACTATTAGTGTTGAGTTTTTGTTGGAGCATGGTTGGCCTTGGCTTCTAGCGGGCAAGTGCTGCTAAACAAGTGAGTATTCACTCAATTATTTTTCATTATTTATTACCCAATTACTCTCTCTTTTATGTGTTTGTTCTTATGCACTAAGTGACTTTTTCTTGGATAATTTCCAGGTTACTCTGTTGTTCTCTCTTTTCTTTTGTGTGTTTGTCCATGTGCACTCACTGGTTTTATCCTTCGATCATTTTCTAATAAGTAACACTAATGCTTGTAAGCGATTTCTTTGCTCCTTTCTTGAAAAAAAAAAAAAAAAAAAAGAGAAAAAAAAAAAAGCCTTTCTGCATAGAAGTTCTGATTGTGTTGGTTTGAATTTGTTGCACTTGGTGACTTTTTAGATCATTTTCTACCCTATGAAAAGTGGGAATCACATGCCTGTAGAAATGTTAATGCGGGGGGTTCTGGGTTGCAGGTGTTTTGGAGATGTTTTATCATGCACGCATGCATGTTTTCCTGTTTATCTCAACAGAAGTGGCTCTTACAGTTAATTTTGCAGGTTTCGCCGGATCTGTGGAGGAAGATTGAGGAAACTGTATTTAAGGTGCAAAACCTGTAAGGAGTAAATGCCTCAAATGGTTCCCTGGGATAGAGATAGAACGTGTTAATAAAGATCATCTGTTAGTTTTGGGGCTATATATTGAGGAGTTGGTCAAACAAACTTGGTTTATTGTCCTATTAACGTCAATGGTCAGGCTAAATTGCTGTTAAAGACAGCAGAGCTGGCAGTTGTTAGTATATACGAGCTTGATCGGTTCTCTGCAGATGAGCTTTGGAGCTCTAGTCGAGAGGTCTACTAGGTATGATCTGTGCAATATCAGTTGCTGGACAGTTGGATTGGGATTATTGTGGTGCTTTTGAGTAGCAGAACGTGTGGGTAAGTATCGAGTGATGTTTACGTTTGATATCCGGATAAAATACTTATTATGTTATCATGCTGTTATCATATGCTTTTTACATCCAGAACTGAGTGATGTGGGACCACAGAAACTAGTGTCTGTTGTTAAAGTTGGGGTTGACTCAAACTTCTTACTGTAATTAAATAAAATCTGTGAAAAAATTACTTTCCTGGTCTTTATAGATGCCCATGTTCGTTCTTTCGGTTGCCGTGTTATATGGTGGCAGTACTCATTGATCATTATTCGATGGTAATAGTTGTCATGCTGTTCTTGAATTACATTTTCTTTTTAATTGGTAAACCAGACTTAAGAGGAAATGGCTAGGATAAGTATCAAGTTTATATATATATATATATTTATATTTATGGCATTTAGCTTTGCTACGATTGATTCGGACAGGGTGGTCATCTGGCCAGTCTGGCGATCAACAATAGAGCAGTTTTTTGATAAATGGAGCTGGATTCGGCTTAGGTGGTGTTTGGGATTGATTTGAATCGGCTCAAATTGGTAAAATTAACATTATCTTTTTACCATGAAAAAAAGAAAAAGAAAAATTGTTCTAATTATTTACTTTTGACTCAAAAACAATGAAGTTTATGCTATTGAAAATGGATGAGCTAATCATCTATTAGATTCGTGCTGTAATTAGCGTGATTAATATTTGATGTAACAATATTAATTATATCAGTATTCTGAGCCTACCTAAGTGAACCTTTTTCTTGGGCTATTATTCCGACCAAAATCTCAGTGATAAAAAGATTGGATGATCGATCCGATCAATTTAATCAAGGTTTGTTTAATTTGATGTTCAGTTAAAGTATTATATGTAAAATCATGTAATATTTGAATTAATTTAAAATTAATTTAATTAGTAAAAAATTATTAAAAATTATAAAAATGAAAAAATTTAAATTTTGTCTAAAAAATATTTTTTATGAGAGATGAGATATAAACATATAATATTTTAAAAATATATTAAAAATACATTATTAACTTAAAATAAATATTTTTATCAATTATTTATTATATTTATTATTTATTTAATATTAAAAATATTTTTTAAATATTTAAAATTATTTTAATTCAAAACAATTTATACAACTAATTAAATTAATTAAATCAATAATCGAAAGTTAATGCTTTGGGTCCAATTTTTCTTTTTACCGTTACAAAATCTATCCTTATCTGAAACGGGGAGTATCTGTCACGAGACAATTGAATAACAAAATGACAAACAGAACACATACAGTGGCAATAGCAATCAAATCTGCCCTTCAAGGTAGCCGTATGTATGGAGTTCACGGGCTAACATATTGTCAAGTCACGCTGGAAATCCGAATCCCCCACCCCCCAAAAAAAAGACCTGTGAAAAAAAAAATTAATGTTCAGTGGGAAAAAAATCATCCTCTGCTCCTTCTTCTTCTTCTTCTTCATTGTCTGCCACAGCTTCAGCTGCCATGGCAGTCCAATCAAAACGATCGTGGTCCTAGTGATGGAGAACCGCTCATTCGATCACATGCTTGGGTGGATGAAGAAAATCAACCCTGAAATCAACGGTGTTGATGGAACTGAATGGAACCCTTTGTCCACCACTGATCCCAACTCTAAAAAGTTATTCTTCCAGAAGCAAGCTCAGTTCGTGGACCCTGATCCTGGTCACTCTTTCCAAGCCATAAGGGAGCAGATTTTCGGCTCCAATGACACCTCCGCTAACCCTCCGCCCATGAATGGCTTCGCTCAACAAGCTCTCTCCATGGACCCATCTTCCAACATGTCTCAGAGTGTTATGAACGGATTTGACCCCGAAATGGTCGCTGTTTACAAGTCTCTTGTATCGGAATTCGCCGTCTTTGATCGGTGGTTCGCCTCCGTACCATCATCCACGCAACCAAATCGTCTCTACGTCCACTCGGCGACATCCGCCGGAGCAACCAGCAACATTCCGTCGCTTCTAGTAAATGGTTATCCACAAAGAACGATCTTCGAGAACCTCGACGCCGCCGGAATATCCTGGGGAATATACTACCAGAATATTCCGGCCACATTGTTCTACAGAAACCTCAGGAAACTCAAGTACTTATTCAGGTTTCGTCCCTACGGCCTGACTTTCCGAAAACATGCGAGAGAAGGGAAATTGCCGGGCTATGTTGTGGTGGAGCAGCGGTACCTGGACACTAAGCTGGACCCTGCCAACGACGATCACCCGTCGCATGATGTGTATCAAGGGCAGATGTTCGTGAAAGAGGTCTACGAGACGTTGAGGGCTAGCCCACAGTGGAACCAGACTTTGTTGATCATCACGTATGATGAGCATGGTGGGTTCTTTGATCATGTGGCTACGCCGGTTAGTGGGGTCCCTAGCCCTGATGGGATTGTGGGTCCGGACCCCTTCTTTTTTAAGTTCGATAGATTGGGGGTTAGGGTTCCAACCATCATGGTCTCTCCTTGGATTGATAAGGGCACTGGTAAGTTCAGTTTTAATCACTAATTTTAACTCTTTACTTGCATTTTAATTTCCTAATAATTTGATAATTATGAATAAAAATTTTAAAATTAACAAATTAGGTGACAAATAGGGCCCTTAGGAGTTGGTTTTATAATTTAATTAAATAAATTTAGGTCAACATAATGTTGGGTTAGTATCACCTTTTTGTTTATTACCTTTTAATTTTAAATTAAAAAGATTGAATGATAGTTAAATTTGTATTAAAAACAATTGGGAGTAGCAAGTTGATATATTTGAGAGAGTAGTATTCTTGCAAACAATAACTTATTTTTAGTTTTGTTTTTTTTAAATTAAAAACTTTTAATTTTTTTGGAATATTTTCATTTATTTTATACATATTTAGATATGAATATAAAACATGATTCTTTAAATATATGAAAAATTTGAATAAAATTAAGAATGTTTATACCAAACATATGCATATATTAAATGTATATTCATATCTTATACTCGCTTTGAATTCGGATAAGATATTCTGATATTCTATAAACCTCAAATACTATCAATTCCTTTTTCATATACCTGTTCAACGGCAAGTCCCGCTTTGAACATGATTTTTGTAAATTTAAGTTGATATGATATAAATTGTTATTAAATAATAATATTTTTATTTAAATTTTTTATTTAAAATTTATTAATATTAACATAAAAAATATTTTAATAATATAATAAATAATTAAATTAACTTTTAAATTAACTTTAACTTAAAAAATAAAAAATAAAAAATTTTTGAACAGCGAACTCGAACAGGTTTGCATGGGAAAAAATAATGGGCCAGCTATGTTTCACACTGGCTTTTAATAAAGAGAGAAATAACGGGGGATTGGAAAGCCTAAGTGGGGAAGTGAAGCTGACTTTCTGGCAGCAATCATTTGTCTGTTTTCGTCATTGTCAAAACAGAGAGTGAATCTTTATCTAATTGAGAAGCAAGCTTTAGCTACCCAACCTAAAAGCATGAGGCAAATAGAGCTTATTTTGTCCCTTTTCTTAACCAATGCCAACGAAATTGTGTGCTGAGGAAAACAAAATGGTTGGTTAATATGTTGTTGTTGTTGGGGCTGAAAATATAGGGAGAATTGGCGTTAATTTATATTTGAGTCCATCACAAATAAACAAGAACTTGCCAATATGGTTGAAATTGCAGTGCATTAGTTTGTTTGGAGATTTGAGAAAAACTTTAGTAAGAGCTATAAAGCCAATACCTAAAAGTGAAATTGAAAGGCATCAATAAGTCATAACAAATTGGACTATAGGTATTAGGTTCTTGGAGTGAAAGTGAAAGCTTTCGACAGGCCCTTTGCTTATTGGTTACTCTATGTATTTATTCAAGTTGTGTTAATGTTTTAAAGAATCAAGAATCCTTGTGCACCGCAAACCTCTCCCACTTGCTCTATTTAGATTTTATTTTTTAACAAAAGAGACCTTAGGATAAAGAGAGATAGTAAATAATGAGATTCGAATTTCAAACTTATCGGATTTCATGAACTAATTGGGTTAAATCTTGAGTTCTCTTAATTTTTTTTTCTCTTACGGTTATATAAGAAAACATGAATTTATGAATAATTTTGAGAACTTGGGTAATAAGCAATTTGAGAATTTAGAAATCGGAAACAAGATTAGTAAAATAAGGTGGAATGAATGACTCATTAATAATTTGTTAAATTGGGCCTTTGTTGTTGCTACTAAACAACTTCAAGCAAAGACCATTTGTTTACATTGACATTGGGATAGCTTGCTTGTTAAAAGTTCATCAACTTAGGGTAATTTATTATACATTTACAAATATAACAATGGTTTCATGATGATGATGATGATGATTGCAGTTGTCCATGGGGCAAATGGACGTCCATTTCCCACATCGGAATTCGAGCATTCGTCCATCCCAGCAACAGTGAAGAAGCTGTTCAACCTGACCACTTCATTCCTTACCAAGAGAGACGAATGGGCTGCCACTTTTGAATCCATTGTCCAAACTCGTACTGAACCCAGAACTGATTGTCCAGGTTAGTTTAGTTGCCTTAAACCTCTTTTCACACGTAATTTTCATGTCAGCATGTGGAGTCCACCCTAAAATTTAGGGAATTTCTTTTACGTCGTTAAGAGAGTAAAAAAGGGGGAAAAAACCTTTGACTATCCACTGAGAAAATTTTTACTGATAGAGAGATTTGAGAAATTGTTTAGGATTTGAAATGGAAAAGGAATTCAAAAATGACATTTGATTCAAGAAGAAACATAGAAACTAGGCGATTTGCGATCTGATTTGAGATTCCAAGAAGAAACATAGAAACTCTTAATTCCAATGATAGGATAAAATCTTGGCAACCTCAATTTAAAAGAAAAAAAAAATGGTTGAAGAAGCTAATTATATCGTTGTTAAATGGTTTTCTTATGTTGAACTAGGATATGGGTTAGGGTTTTGTCTTAGGGTATGTTAGGATAATGTATCAATTGTGACTCCATGACAAATCAAATGACAAGCCTCAAGTATAGAAGGGATGCATGTTTACGTGGAACATGGTGTTGACTTGTTAAAAGTTCATGATGTTTTCCATTATTTGTCAATCATGCAAAATGATATAGAGCCATCAATTGGGGAAAAGTGACAGTGTTTTGGAATTCTAAAAAGTGGTACATTGAAGATAGGTGGTCAAAGTACTAGCATATATTAAATGATGATAATGTAATTGATGCATCAAATTTAGGTGGACTGACAACTAAGGTTATAAATGATGATAATTTATGTATATTATGTAATGAGGATGTATTAAGGGTAGGTAGTCTAAGTTCTAGTGAATTAAATATTGATAGTGTAAATGATGCATCAAATGCTGGTGGTCTAACAACTAAGATTATAAATCATATAATTTTAGGGAGTCCATGATTTGTGTATTATGTAATGAGGAAAATTTTTACTATAACATGTCATTTATATGTTTCAAGGCCCAAATTATAGCTCTCCCACATTTACCTGTCTTGATATCAAACTTTGACTCCTAAGCAAGCTTTGCATCCCAAGCAACTTTAACATAGGAATTATTCTCAACTTATTAAGAAAATACCTTCTAACAAACTTATAACTTGCCATTGAGTTTGAAAAAGTTATTAAATGCTTATGTCCGCTTACCAAGGTCTTAATCTTGAACAACCCATCAATATTGTTCTTTGAAGCATATACAAGAAATAGACACCGATGTGCTTTACCCATAACTCTATTCTTATTTTTCTCACTCCCAAAAAAATAAAATCTCTTAGCAACAACATATTTGTTCAATGCATCCTTAAGCTGTTCAAGACCTTCATAAACTATTCCAAGTTCAAACTTAGGCATTGGATTTGAAAGGTCAAAGAAAATCTTCTTTTCTTGTAGCTTGCTTTCTTTTTGTTTATTTATTTTTTGTTTACACTTACAAGGCCTTCGAAATTTAATTATGGGATGACATCATCTGTGCACTAAGTTCTTTATCTTCTCATCTTTCATTATCTAGACAGCCATTTATCCTCCAACACTTTCTTATCATTATTTTTAAGTCATCATTGTTGGTCTCACTTATTTTATATCATCCATAAGTACCTCCTTCTCATAGTTACTAGATTCAAAGACGGTCACTTTCACAAGCCCATCCTCCGTATCATCAAACTATGAGACCCACCAAAATTATCATCATTTACAGCTTGTTAGACAGCTTACATTTGATACATTTAATACAGTAGTACTTTGGATCACTTATCTTTAAATGCACTTTCTACATTGAATTCCACATTATTATACTACCTCCCTCATTTGATGCCTCTATATCATTTTCCATAATCGGTAGTAATGAGATAACATTATAAACTTTTAGTATATCAACACCATATTCCACGTAAACAAAATTCATCTTACACTTGTCATATACATCAACAAAAACGATTAAAACGAATTAGCAGAGGCATAATGCTTCGTCAACCATACTTCATAATAATAATCCCAATTACTATTGTAGAGACTACTGCTAAATGAGATCCCAACTCTAAAATCTTTTTGTCTACATTAAAACTCAACAAAAAAGCACACCTTTGGCTATAATACAGAATACAACTATCTTAAAACAATGTTCTCTGTGATTTTATAATTTACGATATAATATCATGGAACCCAAAACATTATAAACTAAAATATATGCAAAATTAAAATTAAAAAAAACAGTAAAATATGTAAACTATACTTTTTAATTCACACATGAACTCGACTTTAGGAGCGAACCATTCTGAATAATTAAATGATTGTTACAACAATTTGATGCTCGACCTGTTTTTGTCTCTAATATTTTCACTATTGAATAACTTTGTAGTCGAATCTTTAAACTTTTAAGTTTCATTAATCATAAAAAAGAAATTAATTTTGATGTTATTTTGTATTATGTTATTGTCCACTTGATGATGTATAATTACATTAAAAAATTTATTTAAAAATTTAATTTAAATAATTTTAATTTATATGTGATAATTTATAATTGACAAAAGAAACCAAAAAAAAAAAAAAAACCTTCATTTACGCTTATATTATTTTAGTAAAAATTGTGATACTAGGCAATTCCTTGTGGCGCACTTCAAAGTGGGCGTCATCTTGTATATATGGATTGAAGAACTAAAACGCATTAACACTATGAAGCGTGCTTATTGAAAAATTTTAATGATTTGATTTTTTTTTTTAAATAATGTGTTTGATAATTTTATTTTTAAAATCATTTATTTCAATGAATAAATATTAAAAATTTTGAAATACCTAAAAGTTACTCAATGAATAGTTAAGAAAATTATTTATTTATTTAATTACTTTAAGATTGTGTTTTGCTTTTAAACTCTTTTTAATTTTTTTTTATTCATTAAAAATTATACTTAATGTTTTATTTTCACTTGTATATCAAATATTTCTATTATATCTATATATTTGTGTACCGTAATTCAATGCTTACATTTTCTTTTAAAACAAAAATATTCAATATTAAAATTTTAGAGTTGAATATATTTTCAATCCATCATACTCCACCTCAGTTATAATTCTTTTTATAATCATTTTTACAGTAAATAGATATTTTATGAAATTACATTTAGAAGTGAAGGCTTTTTTTATTCAAATATTGTCCCTTTTATTTCAAAATATTTTTCTTTTGTTTTCATTTACCAAAATTCACTCAATTTTCCTTCATGCAATAATTAAAAAACAAAAAAATAAAAAATAGAAATTCATACATAACTAACAAAAAAATTATAAGTAGTAGATTGGAAGCCGCCTTTATATTTTCTTTCATATTTTCATAATTTGATGATTAAAAACTTAAAAAATAAAAAATTAAAAAAAAAAACTTAAAAAAATATTGAATAGAAACCGTTGTCATAAGTTAAAAAATAAAAATACATGTACAGAAGTCACCTTTATTCATTTTTATGTGCCTAGAAATTGGCCTTCAATATTTTAACATGTTAAGAAACCATCCTCATGGAATATATCAAAAGATTGAGAATCAAAATCAGAAGAAAATTTTGTTAACTGCAAATATCACACTATAAAGATGGGACTAATGTGGGATTTTTTCTGGGTGATAAACTTTTTTTGCCCTTTCATGTTACATGTGTATAAAAGAGATAAAATGATGAAACCATTATTAGTATGGCAATACCTCTTAATAGTTGAACAATTCAGTATAGCAAAAGAATGAGGATCTGATTACTTAGGGGAGGAAGGAAGAAAACTTGGTTGACTGTAAATGTCACATTATAAGGATCATATTCAGGTCTTAATCCCATTGCTTAGTGGCTGCACTTGTCGTTTAACATTCATATTATCAATTGTAGTAACCTAATCTTATCCGAGTAAAGGTTCTAGTTAAGCCTTGAATAAAGGCCCGAGCCAAATCCCGAGTCACGTATTAAGTTAAGTCCCAAGTTAGGTATTAAGTTAATCACTTACGCATGCTTTTGGAATTTTCGAGTTTTGACTTAATCTTTTTACGATCCAATTTCCTTAACCAAACCTCGAAACTATGTTCAATTTATTTTAAGTTTAATTTTAGATTCGAATTTTAATTGGATCGAATATTGTTGAAATTTGCACTTTTGGGCTTGTAAGACCATAAACCTAACTTTTTCGAGTTTTGTCTAGGTCATACTTAGGTTTATGTACAATAACAAAATTCAAATTTCGCTCAAGTTTTAAGGAGATTTAGGTTTGGAGTCGGGATTTGCGGCCTTGACTTATGTGGATTTGAATTTTAGTTTTTTTATTCTACAAGCTTGGAAGTCGGAGCCTTCACCTCAGGCCTAAGCTCGTGAAACTTAGCCCATTAGTTGTTAGGAACACTACCCATAGTCTTTGCCACTATTGTCACCATCGCCACCCGACCCTTCTCCTTCGGACAAGTAACTTACCTAACACATTCAACCTCTACCCTAAGTCCCTACCATTTAATAGTTGCATATTTCCCTTACATTGCACAATACATTTTCCAATGCTTTAAGCACTATGCTAGGTTCCATGCTCTTTAAATATAAAAGAAAATCAAAAGGGAACTCTTAACTACTTAGAGGCTTCTTGAAGCCAAATTGAGCCCTTCCAAATGCGTTACGCAACTGCCACTTCCCATTCACAGCCTTTCCATGAATCACCACCATTATCAATTGAACATTTTTCTCCCCCCACCAGGGGTGCTGAACTCTACACAATGGGAGGGTCTTGACAACATGAAAAAAAATTGAGCAGAGGGATTCGGCTTTTTTCCCTTTTTAAGGCCCTTATTAGTGCCACCTCATCGAGTGACTATCGTCACCATTATCTTCTCTTTATACAAGTTCCACCATAATCATAACCTAAAAGGCCACCATTACAAACACCCATAGCCACCAGACGTGAAACCACCATTATCCTAGCCTACCATCAACCCTTATACCCTCAAATCATCGCCAAAAAACGTAATCACCGAAATAACAAATCACAATAAAAAAGTAAGCCAGAGTCCCTAGATTCGAGTTTCATGGATTAATAGGGTTATGAATGTTTGTTGGATTATCCTAATGGTGAAAGCTTAGCTTAAGGCTTTAAGAAGTCACGGTTCAAATTTAGAGCCAATCTAATGGCTAAAAACGAAGATTGAAGAAAGAGTAGTATGAAACTTTAGGCTTAGATTTGAAAAAATCGATATAATTTTTGAAAAAAAAAAGATCGAAATTAGGTTTGGGGGACTAAAAAGGACTTAGGTATGGTTTTTGAGTCCCATTATCGACAACCGAGCAAAAGACACTAGACAAAAACAAACGTTTGCAGACATTTAATTTAAACCTTTTAGTTTTCCTCGTCGTTGTGAATGTGTGAAACGAACTTCACAATGAGCTTTTTTCGTTAAATAGGGCCCTCCTTTTGTCTTTCAGACTGCGAATGCGATTCCTAATCGATTGCATAATTCGTTCTATGACTTTTGAACAGGAGCAGGTGGATGCTCTTAAAACAGACCGAGGAATTGCTCCTATAGAGTTTCTTATTTTCTACTTGATGGATTGATTGCTGAATTGTTGAAGTATTTCGGCGATATCCATAAGTCTTACTTTTTAACTTTTACGCCTTTAATTAGCAAAAAAAAAAACTAAAAGAAGCTTCTATTTATAGGTTTAGGAGGAATTTCTTTAAAAGAGATTTCGTATGGGAAACTCTCTTTAGTAATTTAGTAAAGTGGGAGTTAATAAGCAATGAACTAGTTAACCTTTAAAGCAAGGGCTTCAATCATGAAAGAAGAAAATATATAGAAAATAATTGACATGTGTCTTATTATAGGGCACTTAGAAAGACCATGTAGGAAAATTCTCTCGGCTTTTTTTCAAGTGAAACAGAAGTAAAAAAGGAATAAGGTAATGTCGATTTACGAAACCTAGGGGAAAGACCATTTTCTATCTTTGATCGAATTTGAACTTACCGCATTACGCAAACAAGGCGGTCATTTCTACTTAATTCAAGCCGTTATCGAAATTTAAGTTTTGGTTTGAAAGTTTGATGAGGAAAATGAAAAAAAAAAAGAAGGGAGGAGAAAAAAATTAAAAAAAGGGTTTTGGCATTATTTATACGGTGCCAAAATGATGTCGTTTCAAGAGAAGGGCAGGGCACTGACTCGTGCATTGATTTGTAGGCAAACTAGGTCCACATTATTGCATTGGGAAGGAAAACCCAAAAAAAAAAAAAAAACAAAATAGGAGGCTTGGGTTTTGAGTAAATTGGTTTCGTTTGGAAGAAAGTTGGAAGATTTATTTTACATGAGCTTCCTAAATGCCCTAAGTAAGGCATATACTGCCAAATTATTTTATATCTTTCCTTCTATAACTAAAGTTTTTGCATTTTGGTTTAGCTAGTTTATTGCTTATTCACCTTTGCTTTACTACTTTTACCAAATAAAGTTTCGCATTCGAAATACTTTTTGAAGAAATTCCTACAATACCTATAAATAGAAGTTTCTTTTAATCTCACTTTGCTAAATAGAGACAGAGAAATTAAAAGCTAAGACTTACGTATGTTGCTGAAATACTTATAATAATTCACAATCAATCCATCAAATAAAAAACAAGAAACTCCAGCAAAAGTAATTGCTTGGTTTGGGTTGAGAGCGTCTACCTGTTTTCGATCGAAGGTCGTAGGACTAATAATGCAATCGATCCATGATCGTATTTGTAGTCTGGAAGAGAACATGAGGGCTTTACTTAACGAAGAGAAAGAGTTCATTATGGAGTTGACTTTCACACATCTGTGGCGGAGGGATAAACTAGAAGGTTTAAATTAAATAAGTGTCTATAGACATTTGTCTTCATGTCTGGTGTTATTTATTTGGCTGTCGATCTTAATTCCTTTTTGGTCCTTAAACTCGATTTTGGCTTCTGCTTTTCCAAAAGGTGTCTTAATTTTTCAAATCTAAACCTAAATTTTTGGACTACGTCGATCACCATTTTTAGCTATTGGATTAGGCCATGGCTTTTTTTAGCCCTAAACTACATTTTCTTCGTTGGAATGTTTAACAAACACTCATAACCCTATCAATTTGTAAAATCTAAGTCAAGGGTCTGTTGGCTATTTTTTTTTAATTTTGATTTTTTGTTTGGGCGATTGTGTTTGCTGGTGATGGTGCAAGGCTGTAGGGGTCGAAGTAAGGACCCATATCTGTTTCTTTTAAATATGGTAATCCATTATTAAAGAGCCAACACTTGATGCACCAAAAATAAGATATATACTGATACTGGTACTACTAAATGTTGAAGCTAAGGTCCCAAATTGATATAATAAAGGTATATATGTAGAACCTACACTTAGGGTTAGAAGATGGGCAAATAATCTACTTTTTAGTGTTTTGGTTAATAACACCTATCATTATCATCACCTGAAGGTGGACTAAATGAATAACGGTGACTGAGTGAATTCATGATCACGTTTAGGTTTAGGTTGACTAAATGACATTATAAGTGCATTGATATCCTTGACGTGTGATGAGATAAGTTAATGCGTCCGTGCATTAACTTCACGTCATAGGTTAGGTTTAGCAAGCTCTGTTTCTTCTGTAGGAGCAATTGGATTTATAGTTCATTGGGGAAATGACCTACTTTTAACATCTTCAAATTCCAATGGTGGATAAACAAAAGGCCAACCTTTATCCATATACCATCTTTTGTAATCATTAGATGATATGAACTTATAGCCAACAATGGAATAACCATGAAGAATTCCGTGAGAACGTATATCCCATCAGTCGATCCATTATTTATGCTTTCTAAGCTATAATTCCTCATAATGCTTGCGCATTTCAATCTTGTGAACCTTATCAAGGTTCATCGATGCTTGTGGATTGGTTGTTGCATCCCAAACTGTCACATAACCCTATCCATGTGGTGTATTTTGTAGTTGGAGAACATATCAATGCTATATTTGCATTTACATATTTAATGGTACTAGGCATTTGATAAAAGGCATGCCTTAATTTATTTGAAGAATATGACATCCACAGAAACTACAAATAATTATACAAAGTTACTAGTAAACATATAGGTTAAATATGCAAATTCTTAAATCTAATTATAAAAACATTTACCTTATCATATCTTATTTGATTTAGTATTGCTTTGATACTTCTAATATTCGACGGAATACTAATATATCTTAGGTAGCTTTATCTGTTAAAATGCATTTGATACAAGGCATGCCTTAATTTCATTTGAAGAATATGACATCCATAGAAACTAGAAATAATCATACAGGTTGCTAGTAAACATATGGGTTAAATATGCAAATACTTAAATCTAACTATAAAAACATTTACCTTATCATATCCTAGTTGATTTAGTAGTGCTTTGATACTTCTAATATCCGACGGAATACTAGTATATCTTAGGTAGCTTTATGTGTTAAAATGCATATAAAATTTTAATAACTACAAGCCATACATATATAAATTAATCAGTTAATATTGTTATGTGCTTGCAAAAGGATATACAAGTGCAAGCTTCACATTTGGTGCAAGGAATGATAATTGATACCATGCCAACAATTGCAGAAGAAGTAAAAACCCATCTATGTCATGGCTCTTTGGAACTATAGCTCGACATAGTTTCCTATGCAAAAAAAAAAAAACCAAACACATAAAATCCTAACTATAAATGGCAACTTTCTCAAAATCTTGAAGTAAAGGAATGTAACTTAAACGCATTCAATTGCTCAATTTGTTGGGTATTTGTCTAATCAAATGTAAAATATATGCTTTAGTAGCATATTTTATCTCTCCTTCACTTGCATTTATCTTTTTTCACTGCAACCATGTTAAATTCAGTGTTGAGTCCCTGACATAGTTTTCTAAAGGTACCATGCCTAATAAATTTGGACACTCAAAATTCCAATCAAACAAGCTTTTGCTTGTTACTGCCATCCCATCCATTGGTAGCCCAACTTGAACCGCAGTATCTTTCAGAGTGATTGTGTAGTCACTATGAAGAAAATGAAAGTTTGCGCCTTAAGTCTCTATGTTTAATTAATGCACTTATTAAATCAGGCTTGAGTAGATATCGTCGAACTTCAGTCGCGTGACAAAATTACCTATTTTTAAATGGTTTACAATATATAGATGCAATTTGTGAAAAGAAATTTTACGAAAGCATATGAGGCAACGAGTATTCTATAGTAACTCCTATGATCGGTTATCATATTTCGATAAGCAAATGTAAAATATATGCTCTAGTAGCTTATTTTATCTCTCCTTCACTTGCATTTATCTTTTTCACTGCAACCATATTAAATTCAGTGTTGAGTCCCTGACATAGTTTTCTAGAGGTACCATGCCTAATAAATTTGGACACTCAAAATTCCAATCAAACAAGCTTTTGCTTGTTATTGCCATCCCATCCATTAGTAGTCCAACTTGAACCGCAATATCTTTCACAGTGATTGTGCAGTCACTATGAAGAAAATGAAAGTTTGCGTCTTAAGTCTCTATGTTTAATTAATGCACTTATTAAATCAGGCTTGAGTAGATATCGTCGAACTTCAGTCGCGTGACAAAATTGCCTATTTTTAAATGGTTTACAATATATAGATGCAGTTTGTCAGAAGAAATTTTACGAAAGCATATGAGGCAACGAGTGTCCTATAGTAACTCCTATGATCGGTTACCATATTTCGACAAGCAAATGTAGGTCCATGAGTGAGTTATATTTTTAGGTACAGTCGATGTGAGCCATTCTAGGTCCATCTAAGTATGCAAAAGCCATTCCAGAAGGACTAGTAGTTACAACAAAAAATCGAGGTTGACCACGAATACATGGCACTAATAATGTGAATGTTGAATAATAGTTACAACCATTATGCAATAAAATTAAGACTTGAATATGATCCTCGTAATCTAAGAGTTGCAACAAACAAAGTTTTCTTCCTATGAGAAGGAATTTGGTTCCTGTTCTTACGTTACACTGTATTGTTCAATCATTAAGATGTGGTATTATATTTATAATGGTTTCATCACTTTATCCCATACACATAAAGCATGAGGGAGTAAAAATATTTATCTTCTAGTAAAGAATCTTTGCATTAGTGCCATCCTTGTAATCCGAGGTTTGTGGTCAACAAAATTTTCTTCCTTTCTACCAAAAGAATTCGATTTTTAATCTTTTTCTATACTTGATGAGAATAGTTTTTTAACATGTTAAAATGTTGGGTTAATAGCACGTTTGATTCTTAAATTTTAGGCTATATTTAATGTTGGTCCTTAAACTTTAAAACGTATCAATCAGGTTCCGATCTTAATGTTTCGTATCAATTAGGTCCTTATGTTAGTAAAACCGTTGGAATAGGAGTTAAATGACACATGACATGGCACGGGAGCTGATGCCAATGGCATTTTTCTTTTCTCTCTTTTTCTTTTATATGTTCCTTAATTTTCTTTTCTTTTTTATAAATAAGACAAAAAATAAGAAATGATATTATAATTTGAATTAATTGTTGAAAATAATTAATTTATAAACATACACCGTTTTATTTAAAATTAATTTTATAAATATTATTTTAAAATTTTTGTTTCTTTCATTTTTTGCTTTTTTTTTTTAAAATTTTATCTTCTTGATAAATAAAGTAAAACATGATTAAAATTCTATATTATAATTTAAATTAATTTTTTAAGTATTAAATAAATTATAAAAATATAAAATATTTATTTTATTTTATTTTTTACTTTTATCTCTTTCTTTGTTATATTTTATCTCCTTATAAATAATAAAAAATCAACAATTATAATATTATAATTTCAATTAATTTTATAATTTAAATAATTTATAAGAATTTTTATTAGCATTAATTTTATAAAAAAATTAAAGTTTTTTACTTTTAATATTTTTTATTGTCCTTTTTTTTGTTTATAAAATAAATACAAAGAAAAATAAATAATAATTTACAGTATAAATTAAATTAAATTTAAAAATAATTATTTTATAAAAAAATAAAAATATTTATTTAAATTAATTTAGGTGGATTTTTTTAACTTTCGATGATCGAAAAAGAGAGATTTGATCTCTCACAATCCGTCTTATAAATAAACTAGATTTTTATTAAATGTATGTAAATAAATATATATATTTTTATAATTTATTTCGTTTGAATTTTAATTTTAAATTATAATACTGATTATTTTATTTGTTTTTATTTATAAATATAAAAAAAGGAAAAGAAAAATAGAAAAAAGTAAAAAACTCAAAATATTTTTATAAAATTAATAAAAATAATTATTTTATATTTTTAATAAATTATTAATTTTTATAAAAATAATTTATATTATAATATAATGATTATGTATATTTTGTATTTATTGAAGAAGAAGATAAAAAAGAAGAAGTAATAAAGATGAAATAAAAATTTAAAAAATCAATGCAAATAAATATTTTATATTTTATAGTATTTATAATATTAATTTAAATTATGATATAAATCATTATTTATGTTTTAGCTAATTTATAAAGATCGTAAAATGGAAAAAAAAAAAAAAAAAGGAAAGAAACATAAACTTAAAAATAGTTTTTATAAAATTAATTGTAAAAAAATATTTTATATATTCATAAATTAATTATATATTCATAATAATTCAAATTATAATATAAATTGTTGAAAAAAATATAAAATTTGAAAAAAAAAAAAGGGAATTAAGGAACAAGTGAAAGTAAAAAAGACAAAAGGATAAAAGAAAGACTTGATTGATACAAGATGTTAAGATCGAAGACTTGATTGATGACACATGACATGGCACGAGAGCTGATGCCAATGGCATTTTTCTTTTCTCTCTTTTTCTTTTATATATTCCTTAATTTTCTTTTTCAAATTTTATAATTTTTTTTCTTTTTTATAAATAAGACAAAAAAAAGAAATGATATTATAATTTGAATTAATTGTTGAAAATAATTAATTTATAAACATACAAAGTTTTATTTAAAATTAATTTTATAAATATTATTTTAAAATTTTTGTTTCTTTCATTTTTTGCTTTTTTTTTTTTAATTTTATCTTCTTGATAAATAAAGTAAAACATGATTAAAATTCTATATTATAATTTAAATTAATTTTTTAAGTATTAAATAAATTATAAAAATATAAAATATTTATTTTATTTTATTTTTTACTTTTATCTCTTTCTTTGTTATATTTTATCTCCTTATAAATAATAAAAAATCAACAATTATAATATTATAATTTCAATTAATTTTATAATTTAAATAATTTATAAGAATTTTTATTAGCATTAATTTTATAAAAAAATTAAAGTTTTTTACTTTTAATATTTTTTATTGTCCTTTTTTTTGTTTATAAAATAAATACAAAGAAAAATAAATAATAATTTACAGTATAAATTAAATTAAATTTAAAAATAATTATTTTATAAAAAAATAAAAATATTTATTTAAATTAATTTAGGTGGATTTTTTTAACTTTCGATGATCGAAAAAGAGAGATTTGATCTCTCACAATCCGTCTTATAAATAAACTAGATTTTTATTAAATGTATGTAAATAAATATATATATTTTTATAATTTATTTCGTTTGAATTTTAATTTTAAATTATAATACTGATTATTTTATTTGTTTTTATTTATAAATATAAAAAAAGGAAAAGAAAAATAGAAAAAAGTAAAAAACTCAAAATATTTTTATAAAATTAATAAAAATAATTATTTTATATTTTTAATAAATTATTAATTTTTATAAAAATAATTTATATTATAATATAATGATTATGTATATTTTGTATTTATTGAAGAAGAAGATAAAAAAGAAGAAGTAATAAAGATGAAATAAAAATTTAAAAAATCAATGCAAATAAATATTTTATATTTTATAGTATTTATAATATTAATTTAAATTATGATATAAATTATTATTTATGTTTTAGCTAATTTATAAAGATCGTAAAATGGAAAAAAAAGGAAAGAAACATAAACTTAAAAATAGTTTTTATAAAATTAATTTTAAAAAATATTTTATATATTCATAAATTAATTATATTTTCACAATAATTCAAATTATAATATAAATTGTTTAAAAAAATATAAAATTTGAAAAAAAAAAAAAAAAGGAATTAAGGAACAAGTGAAAGTAAAAAAGACAAAAGGATAAAAGAAAGATCTGATTGATACAAGATGTTAAGATCGAAGACTTGATTGATACACTTTGAAGTTCAAGAATCATATAAAATATAGCCTAAAGTTTAGGGATCATGCGTGCTATTACCTCTAAAATGTTAGAGGTCGGTTTTTAGGTATGTTAAAATAAAAAATATTTTAACATACCTAAAAACCGACCTCCATAAAGATGAATTTTGAACTACAAATTCAAAAAATATATAAACATAACTACGAAGTCACTCTCACTCATGGTTATTTTTCACTTATTTTCAAAACTATCCTATTTTGATAAAAAAATGTTTGTATAATTTCCAAAATAAATCTAATTTCCACCGAGCTAGATATGTGTAGAGGCCACAGTCATCGGATGGCAAGTTTCATATATTTTATTTTAATTTTTTTAATGTACATGTGGAAACCATCGCCCCTCAAGGGTGGCTTACACTCATTTTTTTTTTTAAGTATAAAAATTAAAAAAAGTTTTGTGCATATATTTTTTTTACTTTTTTTATGAATGGATGTTGCCCTCCATTCAATGTTTTTTAATTTTTAAAATTTATTTTTAATTATCAAATTATAAAAATATAAAAAAATAATATTTTAATTATCTAATCTACTGCTTATAAATTTTTTTTGGTATATGGAAGCCACCCTCGATTTCATACTATGTTTTACAATTTTTATTAGCTATGCCAGTTTCCATACGTTTTTGTTGTTTTTTTTTTTTTTATAATTCCATGCATGGATTCAAAATTAATGGATTTTGGTGAATAAAACAAAAGAACGGTATTTTGAAAAAAAATATATAATATTTTGAATCAAAAATCATAAAAGTAAAAAAAAAAAGAAAAATTAACATCGGCTTATTTACAAAAGCTGCCCTTGTGCCTTAAAAAAATTAAAAAAAAAAAAAAGCCTTTGAAGGTTCATGGGGAGCAACATCGGCTTTTTGATACTAATAATACATTTTTTTTTCAATCCCAAAATAGGGTAGATAGAAGATTCATTGTCGAAATGGTTCAATTTTTCTGTACGAGGTGAGAAACCGCCATCAACGATAGCAGTTGGAATAAAATTAAAAGGGCTTTACTCTTAAATTCCAAACATGAATTAGATTTATAAATTAAAAAAAAATAGAGAAAGCTGTCCTAATCTATGGTAGCTTAAAGGAACATTCAATTATAATAAACATAAGCCAAACAATACAAATAATGGAATTAATACATTGTTATACAAAATTACAGTATCAAACATTAGCAATACGTATGACAAAATTTTGTTATTACGCAAGATTAATTTTGTCATATCCATTGTCGAGGGACCCTCTCATGTGGTGTGAAGCTCTTCTATTTCATGGTGGCAAAACATGTTTTAACATTTTCAATGGCTTTAGTGCAATGTATGTTTCGATGTCAACGTCCTTGGCCTCTAACTGTAATCGCTGATACTTATTCTTGAGTGGCTTTCACTTGTTCATAGATACGTAAACCTGCTGTATCTAAGCATGGAAACTCGTTCATGGAAGGGCTTGCATTTGCCATATCTAAATCAAGTCATATACCATTGTTGGAAGAGCCAGCATTTTGTGTACCAAAAATTGGGTAGATATTGGTACCACCAAAGGTTGAAGCTTGGTTGCCAAACTTATACGTTCAAGATAGATATGTAGAAGTAGAAGTCGGGGTTAGTCGGTAGGCATCTAATCTATTTGTTGGTGGTATGGGTTGGTACACCTATCATCATTATCATTCCTAGCATTGACTGAATAACTATCTATGAGTGGATGATAATCTACGATCACGTTTTCCTTTAGGATGATTAAATGACATCCTATGTGCACTGATATCCTTGATGAGGTAGGTCTATCCGTCCTCCAACTAACTTAACGTCATCCGTTAGATTTGAAAAGGTCCATTTCTTTCGTACAAGGGTTTGAATTTGAAGTGTGTTGAGGAAATGGCCTATCCCTAACGTCTTGGAGTTTCAAAGATGGACAACAAAAGGCTAGCCTTGCTTCATATGCCATCGGATGTAATCATCTGATGGTATGAAATTAATGCTCGCAATAGGAAAACCATGAAGAATTCGGTGGGAATAATCATCCCACCACTGGATCCGTTGTCTATACTTCCTCAGCAAGAATTCGCCATTATGACCATGCATGACAATCGGGTGAACCTTATTTTTTTAGTCACTCTACTATAATTCTTTTAGATTTAATCCTCTTATTATATATTTTTTAAAACTTTTAGTCCAATTGATAACAGTGTTACTTTTCTTACGTTAAAAATATTGATATGGCCTTTGACTTTGTTGACATTACGAGTTTAGTCAGTAAAATTTTTTAGGCAATTTTTTTTATCTTAAACTTTTCAAGGTTTCAAATTTTGATCTAATTTTTAAAATATTAAAAAAAATTTAAAAATATTCGCATTATAAGAAGAGTTGATTTTATTTATAGAAATATTTAAAATGATATTATTATTACAATATATTTTATTAATAAAAATATTTATACTATTAAAGTAGTGATATTTTAATTGATTTATAAGTTGTACAGACATTATTGAAAAACCCAAACCTCAAATACTAAAAATATAATAATTTCAAAGAAAAATTAGCACAAAAACTATAAGGAGAATTGATTAAATGATAAAGTTTTAAAAATAAGCTAGGAAATCACTTGAAAATAAATTTCATATTATATTAGCATAAATATTATTTGATCAATTGAAAATGAAATCTATAATCTCAAGATTATATTTCAAAATAAAAAAAAAAGAAAAAGAAATAGTCTATCCTTTACTAGGGTACTAACTAAACTCGTGAATTTAATTTTACTTCAATCATATTTTGAACATAATTTTTATGTCCAAACTTGATTTGACACGATATATTATTATGTTAATAAAAATTATTTTATTTAAGTTTAATTAAAAACATTTTAAAATTTTTAAAATAAAAAGTATTTAATATTTTAACCTTACATATTTCTTATTAAACATAAATATTTTATATTTTAATAATAAATTATTAATAATAACAAAAATAATATATTTTATTATTTTTTATAATAAATATTTATAAAATATTGTTATTTGAATAATTTTTAATAATATGAATATTTTTAATCATTTTTTAATATTTCAAAGATTAAATCAAAGTTTGAAATTTTGAAAAGCGTAAGAATAAAAAATTTTTAAAATTATTGTAGAGAGACTAAATTTGTATTTTTGTATAACTATGGGACTAATAACACCATTTGTCGAAAAATTTTATTGACGAAATTTGACACGTCAGCAAAGTCAATGGTCACATCATTATGTCTCACGTTAGTATTTTTAACGAAAGAAAAATAACATTGTTATCAATTGATCAGAAATTTTAAAACAATATGGTAAGAAAATTAAATCTTATAGGAAATATGGTAGAGGATTAAAACTCTTGGAAACAAGAACTAGTAGCAGAACTTGTCTTATATAGAGTACAGATTAAAAAATAGACAAAATAAATAACTAAAGTTGTTTTAACAAATATAAGATTTAAAATATTTGAGTTTTCACTTAAAATTAATTAAAAAAATTAGCTTTTTATTTTAAAGATCTTTTCACCTTTTTTAATGGTTTTTTTCTAAAGATAAATTAAAAAATATAAAAAATGTGAAATTTTAGTATAAATGAAAACAAAGAGCAAACCTTAAGAATTTAATAGTTTATATATATATATATATGTGTGTGTGTGTGTGTGTGTGTGTGCATACATACACGTACGTAGGAAAAGAGGGGCAAACCTTGGGAATTATGTAGTTGTTATTTTACTTGTCGAACCGGCTTAAATATGGGTGCAATTGCTGTCACATGAAATGTTTAAGAAAATCAAAAGTCGAATGAATAAGATTTTTAGTTTAATTGGTTTGATTGATTGATTTAATATATATATTTATTTTTAAATATTAATTTAATATAAAATAAATATTAAATATAATTAATAATTAATAAGGAATTAATTTTTTGATGAATAAAAAAAATTAAAAAATTTAAAGTTTAAATTTTTTTAATTATAAATAAAATTTAAAAAAAAAAGCATATATATATATATATAAAACTAGTTTTTTGCTAATTCGATCTGATTTTTACCAGTCAAATCGATCTTTGATCAGTTCGATTTTTAATCAGTTTTGATATAATCAACGACCGAACAAGCCACTAATTTTCGATTCAACATGTGTGATGTATGATTTTTTTTTATTTAATTCCATGGTGACATTTGAAATTGTTGAAAAATGGCATATGAGCAGAACAACTCCCAACGCCTGCCAGGATCAGGCCAGGTGAGGCAAACGAAGAGGCCAAGCTTAGCGAGTTCCAGCAAGAGCTGCTGCAGCTGGCGGCGGTGCTAAAGGGGGATCACATCCTCACAAGTTTCCCAGACAAGATCGGAAAGGACATAAGCGTCAAGGAAGGGAAAGAGTACATGGAAGATGCAGTCAAAAGATTCTTCGAGGCTGGGCGTTCCGCCAAGAAAATGGGTGTCGATGGAGATCAGATTGTTCAAATGAAGCCATCCCTAACCACAAGATCATCGAAACCTTCATCTCAACAACAACAACCATAACCTAGATGTACAAACTTAAGTATAAAACCAAATGTGAATGAAAGGACAATAAATATATATATATATATATATTTTCTTTTAGTTTTATTTGCTTACATAAAAGGAGAAAATTAAGATTTAATCGATGTTGGTTGGTGCAAGTGGGTAAAGCATTTTTTTTTTAAGTAAAGTCTCGAGTTAGAGCTTTATGAATGAAAAAACTAGGTCAAATGAGTTTTACCACTTATAGACCTTCTCGATTCGAATCAAATCAGTAAAAGTTCAATGAGGTTTGGCATATCCGGATTTCAAAAAAAAAAAAAGAAATTAAAGTTTGAGATAACACGCTTCTTTGTATTATTATTCAAAGGGAGTTTGTGTCATTTCCATGAGCTTCTGGATTCCATTTTAGTTGGAATATACAAAAGGCTTTTTAAAATTTTCTGGAAAAAAAAATGTGTATTATATTGTACGGTAAATTCAGAAAATTTTCAAGTGTAATATAAATTGCATGAACAATATCCTTTATTAGTTACCGCACCCTAATCTAATCAACCACGATGTCCATACATTATTATTATTATTATTATTAGAATAGATTATAAATGTTAAAATTTAAAATTTAAAATTATTATATGTTATTTTTTTAAAATATTATTATTGTATAAATTAATTAAATTAAATTCTTAATTTTGACTACACATGAAATATATTATTGCATATTTTGGAAAAGAAACATTCTTTTATAGTAGACCTGTTCACGGATACAATATACAACTTGGACTTAGCAAGAATTTTGGCTTCACAAGAATTAGTGTTTTAAGTAAAAAAAATTTTATTTTTATTTAAATTTAATTATAACTATTAATATAAAATAATATAATATTATTTTAAATCGAATCAAGTCAAAGTAAAATAAAAATAAAAATAAAATTATGTGGGTCAAAGTGCTTTAAAGAAATAAGATAAGTGTTATGCTTGGCTAGCAGAGTGAGCCTCATTCACAAGGCAAAGTTGGTCGGCTCATACTGACTTTTGCACTGCCAACATTTTCTTAGTTAAATTTTCAAAGGGGATATATTTGATTCACACAGTCCACAAAACTTCACAAGCAAAATCAATCATAAATACACATCATACTTAAATGATGCATGACAAAAATGAAAATAAATAGGAGCTTTCATTCATGGTTCAACGAAGAAGTTTTTTAAAATATAATAATAATATATCCCTCATTTAACTCGTAAAATCATGTCATTGTCATGTTTTTATGCACTGATTGCTTTGATATATGATAATTTGATTTGATGATAAGTATATATATATATATATATATATATATATATATATTTCTCATTCAAGAAATTTACAGGTCTAAATTGAATACTCATAAAATTTAAGGAACCTCAAAACTCAAATATAAAATTTTACAATAAAGTTCCAAGATCAATCCATAATACTGGATTGAACTTAATGAAGACCTTCACATCCTATTTCATGTATATATATATATATATATATATATATAACATGTCCCCCGTTAAAATGCAAAACAAAAAATATATATATAATTATTATAAATTTTTTTAACTTTCATAGAATATTTAATTAAATGTAATTTTTAAAAAATAAAAAATAAAAAGTTTAAGATCTTCGTGTGTGGATCACCGTTAAACAGATCCTCTGTAGAGACTTCACATCAATGAACAGTGCTTCACGTGGAGGATATCAGAAACGGTGGCCATGAAACCATTTGGCTCCACTCACTTCACCACACCTCACAACACAGTCGGATTAATGTAACTTTTTTAACGCAATTTTGACAAAACACCCCATTATTTATTTCGTTGCATATTTAAGACGCAGCTCAACTGTCGAGAATTTATCGTCATGCATTTAATATTACTCCTATATAAATTTATTACGTGAGGATAAATATATGTTTAAAAATATAAATATATAAATATATTTTAAAAATAAATATTTAATTTTTTTAAAAAATAATTATTATATAAAAATATTAAATGATATAATTATTTTTATTATTTTATATTTTTATTAATTGAATTTGTATCAAATAAATCAATTAGTAACTTTAATAATGATAGGGATGTTTAGTCCATGCAAATGAGAAGAAAAATCTAACAAGGTGGGGCAGATGCCAAGCCGAAATGCTATGCAATATAAAGCTTATTATTATTATTATTATTATTATTATTATTATTATTATTATTAAGCTTTTTTATTACTATTATTTTTCTAGTATCGTGAGTTTTTGACACATGAGATGAAAAGATAATCCTAAAAATTAAATACGACTAAAATAGTACGATAGTTTTTCACTAATGAGAAATATAAAAATAAAATACGTTCTATTATTTGATTAATTATTTATCATATTTAATATTTTTGTTTTTACATAATTTAGGATAAAAGTTTTGGGTTTAGAGTATTTAATGATGTTTTAAAGTTTTTAATACAAGAAGATTAAAATAAAAAACGAAAAGCAATTTTAATACATAAAAACTAAAATTCTAGGTGTTAAAAAAAAACAATGTTTGGAATATCAAAAAAAAAGAAAAAAATAAATAAAAATGATACAAAATGATTCTTATTTATTATTAAGCATCAATTAATTTTTATAAGTAGAGCTTATATATAAGATCATATAAAATCTAAATTTAAAAAATGTGTTATAATATCACACATAACATAATCCCTTAACATGTGAGGCAAAAAAGAACAAAAGAATTATAATATCACATTAACCATACAATCTAAAATCAATTATAAAGTCCAACTTAATTACAAGATTATGAAAAATTCAAATCTTAAGATATGTAGTTAACATCTTAGAATTTACTATAACATTTGGGTATCCAATATCAAATAAAAGAACAATTATTTTGATTCACAATAAAAAGAGGAGTTCACAGTCAGTCATGGATCTATATGGTGCCCAAAAATTAGAGCTCTTAATTTGTATATAAATATTTTGTTTTATGTTTTTTTCCCTTTTTTTTTCATTTTAAATGTATAAATATAAATATAATATAAATTATTAAAATATATCAAATCTTAATACAATATGATGTGTATATTAAATATATTTTACTAATTATATTTATTAAATATATCATATTTATATTTTACTTTTATATCCTATCTAAAATTATTAAATTTATAGGTCTTACATTTGCCAAAAAGACAAATAGACATAGTCCAAAACTAAAGGACTCCTAGTTACACAACGTTGTCGGTCTTTTGTTGTTTATTTCTAGCAAGATTATCACGTGAGATGCACATTGACCCCACTTTGGATCCAAATTAATTTCAATCGCCAGTTTTTTTCATTTAATTTTTTTTTCTTTTTCCTGCACAAATCTTTTGACTGAATAGTTTAAAAACATTGGTTCGATGTCACGTAATTATTAAGAAATAAATGTTTGATGTTAAATATAATAAATTAAGATAAATAACATTTTTTTATTATTATTCAAGCCTTTTTTTACGTAGAAAAGATCGAAATTTAGGAGGAGCAATGCATAGGAAAAAAAAATTATAAGCATTAAAAATCGAATTTTAATTTTATAAGAATTTATTATAAAAAAAGATAAATGAATTATTTAAGTTGTAATTTGATATTTATTAACATTATTATAATATTTAGATTTGGATACATCCCCTACGTGAGTGAAAAGGATAATATTAATAGATAAATATTTAAAAGATTTAAGTAAATATTTTTTGAAGTTGGTAGTTAGTGAAATAAGTGCGTATTTAAAAAAAAAAAAAGTAGTTTCGAAGGAGTGGGAGTTTTTAAGGATAGATAGACTTTTTTAAAATTTTAAATAATTTTTTTAATTAAAAAAGTCCATAAAATTTTTAATATTATTAACTTATTTAATTCGAAACACTAACTCAATCACGAGCTTTACAAGAGCTTTATAATAATATAAAGATATTGATAATAAAACAGAAATTGATTAGTTACTCAAGATTGATCTAATTAATAATTGTTATTATTTTTTTTTTTTAGAGAACGAGATTAGGATCTAGTCAATTCGTTGAAGTTAGAAAGGGAGATAACAAATTTAGATGTATTTAGTTATATAAATAAGGTAATAAATCTAATATTGTAACCTTGTAGAGAAATAAAAATTAAAAAAAATGTTAAAAAAATCATAACGAAGAAAATCAATTGTATTTAGCTTCTTTACATTGCGGAAGTTTTCCTATTTTCCAAGAGTTAATTAGTTAAACGCAGTAGTTATTATTAAGTTCAAAAAATTATCTCTAAAACCGAGTAAAAAAATGAAATTAAAAAAATTCCCAAATATTCCCCAAAAACCCATTTTAAAATTATCATAATTCATCGAATTGAATCACTTAATTTGAATAATTACACAAAAATGACAATAATAAAATTACCTAAAAAACCCAACAAATTTTTTTTTTTTTGGGGGGGATAATTGAAACCCAACAAATCTTTCATTTCTCATAAATAATCCTTAAATAATAAATATTAGATTTAAAAAAAAAATCCCCCATTGGCCGCAAGTTGCTGCAAAAGGAAAATTGTATTGTTGTTTGGAAGTAAGTTTGTTGTGGCGTGAACAATTTGTAACGGGGTTAATAACAAAATGAAACGATGAAAAAGCAAATGGACAGATCGTGAGGTTTAGCTGAAACAATAATGTTGACAGCGGGGGTGAGAGTATAGTTGGAAGCATCGTTCCATTTGAGACAGCAAAACAAACAAGTTTGAGCACACCGAAAACGACAACAATTCAATGCAAATTTCTCCCATCGCTATATATAATTATATTTGATATATTAATAATATATGAATTTATATATTATTAATAAATTAAATTATTTTATTTAATTGATATTATTTTAAAAATAAATATAAATAATTTGTATTTAATAAAATAACTAATTTTATTAATTGATAATGCTTATTCAATATAAATCTGTATATATATATATATATTGGCACAATCTCAATAAACATACTGTATGCACTAAGGTGATATATCGGTAATCAAGGATCATAAAAAATCTGTACATGGTAGATAATATTGGTAAGAGATGGATGTTGACTTTTCAATCACAATTGGCAAATGTTGGGGTTTGTTGTGTATATTAGATTTGGTAATTTTGAATATTATATAATTATATAATATAAAAAATAATATAAGTATGATATGAGTATATAAATGTATCAAAATTTATATGATATAAATTATTAATATATTAAAATTTATATAAATATATAAAATATTTTAAATATAATTATAATTAATAAAATATATATATACGATATAAATATACGTATTATCAAATTTGGATGACTTAAAAGCTCCACCACCCACTAACTTGTGCAATGCCAAATATCTTTCTTACAAAACTTATAACTCTATTTGTTTGTTCCTTGTGAGTGTCATATAAGATTGATACTCTCCTCAAACGACTCCAAAGCAAGCAGCCCATCGCGAACTGACAGGAAGAAGCCCTGCTCACAATGTCTCGCCACAGACGCCAGGCCTCTCGAGTACTCCCACCGGACCTAACATTGGAAGGAGCTGAGCAACCACCCAAGCCCTCCGACTCATCAGCCCAACCAATTGCTAGTCCTTATGGTCGTCGTGGTTCGACCAATGGTTCAACCACCACTGACACCTCTGCAAATCCATCCACCACTACTACTGTTCATCACCATCAGCATCAAGACTGCTACTCTTCTGGGAACCATTCCCCGCGGGTTTCTGAAAAGAAGCCTTCTTCTGCAACCGCCAAACCTTCTTGAAAAGCTGACAACTTAAGCAAGAACCAAGTATTTTTGTAGCTACGTTTAAAGCTTCCCCTCTTGTTTCTGAGTTTCAGTTCCCTTTTTTTTCCTTTACTTTGATCTGTTTTTCCCTTGGCAAGCTGAAAAGCTTTTTATTTGATATATATGCTATTGTGAAGTGAATGCTTAATTTGAAAATCTGCGACAGTTTCTGTCTCTTTGTCATTCTTTTGCAAGTTGAACAAAAGTTCGAAAGTTAAATTCCGGTTTGAAATTTGTAAGATATTAATTAATTATATGAATTAAATAAATTAAAATTTTAATTTTAATAAAAGAACCTTTGTCAAGAAGAGCGAAACTATACAAAATTATAAGTTATACAGTATACTATTTTATTTCATTAAAAAATAATCAAGATTTGTTTTATTCTAAATTTTTTATTTTCAAATATACAAATTTATTTTTTAATTTGTGATTGTAAGATTTTTGAACTGTAAAAAACGGTTTTAATATCAAATTGATTGATTCAATCAGTTATATGAATCGATTTATTTTAGAAAAAAATTTAATATTATATATTTGATTGTTCATCTAAATGAAATCTTGAAATAGTACTTGAGGATTAATCCATTTGTTTTCTTTTATATGTGGTCACATGCAATTAATCAGAACTCGTAAATAAACTTGTTTAACAATTCAGTTATTCATTTGGATTTATAAGTTTGATTTTTATTAAGTTAGATTTTAGTAAAAATAATTTTAATTCAAGTTGGCTTAATTTGAATTATTATTTATTAATAAAAATTAATTTTTATCTAAATTTAATTATAAAAATATATAAATATTAATATAAAAAATAATATTTTAACATTTTTAATCGTGATATAAGCTTTTTAGTTGCAAAAAAATCAACCTCAATCTAAATAAAAAAGGTAAAAAAATTTTAAATTAAAACTCAATCCGACTCAAGGCACGTGTCTATTGATAAAGATGCAAAAGAAAGATCAATTCTAAAATTGAAGAACAACTAAGTAGGGATAACCATTTTTCCAATTTTTTTTTTTAAAAAAAATTTGTTTTCGAGTTGTTTAGAAAATGATGGATGTTCTTGCCTAATATAATATCTCACCGTTGGATAAAGTCAAGGAAGGCATGTGGTCTGACTTCTTCTCGTTTGGGGATTATTTCTATCTCTACTTATTAGGAAAGTATGGTAAATAAAATCTAAATTTTTGGGTCTTTGTTTTTAATTTTGTTCTCACTTCTAAAGTGATATTATTTTGAAGGAAATTGTCCAATTAAAATAAGAATTATATAAAAGTAGTAGTCAATGTGTTTTTTTTTTATTAATTTTTAAATTAGTGAGAATACTATAATAAATAAAAAATAAATACTATTTTAATTGAATTTAACCAGTGCTTATAGAAATTCATTAATCTAATCTTATTTTAAGTTTTTTTTAATCAAGTTCATTTAATAAAAATAATATAATTTTATTTGACATTCTCCATTTACTTACAAATGGCATATAGATAATAAATGACGATTTTATAAAACTGATTTCATTTATAAATACAAGTGGTTTTTGTACATGAGACATAATGATTATTTTCAGGTTAAGCAATTAAATAAACTACGATTCCATTTAATAATTTTTTTAATTTTTATTTTTCTACTTCTTTTTTAAAATTAAAAAAAAACAAAACAAAACAAAAGCTCCACTGATCAAATAGAAGCTAAACAAATTGAAGTGTATAGGCTGAATAAAATTCGATTTAAAGTTGAACATATTCCATATGTGATTACTTTAAAAAGGTATGTTCTATATATTTATTTATTTATTTATTTATTATTATTATTATTATTATTATTATTATTTAAGTAGGTGAGGTTGGAGAACTGTCTGAAATTAAGAGTTGATTTCGTAACACACAGAAAAAAAATAATAGGAGTTTCTAAGTTCGAATTTTGAGACACCTATGCATAAGTCAACAAAATTAAATTTTTGATGAAAAAAGATTAACAAAATTTTAGACCAATTAATCCAAATTGTTTTAGTTTAAATTTTAAATATTCGCATGTGATGTGATAGACTTATATATGGGTCGAACTGACTCTCAAACCCATTTTACTATTTAATAAATATTTTTATCTTAAATTTAAATAAAAATAATTTTTATTTAATTTAAAAAAATCTTTTTAAACTCAACAATAGAATAGATGAAAAAGTGGTGAGTTCTCCATATTTCATGACATTCAAAGAAGGCCAAGCCAATGAAAAGCCCATGAGTATTGCCTCTTTTTTTTTATTTTTTCCTTCGTCAAGGCGAGGGCCCATATTTATAAGCTCTTTGCCTTCTTATTTCTGAGTGTGCGAGGAAGATTTTAAGTTAAAAAAAAATTGTTCAAACGTTTCAAACGCGATAACTTTATACATAATCAGTAATGCTATACAAATATATTTTGAAAAAAAAAAGTAAATTAAACATATTATAAAATATGATATTAATATGATATTAATATATAAATATATTAAAATTTATTTCATCAGTTATTTTTTGTTTTAATAAAATTTAATTTTTCTATAAAAAAATTAAAAATTGTTATTATTATTATTATTATTATTATTATTTAGCCTAGAGATAAATAAAGATTACCTACCGTATCTTCTTGATTCTACAATTTCTTATTTACGCTATTATTATCATCTTTCTTAAATCAATTTTGTTGAAGTTCTCTTTCTTTTTCTAACCATTGTTTTTTTTTTCTTTTTTTTTTTTTAAATTGAAGTGAGTAGAACAGTGTACTAGAAAATTAAGCCATTCAGAATGGTGAAAAAATGATTTATTTTTTTTCAATGAGTTTTAGGTTAAGATTTACTTGTTTAAATTTTTAAAAAATATATTTTAAATATAAAATATTTTAAATTTTTATTAAAATAAAAAAATTAATTAAATAATATTTTAAAAATATAATTTTAAATATAATATTTATAATATTATATGATATATTACAATATTTTACTGAATAATTTTTAATATTTACTTAAACTATTTTAACAATGTTTTATAATAGATAAAAAGGGTTAATTTTAATAACTAAATATTATTACTTAATTCAATGAAAATAATAATTTTATATTTTTTATATATTCTTTAACATCATTCTAGCCAATTAAATAATATAATAACATTTGTTATTTAATAAACCCAAAGTATACATTAATTATACTTTTTTCTCAAATGAATAATTATTTTATAAATTTATGTTTGATGAATTAAATATATAAATATATATCTATATAATATAAAAAATTAGATGATTTTATTTCATATTATATATAGATTTATAAATGGTTAACATGTTCAGTAGTTCATTTGATCAGACAGATTATAAAATATCAATTTTTGTAATTTAAGTTGATTTAAATATTTTATAAAATAAAAATATTTTTATTTAAATTTAATTATAAAAATATATAAATAATTTTTTATATTTTTATTTTTAACAGTGATTCTTGTTATTCTAATTGACTTCATTAATTGAATAAGCAATGAACTCTCCTTTCAGCTCATCCCAACTGCATAAACCAAAACAAAGTGCCTACAGGGAATGTGGACCCAGAACCTCGGACGCCATGCTTTGGTGGGTCCCGCTTATTCCAAAAAGCCCTTAAAAAGCACTACACCATTTCTCGCCATTCTTCCTTCACTCGGCTTCTATTCTTCTGTCTTCCCCCCTCCCCTCCAAACAATGGCGAACTGTGGCGTAGCTATCTCTCTTTCTCAAGCTCACACCTCCGACGGTGACTTATCTGAGCATAGCCCTCGAAGTGCTTCTACACTCTCTGCCTCCGGCGGAGGCGATGGCTCTACCAAGTCTAAAACTAATCCCTGCAACAAGATTATTACCCTTGATAATCGTCATCACCACCAAACTCCTTCGTCATCAGACAACACCGCTAGGAAGCCCAGAGGTAGGCCTCAGGGGTCCAAAAATAAGCCCAAGCCACCATTTGTTATAGCCAGAGACAGTAACTCAACCAGGAAGACGGTGATTCTCGAGATCTCCACTGGTTCTGATGTTATCGATACCATTATCAGCTTTGCCCGTACAAACAATGTCGGTGTTAGTATTATCAGTGCTACTGGCTCTGTGTCAAAGGTCACGCTCAGCCATCCTGTTTCTCACGCGCCAGCACTCTCTCTTCATGGACCCTTTTGGTCTACTCTCTTCGTGTGGCTCATTCATTGCGTCTAGCACTTTATCTTCTTCTAACAAAACAACCCAGTCATCTTCGTCGTCATCAACGTTGCCATTGCCTTGTTCCTCGTCTTCTTCTGTGTCTAGTTCTTTCGGTGTAACTCTTGCAGGGGCACGAGGGCAAGTGTCTGGAGGGATAGTAGGAGGGAAAGTAATGGCAGCAACGCTGGTGATTGTGGTGGCTAAGACGTTTATAGTCCCTGAGTTTCATACGCTGCCATGTGAAGGCGATGATAGTAAGGAACATCATCAGGAAACCAAGCCTCCTCTTCATGGTAACGTTGCTGGTGCTGTTGGTGCGACCGACTCCTGCTCTTCTACTGGCATGTTATCCATGTCTGTTTATGGCGTAGCAAATCCCACTCCACTCAATTGCCATATCTCTCTTGATGTTATGCCTTGAGGTCCTTCTTCACGTCCTTATTGAGTAGAAGATGAGCGACATTTGAAAATTCCAACAGTACCTTAATTAGCTTGATAGCTTTTGGTTTTACATCTTTCATCAAAAGCTCATTGGAACCGTTGTTGGGTGTTTGAGCTTTTTTGGCGATATTCATTTATCTTTTCTTAGCATACAAATTTTGTAGGCTTTTTTATTTTATGTATGTAGTTATTTAAATTAATTATCCTCATGCATTGCGTATATTGAAACATATAAATCAATGTTTCAATTTCCTACCTTAATTCTATTACCCCATCTTTATGCTCGCATTTTTCTTCTATGCATGTTTAGAGTTTTAAAATTTGTTTTTAAGGTTCACAAAGACAAAGCTTGCTGGATTGATCACTTCTCCACAAAGAATGGAATGGACAATGGTGGTGGTAGTGGTGGGACTTCAGTTTCAGAGGCCCTCGGCAGTTCACGAAGTTTAGTGCTGTTATAGACGTAAGCAGTGGAAATGTCAATTTTTGGGATATTCAATGTCTAAGTCTTAAACTTCCCCTCGGGAAGGCCGCTTCTTTTCTTTTACATATCCAAAGCAAAAGGGCTTAGATGAGCCAGAATGAAAGGAACAGACTATCTGTATTCCAAAGCGCTTTCGACCATGAAAGGCTAGACTCAGTACTGTTTGCGATAGCTTGCAATTCATTACTGAGCTGCTTTTCTTTCACGTACTCTGATGGGTCGCTTTTATGTTTTCATTTGGCTTGTCTTAACAGTTAAGTAATTAGTCAAAAACTACACCGGTAGTCCTAATCATTCTAAATTAAAATGGTGTGTTTCATTGTCACCCTCGATCCTTAGCTTAAAATGTTCTTTTAATTGATATATAACAGTCGGATGCCCCAACAGATGTTTGAACGCACCCTACTATATAGTATAATTCATGTACCAATGTAGTTATCCTCAAATTTAGATACAGATCATATGATATATCTAAGGGAAGCCTTACGTACACAACACTTTCTATACACCAACATCATTTGTCCATCCCATTACAAAAACCAAATCTGAGTTATGATATTATTATGTTTGTGTAGTTTAAAGATATTATATATATATATATATAAATTTTAATATATTAATAATTTATATTATATAAATTATAATATTTTTGTATACTTATATTATATTCACGTTATTTTACATGTTATTTCTATTTTTTTAGTATTGTGTAATTATATTGTGCTCAAAGTTGTTGAAGTCTATATGTGATCATGTTATTTTTTTACGTTATAATTGTATATAAAATATTTTATATTCATATAAGTTTTTACATGTTAAAAATTTTTGTTATACATACTTTGATACTCTAAATATTCATAATATTAATATTATTTTTACATCATATCATATTTTATGTTTAAAATTTTCCTTTATATTATATTCACACATAATCACCTAACATCTGAAATTATCAAAAATTATCAGCAATTATCAAGGTTATAAAAACCCTAAGAAAGAAACTTGAAAGAGAAAGTCAGACCAGCAGAATCCAAAGTTGGTTGGTTGAGCGTTTGGAGGTTATTTATTACGTTATTTCTATTTATTTTATCTTATTATAATCATTTTTTTAATATATTATTTATATTAATTTTAATTCTTTAATAATTTATGCTTATAAATTTTAAAACATATATTTATATTTTATTTTAATTATTTTATTTATATTTATATAATTGTGTGTAAAATTATAAGTCTAGGTTAGATCTGTCATGACGCTAAATCTGACCTTTTGGCTCCTCATCTCCCCTTTTCAAGAGAAGGGTCAAGGGAGGGGAGGCGTGAAGAAGATGGAGGGATCTATCGAATTTCACCTTTTGCATCCCCATATATGCGGTTAAACGCATTAGTGCATAGGTTTCCATTGATTTTTAGCTGTTGCTGTCGCTTAGTCCATAACATTTGTCTTTGAATAAACTGAATCTGAAAGATAGAAAGAAATAAACAAAAAAAAAATTAACATTAGGAATAGGATCTCCATTTGTTTTGTAAGATATATTCTTTCTTTTTTGATCAAAAGCAATCAGAAGAAAAGAGAGAGTCAAAATGCTCAGAGCACAGTTCATTAGCTTTCAATTCAAACGTGACAATCAGAGGGATCAGTTGTCTTCTGCTCTGCTCTCCCCGCCCATTGGTTACTATTTCGTCCTCCTCTTCCTCTTCAATCATAATTCATGTAAGATGAGAGAGAGAGAGAGAGAATTTAACTTTTTTCAGGCTCTCAATAAAAACGATTACGGTGGTTGTAGTGAAATTATCTGGACTGTTTCAATGGAGAGCGGCGCCTGGCTTGCGCTCTTCAATGCTCATCTACTGAATAAGACGGAGTCGAAAATAAAAGCTGCTTTGACTTTTGCATTTTCGGAGCAAACTTGCTCATATAATTAATCACTGGCTGCCCTGTGTCTTTTAACTTTGATTGAACTTAATTCCTTCTCCCTTTCCCTTGGTAAAAAAATGCTTCAAAATCATCCCAGCCAACGGGATATTGCAGTATATATAGGGAAAAACCTTTTTATCTCAGTGTGTGATTCTTTAAGAAATCATAGACAATTTGTAATTCTTTTACCATATTTAAGAGTGGGTCCACAATTAAGAGTGAAGTCCAAAATTACACTTTTAAAATTGAAATTATGTATAAATTATTTTCTCTGTAACTCTTTATGAGTGTTACAAGGATAGTAAAACCCTATATATTGCGTAGTTCCAGCCAGGCATGACTACTTTTCTTTTTACGTTTAAAGGGTATTATATCTTTTGTCATGCATGCGTGCACTTTGGGTTTGTCTAGCTTTGCACAAGAGAAAAGAAATTAACCATTGTTAGAAACTTGAAAAAACTATAACATTGGGAAATGGGGATTATAGGTTATATAAACTGGGTAGAGCATTGAAGTGAGATTAGTTTTTTTTTTTGAAAAATCTACTGAATTTTAACTAATTCTATTTGAAGATATTAAAAGAGTAAAGTTCTTTTAATGGTGACCTTTTATATTTACAAGATTCGAATTTGATATTTTATTTAAAAGAAGTAAGTGAATTACTCATTAGAATCAACCAACGTTGGTATTAGAGTGGGAATTTGTTTTGTTGGCTAGGTTTTAACCGTATCACAAGACTCGAAAAGAAAAGGCATGCACTTAACGGCTAGGCTACTTGGCTGGGGGAAGGAAAGCTGGGGAAATGGGGCCCATATATATATATATATATATATATATGTATATATGGGGTGACGTTATCCGGTGCAAAGCCCAAAGGCTGCCTAAAGTCTTTAGTACCTGCAGTTATTATAGCAATGAATGTATGTGGTAACAGGAGATTTGTCTCTGTGTCCGTTGGTTTCTTAACTCTTTAAGGGCTTAGGTTTCAATGTTTCATGCTCAGTTATTGCATGTTCTTACTTAAAAACTTTTTCCTCCCCTTATCATTTCATTCCTGCAAAAGGAAAAATGATAATAGAGCCGACCGTTCAAAAAGATAAGATAAAGTTCATTATTTATTTCGGTTGCTCAAAGGTTTGCCGTTTAGTTTTATTTATTTCGGTTCTTGTTTGATTTGGGTTTATGTAGTTTTGTCTATGGAGTTTGGTTAGGGATGCGAGACCTTTGTTTCTATTCATTTAGCTCTCACTCTTATTATTAATACATTAACTTTGGCTTACCCAAAGTAAAAAAGTTCATTAAGGAAAGACGAAAATAACGATCGTGTGAGTAGATAATATAATTTTCTTTAGTACAAAGTTATTATAATTTTAGAATTTGAAATTAGATGTCAAATCTAATTAATATCAATAATCTTATATTAAAATTGAGCCTTTGTAGTTATTGTCGAATATAGAATGGATAATAGGAAAGTTAAGTTTATTGTGTTTTTTTTATGTCATGCTTGTCATATGCAATATCTTCAATCCTATTATTACCCCTTAATATAAAATTGTAATTTTTTTTATTTCTATTTTTTAAAATTAATACTTTTAAATACATTTTTATAATATAATTTATAAATAAATAATTTTTGTAAATAACATAAAATTATTGTATTAATATTAATACTTAATATCAAATTATAATATTTCTTTCTTTTTATTCTTTATTTTATTCTTTTTTTTTATCAAGATAACTTCAATTCTTAGTTAAAGTGAAAATATTATTTTTTTTTTTTGAAAATCCTAATTATTGTTATTTATGTCCAGCCCAATAAAACTTTGTATCAGTACCACTGGCACCCTGTCAACTATTAATTGTTCTTTTATCTAGAATTATACAAACTTCCAATCTGACAAAATAATAGAGATCTAAATTACTTTCGCGAGGCAATTGTGATAAAGCACCCAAAGAATTTATCTTTTCAATGTGCTCTCCATTTCTAAGTTCTTAGCCTGCAAAATAGTTTTATCGATGTTATTTATTAAATAAAAGTTTATTTAAGAAGATCATTTAATTCTTCGAAAAAAATTAATTTAAATTTTTTAATTATTTCTGTTAGGTTAATATATTTTTTCGGAGAACCATGAATACTTTCAATACAAAAAAAAATTGTGATAAAAAATGCTCAATTTTTCAGGCTCTTGCTATGATAATTTTATCAAAATATAATATTTATCTCTTATAAATAAATGTAAAACTAAACAAGTTGTTATTTTTTTGTTAAAGCTTACAAGATCGTAGATGATATATATTTAGCTCCGTAAAGATAATTTACCATCAACACAAGGCATAAGGCATTTGAAAAGCAAATAAAACAATGAATGCATACGATGAAAATTTGACCCAAAACAAAAAAAAAAAACCTTACAAATGGCTTCTTTTTAATAAAAATAAAAAGAAAAAAGAAAAAAAGAGACAGAGAAGCTTCTTTCTCATCTTACTATAAAACATAATAATTTTTAGGAAAAAATTTTTATATATATTTTAAAATTCTTTTAGAGAGAGAAATAAGATTTTTTTTTTAGTTTAGAGAGAAAAAGAAAATATTTTTTTAAAATATATATTTTTTATTTTTATTTTTCTTAGTTTGTGTCTACATAATAAACAATTTTTTACGAGTTAAATTATTAAATAACTTTTAGTTTATTTTGTAAGTTTGTTTGTAAGAGCTTTCATTTTAACTTATAATTTTTTTTTAAACAAGAAACGTAGGCTAACTTGTATCCAATAAATCTCTAACCTTTAATTTATACTAAAAATTTTTTAATATAAATTAATATTTCATTCAAAATAAAGATTTATTTAAGTATAAATCGAAGAACTTATTTGCGTACAATTAAAATATATAAATTTAGCAAAAAATGAAATAATTCAAGATCTTTTTAGTATTTAAGCCTATAATAAAATTATTTTTTTCCATAAATTTTGGTATCAAAATCATATTTCATAAAATAAAGAGGGCAGGATGAAGTTGATAAATGATGTGTTTTATTTATCTACAATAAGAAGACCCCAAAAAAAAAAAATCCAATAATTGGGGATCAAAATGCAACAAAATATAAAGTTTCAAGGCCAATCTATAAAACTACAATTATATATGTTAAAAACAGCAAAATTTTTAAAAAGGAATTTAAACCAGAAATCAGCTAGTCTCTCCTTCAGCATATCGACGCCGTAGACGCCGCCGCCCATCCCACAATCATCTATCGCCACTCCAGCCCTTTTCTCGCTCTCTTTCAGTTCTTGCTCTCCTACTTTTTCTCATTTAACTGTTCTGTTCCCTTTTTTTCCTTTTAAAACACGTGAATTTGTTCTAGTATTTTTTTTTTTGGCTGCATAGTAAAATTTATCACTGCATTCGACACTGAAAGAATCAAATCCAGCGTTTTTCTTGCAGTATCTTCGGGCTAAAACAAAGAGATGGTTGCCGCGACAAACGGATCAGAGCAGATCCCTACAGAAACAACTCAGGAGACTGTTGAGGAACTACTTGAGGTTTATAAACTCATCAATTTTTTTTTCTTCTTGTTTTGCACCTTCCGTTTTTGGTTTATTTTCTTGATTTTATGAATTTTTAGACTCTTCTTGGTAGGAAAGATAGAAAGGTAGAAATGATAGAATATTGAGAGGAGAGGAAAATATATTTTTTTCTTTGCTAGTATACTTGCTAGGAATGATACATACATACATATATTTACATTTTCTTTTTATGGTTCGGTAGGATTGGAAAGGGAGAGGAAAGAAACTGAAAATGAAATGATACTTATTACTAGCATTACGCTTTAAGTTTTAACTCTTCAGTATTTACATTCACTTAGCACTTAATAATCAAGTTAAATTGTTGTATATTCTATGTTTGACAGGCTGCACGGTATGATGATATCGATGATCTTATAAGATTAGCATCCACAGGTGTCTCTGTTGATTCTAAGGATTCACAAAGACGGACAGGTTTACTTTTAATTTTATGGCTTCAATGCACTCTAATTTTACTTTCATTATTGATTTTGCATCTTACTAGTTGCATATTACACGTAATTGTCTTGAATACTGATTTCTTGTTTATCATTATAGGTAAAAATGTGGTCTTTCTGGTAGTTTTATCGGGTTATGTTGTCGGAGCCCTTGCCATTTGTTTATTTGTTTGAATTATTTGCATATTGGGGTCATGTTGAGGATATCAGAGTCTATTATTTAGCTAGGAACTGTTTTATACGAGGTGAAAAGGATATTGCAACATGTCTTTGAGATCTAAAATGGCCTTTACTGTACAGCCTTCTGATTCTGGATTAGTGGTGTAAATGGCCCTACTGAGCTGTTGTACAGTTGCTTGAGCTATGCTTTCTAGAGTATAGATCCTCAAACACAACTCACTAGGTTTTATATTGTGTTTGAACTCTACTTATTGAAATTGGATCATGGTTGAGCTTAATCAAATCCTTCTTGGGTGTACATAACTATTATGAAGTCATATTTTTGACTGCTCATAGGAAGGGTTCACCCATCATTTTTAATCTATTTAGATTAAAGTTCAGATGAATATCAGAGGATAAAAAAAGCTTTGTGACATTTAAGATGTCATTCAATATGGATCCCCCTTAAAAGGAATCTTGAAGTTGAAGAAACTACCTAACCGTTCGAATCCTTATTGCGGAGTCTATAAATTATACGGACAGTATTAGTCTCAGCATGATTGGTCATCCCTGTCTGTCAGCTCTGCCATCACTGCTATGACGAACCATCATGACCGTTACCTTGTTTCAACCATTGGCTAGATCCCCCAATATATATATATAAGTACTCTTTCCATGTAAGTGCTTAAGCCCGCGCCAGCCCTTGAGTACTTTTCTCCCCTTACCCTCGTTCTCATTCTCCTTATTCAAATCTTTCTTTCTTTTCTAAGTTGCTTGTTTACCCAAATCACAGTTAATTCATGAATGAGTTATGTCAACAGTAATCAATAGGTAATTACTGGAGGAATTCATAGGAAAGATATCTTACACCTGACCTATAAACATCGCTTAGGTCATCCTTTTTGAATCTTTGATAGGACATGCAACACTTCGGTAGGCCTAAGCACTAATGAAAGGGTAAAAATTTCACTCATGCTTGGTACTATTTGGCTAGAGTTACTCCCATAACAAGGCTAGAATGTAGAAGATCGCAACACCATATGCTATTTGCCTTTAGAATAGATATTGACCTGGTTTTTTATGTATCCAAAAAAGAGAGATCCCAGACAATGTCAAATGGAAAACAATGGGACTTGGGACCAAAGGAAAAACAAGGCAACAGCTGCTGCAGTCATCAAAGGAGAAAAAGGAATCAGGGTGCAGCGTTTCCTTGCTCTCTTGGCGAGTATTCTATCAACCTGGCAGAGTTGTGGACTATTTGTCATGAGTTAAAATTGCCAAAATTTAGGAATCAATCAGCTTGGAATTGAATTTGACTCTTTAAGCTCCATCATAATGATAAAGCTGCAGGATCATGCCACTTCATCCTCTAGCTCCAATGGTGAGAGCCATAAAAACTCTTCTTGATAATAGTTTGACTTGGCAATTGAGGCATATATCCAAACAAGAGAATATGTGGTTGATTGGCCAGCAGGAAAAAGTCTTGAACAAATACGAGGTCTCAAGATAATTTCTAAAGAGCTTAAAGAATTGTCTTTGTGGTTGAGCGCAGATGAACTTGGAATTGGTTTCCCAAGACTTGTCTAGTTATTTAGGAGAGAAGTCTTCTTGATAATAGTTTGACTTGGCAATTGAGGCATATATCCAAACAAGAGAATATGTGGTTGATTGGCCAGCAGGAAAAAGTCTTGAACAAATACGAGGTCTCAAGATAATTTCTAAAGAGCTTAAAGAATTGTCTTTGTGGTTGAGCGCAGATGAACTTGGAATTGGTTTCCCAAGACTTTTCTAGTTATTTAGGAGAGAAGTCAAGAGTGTATATGATGATTTAGTGCTTACATGGCAGAACAGTACCCTATTTTGGGAATAAAGATTTCTTAATAGCTTCTTTTGGGAAAAACTGTCTCTCCCAATATATATTGGATAATTATATCATCCCTGTATAAGCAGCTCAGGATTGCCACCATAACACCACTACCAGATTAAGGTTACATTAATATTCGTTTGTGGGATGCTATAATATGTTTTTTTTTTCTTTTGAAGAGACACTATATGTTCAATAGAGCACAAGTCCATAATTCATGTACTGTCAGATTGCAGTTGGACTTTTAAATCCCATTGTTTTGTCAACTTTTAGGAAAATGATATCCTTTTAATCCAAAATGTAGGATTGGTATTCCCTTATTGTTCCCTCTAGTGGTCAACCACTGTGCTAATTTGTAGAAATTTCCTTTGGCATTTTGGTTTTCGCTTGTGTTTATCAGTTGCTGTTGTTGTGTTCTGTTTGCTATTTTTTGAAAGAAAATTTATTTGTGTATATTTCACTAAAAACTTCTGCGATTTTCTGTTGCAGCACTTCATATGGCTGCGGCTAATGGACATCTTGATATTGTGGAGTATCTCATTGGTCATGGAGTGGTGAGAAAACTGTTTTATGAGTATTTATTTGTAGTTATTTTAATACTTATCAATATCACTCTATTTATTGAGTCTTCTGAAGGACTTTAGCATTATGACTGAACACTTGAATAAAAGAATAGGCATGTGCTATGTTTTTGAGGTTTAACTATATTGAAAATAAGCGGAAAAAAGGGTATATCCTTCAATTAATTTCAGAAATATAATAAACTATCTTGATGTTGTAGCAGAAGCACTATCCATGTTGTAAATAAATTTGGACTAAATTGAGAGTCATTTAACTTCCACCCCCATGGGTGGTTGGGTTTGGTGCATAAATTAAATGAAAAATAAAAGAAGTAATCATCAATTTTGATTCACTTACACCATAACAACTGGATGTTACTCTTCCTTTTTTTGTTGAGGGTTCAAAGATGTGGTAGGGTAGGGAATTGGAGAGCTTAGCACGAAATGTGAGATGACACGGAAACAATGCACATCGGCAAGGAACCTTAGACCTTGTTGACCTAGAGTTTTTTTTTTTTTTTTTTTTCATCTTTACATCAGCTTTCATAGACCCTACTTTTAAAATTTTAGAAGGAAAAGAAAAGCACTTGAAATTATTACAGAGCAAAGGAGAGAAGCTACAATCATTTTCAATGAAAAAAGGGCTAAAGATACACTATCCATACCAATAGGTATCTTGCCCACGAGTTCCCCACAGTTCAAGCTTCACAGGTGTTGGAGGGGGTGGGTTATGAAGCAATTATTTCCTCCATCTACACAAATACTAGAAAGCATGTTACTGGATAACCTCGATAGGACAGTTTCAACTTTCATACGCACCTACCAAGGGTTTTTGGTGTAGCAGGTTAGAATTAGGCTGCAATCGATGGCTTACTTGTAGGATGATCTTTCTTTTCAGGAAGATAGAAGATTCTATTAGTAAATTCCTTTGCTAGAATTTAAAGGGGATTTGTTTGAAATGCCTGGGTTATTTCTTGTAGGGATTTGATAAGCCTAAATTGCACGTTTGATTTTTGACCTTAAGAGGGCCAATTGTAAAATCCCTTTTATTTTTCCCTTTTCTTCTCTGTTCTCCATCCGGTTCTGACATCTCTCTCTCTCTCCGTAACATAAGGTCCTAGCTTTTCCTCTTCCTCTTCACACTCTTATTAAAAAGTTATGTTTCCTTTTCCTTTTGTGTTGGCTACGAGACCTCTCAATCATATTTTGATCTTGCCTCTCTTGATCGATTTCTTCTTGGATGTTTCCTTCCATCACCCTCTCTCACTGTGCTAGATACACTGGTTATAAAAACCCAACAGTGTAGCTGCTCGTTTTGGTTTTCTTTTTCCCTTTTCCTTTCTGGTCTTTCTCTGCAATCACTTTAATTGAGATTGGCTGAAGCTAGATGCAATATGTTTAGTTCCTTTAGTCACTGAAGCATGCATATATGATGAGTATGAATGGATTAATGTTGATCTATCTGTTGTTTTGAAATAATATTGTTATCTTCCTCCGGTTCTAGATTTCGTACCCATATTACTGCAGCTATTTTAGACTTGTCAAAGTAAGGTTTTTTTTTTTTTTTTTTGCCTAGAAAATTTCACCAATAAGGTGCCTCCTATTTATATTTGGCAAGAATAAGAGTAACTGTAAGCATATTGTTGGGTATAATTTAAGTATTGTGAAAAGTTACTGCACTCTCTTGAGAAGTCAACAACAGAAAGCATGTTCAGTTGTGTAGAAATTAATTCTACAGTATTGGGTTTTATTTGCTTTCATGATTGGATTAATTTTCCTTGTTATGTAGTTTTGTTGGTTGTGCAATTTTAAGTTTTGGTTTGATTAATGTTTTCACAAGCTGAAATTGTCCAAAAATGAGTATGAAATTTTGCAACTTGAATTGTAGCATCAAAAATGTCTTAAGAAATTTTCACATACCTTTCCAAGAAAAACTCCTTGATTTGTGGAGGGAGTCGTGATTATACAAACAAAACTTGTTGTGAATAAAAGCTCCACTAGGGTTTAGTGAGAAGAATTTATAAGTTAATTGAGAGTTTTATGGGGAGAATTAAAGTTGTGATTTGTTTGGTAATTTTAAGTTCTCAAAATGGCTTTGTTGGGGCTGAGCAGATTTTGGATTCTAATAGTGCTTTTATGAAGTGGACTAGATTGTACTCTTGGATTTAGGGCTTTGGAAACTGGATACAGTAGCAAGGCCAATGCCCATTTGCGTTGAAGTTTCTGTCACACTTTATTGCAGAATGTGGGCTTTGGAGCAAGGTGGTATGGGTTAATTTAAGAAACTGTGACTTCCTCAGTTGATGATGTTGAGGGGTTGACAGCATTTGCCCAAAAGGTGGGTCATTCATTTTTCTACAAACATTGTAGCTGGCTTGTAACCAATAACTTTTATGTCTCTTTAAAATTTCAATATGGAAAGAGAACAAAAAGGTTAAATGCCATTTGGTTAATTGGATTGAAGATAGTTCTTCAATTCAAGTTGGCGTACGAGTGAAGTCATGGGTAGAAGATGAATGTTCAAGGATTAATTTGTATAGCCGTTTAATGTTCTTAGTGGAAATATGCGCAAGCACAAGTATTGGGACCCGTATTTGCTACTGTTAGAATTCTCTATTGTTGTCGATCCACGTTTTGATACCCACGCAGATTCATGATGGAACCCTCTCTATAGATGGGCAATGTTCATGTACTGTAAAATTAAAGGTCCCCCCCCCTAATGGTAAGCATAAAAACCAAATAGTGTAGGTTGCAGTCAGTTGGTTATCATGCTTTCATATTTTTGTGTGGCAATAACTGACTACCTTTTTTCAGTCCCTACTAAAATTTCTTCTTGGCTTGGATGGAAAAGGTTCTTTCCCTATATATATTTGAGCTTAGTTTCTTTAGTATTTTGGCTTCTACATTTCATGTCCTACTTTAAAGCCATCTTTTATTGTATCTTTGGCATTTATTATTTATCTCTTTTGGAAAATCTTGTTTACATTTTGAAGCTTCTAAATTATCAGGATGTTAATGCTTCTAACGTGGAGAACAATACCCCTCTTCATTGGGCTTGTCTAAATGGTCATGTGGAGGTAAATTATTATGCTGCTTCTGTTTGCTATAGTCTGTCATTTTTAACTTTTCTTATGCAATGTTTGAATGCTTCTATAAATGCTGGTGACAGGTGGTTAAGAAATTAGTTTTATCAGGAGCAAATGTAAGCCTTCTAAACAGGTAAGTACTTTGTAATGTGCATATTGAGTTTAGTAATTCTTCGTTTGAGCTTCTTTTTCCTCTTTCAAATGCATGACTATTTATGGAACTGGATATGAGCAGCCATGAGCGGACTCCAATCGATGAAGCTCTGAGCATGGGAAAGATGGACGTTATTGATGCAATTAATGCCACAATAGCAGAATTGGAGCTTACCGGTGTCAACATTTCCTAATATTGGACCTTCTATTGGAAGCATCGGTTTATTGTTCGGAAAGTATGTATCTTTTCTTATACAACAAACTTATAAGTTAGTTTATAAATATAATTGTCTTGCCCTCCCAGTTCCTAATGGTACAAAAGTTTGGTGATTGTCTTAGTGGCTAATTAGTGGGTGTCTTTGACTCTGCCTAAATACCTAATGCTTAGGGGTTCTTTTGATATGAAAGACCTATGTTTTAACAAGAATTTTCGTCTTGCCCTTTTTGCCACAAGAAGCATCCCATTTATGCTTCCTAAAACCAAGTGATGCTCATGGAGGAATAAAGGATAGAAAAGATCCTCATTTCTCCCCCCTTTCCCAGATTTAATTAACTTAGAATTAAGAAACTTTCCCCTGTTTGCGCCTTTTTGGTGGCATCGAAACTCTTGTCTAGTAATTGAAAGTCAGAATTGTGCAGCTTCAAGCCTCTCTTTGTGATAATATATTTTTTCCTTTGTTGGGTTCTTTCATTGATTAGCCATTATATACATATAAAACTAGTGGTGAAGTTTGTGCTTGAAGGCTATGTTAATTGGACTCAGGTGTGAGTGTTGGACACGGGTATGTATCTGATATGGGTATGTTTAATTTTTTTCAAAATATCTTCATATCTATGTCCAAATATGTATTAGACATTGATACTTCAAGAAACATGAAAAGTTAGAGCAATATAGATCGAAGGTACCATTTTCTGCGTCTCAGGTAATAATAACCACATTCTTTTTTGCCTAGACACTTGTCAACGAGCAACAGTTGTTCTGTTCATTTTCTGAAAAGAATAGGAATTATTCCAGTGGAGTTTGAGTGACCTAGGTTTGTTCTTGAAGTGACCATCTCTTTATATTGTGGAAAGTGTTCATGATTGCACCCCCAACCTTTATCGGCCCTTGTTTATTGCTTTATACCTGTCCACATCTTAGACCTGACAATTCATATATTTATGTTATGTTGATATATTTAGTCGTATCATAATTGTATTTAAAGTATTTTATATTTATATAAAATTTGATACATTAATAATTTATATTATATAGATTTTAAGACATTTGTATGTTTGAATAGTGTTTTGATTTTTTTTTCATATTATATTTATATAATCATGTTTAATATTAATAGGTTTACCAAATTCTTCCCACCAAAAGAATGGTCATCTTTATAAAATGAAAAAGGGATAGGCTTCTACTGTTACTTGAAATGAATATATAATCTTGAGAATCAATTTCGTTTGTGTGTATAATAAAAACAGACCCCCTTCCCCTTTTTTTGTTCATAAAAGAGAACCCTTTTTTTAGGGCATAAATTATTGTTACATTGCTTTGAATTTCATTATATTGTTCTGGAATCTTTGTGATATTTTGGATGAACATTAGGAGAATACTTTCAACTTGTTGAACTATTAACAGATGTTAGATGCATGCTTTTATTTATTTATTTATTTGGGGGAAGATGAAATCGAGCCCTGCTTGTTTATTTGATCGCACACTAGTTGAGCCAAATGTTCGGATGCAACTAATAGCTTGATTTTTAAATGTGTTTGTTGTTATTTCTTTCTCTTTGTACAATGAATTTCAATTTTTTGTATTATGAAAACCGAACTTTCTAAAACGTTTATAGCATTGCTTTTTCTTTGCTGGGAATTTCACAATGAGTACTTTTTACTTAAAAGAAATCGGGGAAATAAGATTATATTCTCGTTCTTATTTAAATGAGATAATAAGGTTAAATTAAAATTTAAAAAAATGAATAATAGAAATAATCTCATGAAAATACATTTGGGTTTATTTTTTTTAATAATATAAAGTGTTTCTTATAATGTGATCATTGCCATGCATAAAAGCCTTATGCTAAGTGCCAAAAGGTTAAAAGGTTAAGGAGAGACAAACAAGGAGAAGTGTACTTTCCTTGATAAATAACATTGATTTTTTTCTTTTATTTTTTGGTAAAAAATTAATTGACTTGGTAAAATTCTAAGAAAATGACTAAAATTTATGATAGTTCGAAGGTATGATGATAAAAGCTGGATTATTTATTTTAGAAGAGTTGCATAGAAGTAGTGGGTTTAAAAAACGGAATTGGATGAAACGAAAAATGTTTGAAATCGGATCGGGTTTTGAATATTTTAATCTTTGTTCGGACTTAATTTAGTAGGATTAATTTCATTATTAATAAATATAAATTTTTAAGAGGGATCGATTTTTTCGTACAAATTTATTGGACTTGTACAAGCTTGATATTATTTTTGCATAGTTTGGGTTTGGGTAAAATTTTTTCACATATTTCAGTTCACTATCACCTTACCAAATTACTTCTGTTTTCGTCTAATAATATTTGGACTTTTAAACCCCTAAGCTTGCAATGTCCTATCCATATGTACATTCAAAAATAACTTTACGTAAAATTTTTACTTAATTTAGTTGATTTATTTAGTTTTTTTTTATAGATGACATTAAGCAGGTTGAAAGTCCGAATCTCAACATCTTCAATCTTTTATGTATTACCTTCCTGGCACTAAAAAAAAAAAATACTTAAGAGTAGTGGATAACTCACAAACACAAGTTCAAAGCCAATAAGAAGCACGACATATAAGCAACAATTTTAAACGCAAAACACATTTGGTTTAATTCCAACACTTTCATCCAATTATGCATCTTTTCCTGCCTGAGAATTTAGATAAAACCCTAATTTTCAAAGAACTGAACTCAACCTACTAAAAGAGAGATGTTTCTCAACAACAAAGGTTCTATTTTTATTAAAAAAAAAATCTATTCCTCCCTTCATAAGACATTAGACATACTTTCAATGTTAGTGCATTGAGCAACAAAAATTAAGTACTAGATGATAATATTATAATAATAAATATGGAACTTTTATAATTACTTTTTTTTTTTAATTATTTGTGCCTTTTGGTTTATGAGTGTACCGGAAATAGGTTAATAATATGAGCATCAAAGCATCACCAAATAAAAGAGGCTTTTGAAACGTTTGTATCCAAAACCTTTTAATCTGCATTAATTAATTAGTTAATATACAGAGATAGAGAGCAAGGCTCTCATTGCCCAAACACTTTACCTTCCCTTTTATTTCGTCATTTGTAAAATATTATTGTTTCTCTAAATTTTATAATGAATTAATTAATAATGAAAAGGGACATGGGTTTTGGGAAAGGTATTTCCCTACCTGCCTATTTCTGCTTCTACTACTACTACTAGTACACCTAGTTTCATACTAAGATCTTCGTCATCAAGGATATCGCAATCTGAGAATAAAAAAAAGTTAAAGATGTTAAAATTCGATTTTTAAATTTATTGAATATCACCTTATAAGAATAATTTCACAAACTAACTAAACTAAATTATTAGTTCGGGAACCATGTGTTTTCTGATGAGCTTAAGCTAGCTACAACATGCTACTTTATTCATCTTTTTATTTCTTACTTATAAAGACTAGACCTTATGGAAAAGAAAAAAAAACCTAAACCTTAGGAATTTGGATTTAATCTAATTGGATTATACAATCATATTTAAGATATGATATTCAA
>JBBYHM010000025.1:8838610-8853311 GCA_038381775.1 Adansonia rubrostipa
TTATTATAATCATCTTCTAAATAAGTTTTTGTATAATATGGTTATTTGTTTAATTATATTTTTTTATTAATATCGATATTTGTTTACACCAAAAAAATATATAAGTAATTTAATATATAGAATTAATTTGTTACATAATTGATTACAGAAAGTATTATATTTATCTTATTGATATTTTAAACAATTAATTTGATAAAATTGAATATTCAACATATATTATAATTTATGTTATGCATATATATAAATATAATTATCCACGCTAATAACCAAATCAAAACGGGTAAATGGCTATATTTCGACAAAGAAATAAGATTAAACTTAATTACGCAAAGTAAGTACTACTAATAGTTATTGCTAATTATTTGTCTTAATTTTGAATCTTACCTTAAACTAGAATTTTTTAAAAATTATAATTAAAAATTACTTGATATATATTATATGTTTTAATATTTAATAATTTAAATAACAATTTTTTTGAAAAATAGCTTATATTAAACAGTAATAATCAGTGAATATCAGATAATATAATAATTTAGAGATATGATACTTTTAAACATATTTACATGGTACGAAATATATGTATATATTATCATAATCTTATTAATTAATTAGATTGTAATTAAATAAATAATAATTACTTAGGAAAAGAAATTTATGAATCTAAAAGAATAAGAAGTAAGTATAAATTAAATAAGTTTAGGCATTTAAAAAAAAAAAGCAAACAATTAGTAATATAACTATACAAGTATCACGTTTTGGATCTCATACTAATTAAGTTTTTAATTTCTTAAATTTTTTATTCATTTTATTATCTTGTATAGAATTAGTGGTATGATTATCTGTAGGCTTATAACTAATTAGTTAGTAGTATAACTTTTAATATATTATCCTAAACAGCTTTAAACATATTTCATATGCAAATATAGCGAAGATAAATAAATTAAAAATTATATTAAACTTTAATAACAATAAAATATGTAAAAATAATCATCATTTTATACACTTTCAGCTTTATCCTAAACTATCCGATTTTTAAAAATAATTAATATTTTGTTCTCTAAAGTTTTAAGAAAAGACACTTTTATTTAAAATACGGTTACTTACAAACAATTTAAATTTTTTTTTGGTATTATTATCTTAAGATGAGTTTAATTTTTAAATTAATTATTGATAATTAGACAATAAACAAACTTATTTAGATGATGGATTCATAATACATGACAAGTTGAAGTTGTAAGTAGAAAATATATTATTTTGATAAAATTATTTATTTACGATATATCAAATCCCGTTTTCTAAATAAATCAGTAAAAATATATTATAATAAAATTAATAATTAAAATTTTTATTTTATAAAAATTATTTAATTATAATTTAATCATTCTTATTTTTAGTATTAACTTTAGATAAGTAATTGTGTTGGTCTAGGGTTTAGGTTGGCCTCAAGTTTTTTACAATTCTTTAAATTCATATAATTTGTGTAAAGTTGAACTATAAATACAGGTTAATGAATTCAATGACGATGTACATTTTTCTCTAAAATATTCTTATTTCTTTACAATTCTTTTAAGTTCATACAGAATTTATAACACTCACGTCGTGAGTAATTAAAATAATAAATAAATATTTTTTTATCAGATGTGGGTAGTTCGTAAAAGTGATATTTTTTTTATTTAAAATGTGTGTAAAAATAAATTAAAAAATTAAAACATATCTAATTTTATTTTATTAAAATTATTTTGATTTTTAAATGATTTCATTAATTAAGTTAATGTTACTTAATTCGTGATACTAATTTAATCACTCTCATTATATATAATATAAATATATTTAAAAGATTTTTGAAGTGTAATCTTCTTACTCTTTCGTATCCTAAGATAAAAAAATTCAAGAATTTGCCTAAAAATTATTATTGAAAAGAAAGCTTTTATAAATATCTTACTTTCATTTTTCTTCTTTCATTGATAGTATTAATCTATTTTTACAGACGTGGAGTGGATCCGAATTTGATCCCATATATTATTTTGGTCCACTAACCAAATAAACAGTCAAATTAATTGCTTTATAATTTCATACTCTTACCTGAGCCCACAGTTTGAACTTACTATAAGTACCTACCCATTGGGTCTTTCCAACCACATTCACAATCTATCCGTATCTGAAACCATGAATATCTGGCACCAGACAATTGAATAAAAACCACACTGGCAAAACCAAATCTTGCCTTAAATTTACACCTGACAATTCATTTACTTTAATTATCCAAAAAAATTATAATTCTTTTTTTTACTCATTAATTAGTATAATATAAATAATCTTTTCGTGTCATCTTATATGTTGTATATTATTTTAATTTTTTTATATATTATTAGTGTCATATAATAAGTTGTTAAATTAATTAACTCAATAAATAAACAGGAGGGATTCATTATATTAGTATAAAAAATAAATTAATTTTATATATTTTTATAATTTTTTATATAATTTATATTTATTTAATCTAATAAATATATTTAATTTTTTATTCACGTAAATAATACAAATTAAATTTTAAATAAATTAAAATTATTTAACTATTTATTTATTTAAAAAATTCTCAACTTTAAAATATATTAAAAATAATATTTTTAATTAATATTATACAAATATTAAATTGATTTAAAATTTTATATATAATTCATATAATTATATTATTAAATATAATAATTATTTATTAAAATATTAATAATATAAAAAATTACGTCTGAACTAAAACTACGTCAATGGAGTGGGAGTGGCGTCTCTATATATGTGAAGTGCACGGGCTTAGAAATTGTCAAATCACACTTGAAAACCTTTCTTTTGCTTTTTCACGCCCCAGCCCCCCGCCCCCCCCCCCCCCCCACCCAAAAAAAAAAGAAAGCCAATGTCTTCACCATCTACCAACAAAGCCAGCTTCTTGATCTTCTTCTTCTTTATACTATTCCAAAGCTCCATCCATGGGAGTCCAGTCAAAACCATCGTGGTCCTAGTGATGGAGAACCGGTCGTTCGATCACATGCTTGGATGGATGAAGAAAATAAACCCTGAAATCAATGGCGTTGATGGAAGTGAATGGAACCCTTTGTCCACCACTGATCCCAAATCCGAAAAGTTGTACTTCCAGAACCTAGCCCAGTTCGTGGACCCTGACCCTGGTCACTCGTTCCAAGCCATAAGGGAGCAGATTTTCGGGTCCAATGACACCTCTGCTAACCCTCCGCCGATGAATGGGTTCGCTCAACAAGCTTACTCCATGGACCCATCTACCAATATGTCGAGGAATGTTATGAATGGATTTGAGCCTGAAATGATTGCTGTTTACAGATCTCTCGTTTCGGAATTCGCTGTCTTTGATAGGTAACAATATCCAGAAAAAATGCTTCTTTTTTATGCCATTGAATGCCAAAAGAGTACATAATTAGTAATATAATCAACCATTGTTGGCAGACCTTTCGTTGATCTCAGGTAGAGTTAATTCAAATTAGGTTAGTTTGATTTTAAATTTTTGAATTATTTTTGGATTTAGAATTTAATCATGCTTAATATTCGAGTTAATTAGATGAGATCGTTTTTTGTTCAAGTGTTCAGATCATTATAGATTCGAGTTATTTTAGATTTTAAAAAATATTTTAAATTTGTGTCATTTTCAAGCTCAAATTTATCAATTTCGAGTTTTTGATTTATCTTATTAAATTAAGTTGGATCGAGTTTAGATTTGAATGAATTAATCATATTTTTGGAATACATATAAGAATTGACAAGTGTAATTTCAAATAATAAAATTATATTTATGTTAAATTCATATTATTTTTTATCGTAATTGAGTTTAAATTATTTCATAAAATTCTCATTTTAATATTAAATACATTAAAATTAATTTTTTAAAATTTTATAAAAATAAAAAAATATAATAAATTTGAGACGAAGAGACTACCATTTGTGGTAAATAAAAAAATATCATTTGACAATGAGCAATTAGCCTCCGATTGACCAGATATGCCTAGCTAAGTTCTAACTACATTTTCCCTTTATAATTTATTTTTTTTGGGTTTAAAGAATGAAAAGAATTTTCATTTTTAAAATTTTTTTGTTTTAAACATAATTTTTACTCAATCAATACATCAGTATAAAACCGATAATAATTCTTTATAGTAATTCAACTTCATTTGTTATTCACTAGGTGGTTCGCCTCCGTACCATCATCTACGCAACCAAATCGTCTCTACGTGCACTCGGCAACCTCCGCTGGAGCAACAAGCAACATCCCGTCACTCCTGGCCAAAGGTTACCCGCAAAGAACGATCTTCGAAAACCTCGACGACGCCGGAATATCCTGGGGAATATACTATCAGAACATCCCGGCCACGTTGTTCTACAAAAACCTCCGGAAACTCAAGTACTTATCAAGGTTCCGCCCTTACGATCTAACCTTCCGAAAACATGCAAAAAAAGGGAAGTTGCCGGGCTACGTTGTGGTGGAGCAGCGGTACATGGACACAAAGCTGGAACCGGCCAACGACGATCATCCGTCGCATGATGTTTACCAAGGGCAGATGTTCGTGAAGGAGGTGTACGAGACACTGAGGGCTAGCCCGCAGTGGAACGAGACATTGTTGATCATCACGTACGACGAACATGGTGGATTCTTCGATCATGTGGCAACCCCGGTTGCTGGGGTCCCTAGCCCTGATGGGATCGTGGGGCAAGACCCGTTCTTCTTTAAGTTCGATAGGTTGGGGGTTAGGGTTCCTACTATCATGGTCTCTCCTTGGATTGAAAAGGGCACTGGTAAGTTCAATTTAATCACTCATAATTTTCTCTTTAATTGCAAAGAATTTGATAATCATGAAAAAAAAAAAAGTTTAAAAAATAATAAACATAAAGTGAAATCTTGATTGAATGGATAAGCAAAGCTAAGCTAAACTTACCAATATGAACTATACCGGGTCTAGATTTTTTTTTAAACCTCTTATTCCGGCCTGGTTTGGGGTTGGATCCAGGTTAATTCAATGATCCATTTTATAATTTAAAAAAAATACTTAAATTTAAAAATATTTTTATAATTAAATTTAAATAAAAAATATTTTTATTAATAAATAATAATTTAAGTCGAACTCGCTCGACTCTTGAACAAGTTTAATATGAACTAGGTTCATTCATTTGGTACCAAAAGTCATTATTAAGAATTGGCATTAAATAGGTTAGGGGTTCGAATCTCTATCTATAACCTCTTTCATTGTTCCTAGTTTCGATTAGACCTATCTATGAGCCGGATTATAGACTGAATTCTTTTATATCCCTTAGCCAAGCTAAGCCCAAAAGCCCATGTTACTATTTTAAAAAAATTATTTTGATTGTAATATTGATATATTTTTAATCATTAAACTTAAATAAAAATATTTTATTAATAAATAGTTATTTCGCCGAGACTGCTTGAATTTCAAAAAAAAAAAATCCTTTTCCACTGTCAACCCAATAAAGGCCGACATAGTCAGATAAAAAAATAGGTCGATCCTTAAATAAATTTAATTAAAAAAAAAAACCCTTAACCAACTTAAAAGGATAAGGCAACAGAGCTCCTTTCGCCTTTTTCTTAGCCATGCCAACATGACATTGTGTGACTGAGGAGAATAAATGGTTGGTTAAGATGTTGATGTCATCCTCTTTGGGGAAGAAATAAATGGATAAGGTTTAATTTTTGCTTGAGGTTGTCCACCAAATATACCAAAGTTGCATATGCATGGATGAAATTGCAAGGCATTAGTTTGTTTTGGAGATTGGAGAAAACTTCAGAAGATGAGCATACCTAAGAAAAAGAAATTGAAGAAGGCACGCAAAAATCGGATTGGAATCTAATCTTTTACTTTTGTTCATTAAATTTTAATAAACTAATCATCAACATTCACGTACGTAGGATTTATCTACAAATTATGAAAATTATATTTATAAATAATAATTAAATTTATATTAAATAATAATAAAAAAATAAATGAAGAAGAGTCAAATCCGAAAAAAATCATAACATATTAGATTATAGACAGATAGGTGTTAGATTCATGGTCTGAAAAAGCTTGCTATAAGCCTTTTACTTATTCAATACTCCATCTATTTATTCAAATTACGCGAATGTTTTAAGGAATCCTTGTGCACCACAAAGCTTTTCCTCTTTACTAAAGCTTGTTCATTAACTTTATCGCTTTGACTATATGTGAAACATCAATTTGTGAATAAATTTGAGACCTTTAAATAGAAAACTCCTTGAGATTTTAGAATTTAGAAATTAAATTAGTAATACAATTTGGGGGCAACGAAAGACACGTTTGTTAAATTGGGTCTCTTTTGTTGTTGCCAAAAAATCCAAGCAAAGCCCTTTTTGTTTAGCTTGACATTGGCGTAGTTGAATTTATTTTAAAAAAAAGTGCCATAACTACAACTAAATCACAATAGATAACTTTTTTTTTCATTATTTTCAATATATTAGAGGAAGATATTTATATATGTAATAGAAAATGTTACCTTTGTCTAATGGCAATAGTTAAACTGATATTTATTAAAAAATAATTAATTTATTGAATTCAATAAAAATAATGTATTAAATTCAAAAAAAAATTCCTAAAATGCTAATTAAATAATCCTTATTTGATACCTTTTTTTAAATATTTCAAATTCACCCATAACTTCCTAATCCATATCTAATTAATTCATCTAAAGAGAATTTTTTGCAGCCAAGTTCTTTCGAACACGAAATTCTGTCAATAGTATCATGCCAACTGATTTAGTTAATCAGACCCTATATATAACTATTAATCGAACCTTATATACTAATCTTAAAGAATATACTTAAGATACTCCATAGCAAAATTCTATGCATTCACAAAATTAGAATGATTTTTTTTTCTACGATGCAGTTGTTCATGGGCCAAATGGTAGTCCATTCCCCACATCAGAGTTCGAGCACTCATCAATTCCAGCAACAGTAAAGAAGTTGTTCAACCTAACCACCCCATTCCTCACCAAGAGGGACCAATGGGCTGGCACTTTTGAGTCAATTGTCCAAACTCGAACTGAGCCAAGAACTGATTGTCTAGGTTAGTCTGTCTTGATCTCTCTCTCTCTCTCTCTCTCTCTCTCTCTCTCTCTCTCTACATATATATATATATATATATATATATTGTTCCCACTTAGTTTTGGAATGTTAAAGTTGGAGATCACTTGAAGCATTTTTGTGACTAAAATGGAGCACAACCTTTCAAATGGTATTTCCGTATCTGAAATAAACAAGTTCTTAATTATTTGAAATGTGATCATTTACCGACATTAAAAATATCACATATTAGATTGGTTGATTGAACTAGTAGAATCAAAAATTTATGCTCTATTTAATCTGATACTTATCACATAATCGGGAATTCTTCGAACTAATAAAAAAATTTTTTTAACAAGTAAAGAACCAATAAAACCCAAAAAAAAAAAGTTTAAAATTTATTTTTTATTACCTTAAAAATTTTATAATATATGACTAGATTTGAACATTGAACTCATTGAATCTATACCAAAGATTGTACCATTTAACTAGATACAAATTTTTTATTAAATATTTATCATACTTAATACTTGCTTAATATTTAAATTATTTTTTAATGCAATCGGCTGATCTACCGAATGAAATTAATTGAATTAATAATCAAAAGTCTTACTGATCTGACCTCCAAAATGGTTTTTTTAAATATTCTGATTTTATCTATTGTTATCGAGAATTATCATGTCTAAACACCGAAATAGAGAAAGCAAAACTTGGGAATTTTGGCTCCATGATAGGGAAAAGGAATTAGAATTACAAATCCTAAGAATTAAGCTCTAACTAAATATCATCTTTTAAACAATGACTTTCTTATATCATCTCTTCAACGATGACTATACGAATAGACTCGGTTAAGTCCTAAGTTCATATTTAATTTATAGGCGTCAATGTCCTCAAATGTGAAAGTGTTTAAAAATGCTTATATGAAACAGAACAACTCCCAACACCGGCAAGGATCAGGCAAGGTGAGGCAAAAGAAGATGCCAAGCTCAGCGAGTTCCAGCAAGAGCTGCTGCAGTTGGCGGCGGTGCTAAAGGGAGATCATATCCTCACAAGTTACCCACAAAAGATAGGCAAAGAAATGAGCGTCAAGGAAGGGAAAGCCTACATGGAAGATGCAGTTCGACGATTCTTCGACGCCGGACGTTCTGCTAAGAAAATGGGAGTTGATGGAGATCAGATTGTTCAAATGAAGCCATCTTTAACAACAAGATCATCAAAACCTTCATCTCAACAACACCCATAAAAGAGGTATTATAAATATAAATGCTTAAAAAAAAATTCAAATTTGAAGAAATAAAGCTATGGTTCTTTCATATTTAATTTGGGGAGGAGGGTCCAAAGACGTTTGTGTCACTTGAATGAGCTTGATTCTATTTAAGTTGAAATAAATCGACTTACTAAGAGAACTTTCATGAACATGATAAAAAATAACTTGCATATTAATCGATGATCATGTATTAACGTATTAAAATTTATATAAAAATATAGAAGATTTTAAATATGATGATGATAATAATAATAATAACACTATATGGATTGTCAAATCTATTTTTATAGATCTTATTACTATGTGAAGGTAAATTATTAAAATTTAAAACAAAAAGTGTGATTTAGCTTGCCAGTAGATCTATTCGAGAATCGGGTAGTTTATCCAATCCATAATGAGTCGAGTTTAGGTACAATATTTAATGATTTGCGCTAATTCGACTTAAATCACTATTTAACAAACAAAAATTTTTATTTAAATTTAATTATAAAATATAAAATTTTAATATAAAAATAATATTTTAAATGTTTTAAGTAGTAAATATATTTACAAACCGAATTAAAACGAAACTAAAAATTTTAAAAATAAATCGAATCATAATCTGACTGTTAACACCTTTAATTAGTGGCCGCTGGCACAGTGAAAGCTTAGTTTTTAAGACCCAATGCCTCCATCAAGAAGAAAAGATTGCGTCTCTCATGATTTGTACACCAACATTACTTGTTAAAATTTCAAAAAGAATATTTAGACTTCAAGTCTGCAAAATTTCTCAAGAAAAATTCAATAAATAGACAACATTTTTTTTTCTTAGACATGAATAGAACAAGTCCTATTAGAAATATGGTTAGAGAGAAAAAAAATAGACATCATACTTAAAAAAATTAAATATTTATTTGGCCCTTATATTTTAGTTTAATATTTAGTTTGGCAGTTAATAAAAAAAATTATAATTTGATATTTGAACTTTCATTATATTAAGCATGTTAGCCCTTTGGACTAACACCATTAGTCAAATGCTAAATGACAATCAATAGCTTTACACGTGGCAAAATATCATGTTAATATAAAATTTATCACAAAATTTTTAATTTTTTTGCTTTTAAATTTTTTAAATTTTTTCATGATGACGTGGTATTTTATCATATGTTACGTTCTTATTAGCTGTTGACTGTCACATCAGTGTTTGACTAATAGTGTTAGTTCAAAAGATCAATATGCTTAAAAAAATAAAAATTTAGGTATTAAGTTAATAATTTTTCTTTAGATACCAAACTAAAAATCGTACTAAAGTAAAAAAGCAAATGAATATATATTTAACCCTTAAAAAAATTCACAAAAAGGTAAATTAGAAGCATTCTTGGTTATACTGTGGTGTAAAAAAAAGTTATTATCCCTTTTAACTTGTAAACATATCCTTTTCCTTACATATACTACCTATATTGATCGAACTAAATTGTAAATGTCAAATACGGATATATTTAATTTTTTAAAATTTTTTTATATATACATAGCGTCTATGGTGAGTCATATTATTATATCTATATTTAAAAATATATCAAATATAAATATTTAGAAAAATTAAAAAATCAAAGTAAAACACCTCACTGCTGTCTCACTACTTGTATTTAGTGTCGATGACTCTCTTTTGAAAGAGATTGATATCAACTGGAGATTGGATGCAGAGACTAACTAAGATTAGATCTAAGCAAAATATTTTAGTTTTCAGTTTTCTATCTTATAATTTCTTTTAGATATCAAAATGAAATAATTATTCATAAAGAAAGTGAAAATAAATAAATAAATATTTTTTTATTGAAGGTTCTCTTTTCCATGCTTTTCTAAGCATTTGGGTAAACAATGTAGGTGCGTCATCTAAACCTAATCCAAAAGGTGGTATGTTCCTTTTTAATTAAACCTTTTATTTTCAACTGAAATTAGTTTGTACAAGACATTACAATTAAAAGAAATATTTTCGATAAAAAATAAAAAAATTATATATCTATAGACGTTAAACTAAATAAAGGTGAATTTAGCCTTTGATATTTAAAAAACTAATAATTTTATGTAACTAAGATTACATCAAGCAATATTAATAAACTAAATCATCGCACATAGATGCGTTCATAAGTCATATCGAATTAGGTTAGATAATAACTTTCAATTTTTTGTTTAAAAATCTGATCTAATCCTTTCATGAAAGTTCGAAGAAGTTCAATCACTATTTAAATATATTAAAAAATGTTGATATTATTATTTTAATATTTTAAATATACTTTAAAATTAAATTTAAATAAAATTTTGATTAATAAAATAATAATCATACTAGAAAAGGATTGGACCTTAAAATTCTTATTCAACGTCCACTTCGAAAGTTCAACTTGCGAATGTGACAAATGGTTCGATGCGTAGACAAGTAATCTAAGTGGACTTGAATTTGTATCTTTATTTGGAAAGCAAAAATTTATACACACATCAAACTGAATAGAAAATGGTTAAGGCAATATTTATATAAACAAATGTGTAATTAATGAATTTTTTTAATTTAATAAAAATAATGTATTAAATGTACAAATTTTTTTAAATCAGTGATTAACAAGTGTTTATATAAGCAAATATTCAAGAAAACTGAATTAAATATAATGATTTTTATAGCTTTACAATAGCTATATTAGAGCTCGTGTTGCTAATCCAACAGTATATGTATTCATGTCTTATTTTATGTATCATTAATTATGTCCCAGTCACAATGTATTTACAATAATAATTCGTGTTAAATAATTTTTAATATATTTGTGTATTTATATTATTTTTATATTTTATCATATTTTATTTTATATTTTAATTATTTTTTTAATATCATATTCGTATTGTGTGATTGTACTGTGTCTAAAATTGACAATTTTGCTTTTTATTGTAGTTAATCGCAATTGCATTACTAAAACTGAGCCTTGAATAATTGAGTCTGATTAACAAATACCTAGAAGCTGATAATTAAAGTTTTTAGAGTAGAATTTTAAGTTTAATGTATTACTTTCACAAAATTTAATAAAAAACAACAATAATTAAATTTAATTTTCTCAAATGGGTTTTGTCTATCAATTCTTATAAACACTGGTTAAGGATTATTTAATTTGTTAATTTTAAATTTTTTTGCATTTATTGCACTACTTTTATGGAATTAAAAAACAATTCATTAATTGAGCTTTTCCTTTCTTAAATATCACCTTAATTAATATTTCTCCCATCATAAATTCTAATTATAATTTAAGTTAACAAAATATGAAAGTAATTGAATGCAAATTTTTCATTTTTGTATATTTAAATGCAATATCCACTAATGATTTAGTTTAAAGAATTTGAAGTATACATGCATGTGTCCTTTAAAAAATAAATTTGATTAATCATCATATATTCATTAGGAATAAAATAATTAAGGAAATCAAGAATAAATTATGTTGTGACATTACCACATCAAATACAAAGACCACATAGATATCATGCAATGCCAAGGTAATATTGTTAACAAGGATTTTACTAAAAAATTCTTTTAAGATATTTGCGAAGCCAATTATAAATGATTATTGAAGTTATGAACAACTGTGGTAACAATTTCACAGTAAAATTCTATTAAGAGCCGCTGTATTATAATAAAAAAAATATTTAGTCTTTTTACTATTAAAGTCAATATTTAAGTTTTGGTATTTTTAAATTATTCATATAATGATATATCATGTAATATAAAATTTTAAATTTTTATAAAAAAATAAGCGTGGGTTTAGGGTCAAATTTGGGTCATTTTTTATATAAATTTTAAATTTTCACATCATATGACATGTTAGCATTTTATCGGTATTCAAATGACTTTTTTAATACTGTTAAAATTTTTCTTATTTACTATAATTTTAAAAGTACATAGACTAAAATACTAAATTTCATAATACAGAAACTAAAATACTTCATTCACTATAATATAGAGACTACTAGTGAATTTTTACCCATTTTCACTTAATGCATTAAAGTGATAAATAAAATTATAAATTATTACATAACATAAATTTTATACTATAAATAATATATATTAATTAATCTTAAAAACTACCTAGTGGCACTCATGCAAAACTTTATTAACAATTTCCTTAATTAATACTAAATATTAATTAGTACCAAATATTAACACATGGATTAAACGCTTCAAACTGAAAGCAGAGGACCACATCAAACTTTCCATTTAAGGAGATTTGACAATTAAACCTATTCATCAATCACATATAGTTGAACTCAAATCGGGTTTAGATTTTATATTAACAAAAATTATATTTTTATTCAAACTTATTTCCCTCAAAATATGAATAAAAAATTCAATCCCACTTGATCTGTTGTAAGCACTTATCAAATTCATTTAAATTTATACAAAAAATTAATTTAAAATTAAAGCTATTTACAAATTAAATCGTATAAAACTCATATCAAATTTAAAGTTTTATATTTACATTTGATTTCGTTCGAATTATGAATAAAAATTTCAAACCCAGCCTGCTGTATTAAAAGCATTATCCAAATTCATTAAATTTATAAAAAAAAAAAAATTAATCGTACTGAACCTCTTAAAAGAAAATCTTAGTTGGAGTTTGAGTTGCATAGTTTATCCTCTTCCATCTCCTTAATCCTCGACTCCTCGTTCACTCAATATTAGTCATGCCTCAACAATTTCACTTAATGATTGACGCATAATTCTTCTACTTCAAAAGTAAGGGTTCTTTTTTTTGGTTAATATTAAAGTTCAAAAAAAAAAAAAAGAAAAACGAAATAATCCCGCAGTACTTGTGGACCCTACCTAAATAGGGTCCCACTTATATAAAAGCCCTAAAAAGGCGTTACTCATCCTTTCTTCATCTCCCCCTCTGTGTTCTCTCATCTACTAGTCCTCCCGGCAGCCTCCTACAATGGCGGATTACGGCGGAGTTATCTCTCTTTCTCAGGCCCACAACTCCGATGATGACTCATCTGAGCACAGCCCTCGAAGTGTCCCTACACTATCTGCCGCTGGCGGAGGCGGTGGCGCTGGCTCTTATTCCAAGTCTAAAACTCCCAGCAACAAGATTATTACCCTAGATCATCATCTTCATCACCTAACTCCTTTTTCATCAACCGAGAATACTGCTAGGAAGCCTAGAGGTAGACCTCCGGGGTCCAAAAACAAGCCCAAACAACCGATTGTTATAACCAGAGACAGTGACTCAGCTATGAAGCCAGTGGTTCTTGAGATCTCCGCCGGTTCTGATATTATCGATACCATTATCGGCTTTGCTCGAAGAAACCATGTTGGCGTTAGTATAATCACTGCTACTGGCACCGTATCAAACGTCACGCTCCGCCACCCGGTCCCTCACGCGCCAGCACTATCTCTTCATGGACCCTTTGGGCTTCTTGCTTTGTCTGGCTCATTCATCGACTCTAGTACTTTGTCTTGTTCTAGCAGAACAATCCAATCATCTTCATCAAAGTCACCATCGTCGTCGTCTCCTGTGTCTTGTTCTTTTGGTGTAACTCTTGCAGGGGCACAAGGGCAAGTGTTTGGAGGGATAGTAGGAGGGAAAGTAACGGTGGCGACGCAGGTGATTGTTGTGGCTGCTACTTTCACAAACCCTGCGTTTCATAGGCTGCCATCTGAGGGTGATAACGAAGAACGTCGTCAGGAAACCAAGTCTTGTATTCCTGGAAACGTTGGTGGTGGTGGTGGTGGTACAGGCGGCGGCGGTGGTGCAACCGACTCTTGCACTTCTACTGCCATGTCCATGTCTGTTTATGGGGTAGCAAATCCCACCCCACTCAATTGCCATATCTCTCCTGATGTCATGCCTTGGGGTTCTTCCTCACGTCCTTATTGATCGATGAAATAACATGCGAAAGTCCCATTGATATCTTGGCTAGGTTGTTTTTGGACTTACATCATGACCATCGTCATCATCTTAAGCTCATTGTACTGGCAAATTTAAACGATACCTAGGTTTTTCTATGTAGTTGTTAATTAATTATCTTCATGCTTCTCGACTCATATTAATCAAGTGTTTCAGTTTCATATCTTGATCATGCTTCCCAATTTTGATGCTTGCATTTGCACTATATACTGTTTAAAGTTTCGAGATTTGTTTCAATGGTTACCTTCACAGAGAAATAATTAGGTTGGATCAATTTGATTTTAAATATTTAATTAAATCGAATAAATTATTAAATTTAATCGATTTTATTTTAAAATATTTAACAACTGATCAAATTAATTGTAATAGTATATTTGATTCATGTATATAATTATTTTATTATAGGATTGT
>JBBYHM010000025.1:8862028-8873570 GCA_038381775.1 Adansonia rubrostipa
CCTTCAAGACTTTACTAGTAGTTACTTTCTACTCACTTTGCCTTTTTATTCGAGAAAGAATTTTGCTATGAAATCCCTCGATTCTTTAAAGGTTGAGGTTTTTCTTTTTTGACTATGGCAAGTTTTTCTGAAGTTTCGACTTTAAAGCCTTACATTAATAGATATTGGTTCACTTGTAGAAGCTTTGTTAGATTTAGGCCCGATTCGCTAAAAAATGACTTTCAAGGTGATTGAATGCTCAAACAGTTAAACATTGAAACCTGTATTGAGCGTGTTCCCAAACAACTAAACATTCAAGGTCTTAGTGGCTCTATTGAATTCTTTTGCTCCTTTGAAATTTCCTCCATATTTATATATTTTAAAATCTCTTTATGAATCTTCAATTTAATAAAAAAAATCCAAATCCTTTTTTGGATGTTTCAACATGATCGGTTTTCTTTTACTAGATTTGAAAAACCTTGATTGGACTTCATGACTTTACATTGCTAGGTCCTTTTACCAATTTTACAAAATCCACTTACATATATCCAGCTTTAACAAATAGTCTGGAGGCATTAAGATCAAAGGGGTTGCTCTACTAGCCTGACACATTCTTTCAAAGGGGTTTAAAACTTATTGATTCTTCCTAGTTAGTCACGGGAAAAGTTGAATTCTTTAAACTTTGACTGATTTTATCTTAACTTATGAAGGAACAAAGTCTTTTTCCTTTTGCTTTAATAGGAGTAGACATTAGTTCTTCAAAGAAAGCGCCTTTTACATAAAACTTAGCATTTGCAAATGAACTTTGGCTGAGGTAAATGGTTTGGCATTAACAACAATTGTCTTGACTTGACAATTTCTGCAATACTTGAAGTATTGATAAAGAGTGGAGGAGATCACACCATTTTGATGTATCCATGATCATCCTAATAACATATTATATGTTTTGGCATTAATTACATGAGAAAACAGATGGGACTCTATATCTCCAATGAGAAGTTAAAGTCTAAGCTTTGCAAAAGCTTTTCCCCCTTGATGTAATCCTTAAATAATCAGGTGACAATTCAACATTTCATCTAAAGGAACTCTCAATTCTGTCATTGTCTTTAAAAAGAGTATATTAACTGCAAAACCATCATCCACCAAAATCCTGTTGATATTTTATTTACAAGCAAATCCTATGACGAACAATGGTCGATTATGAGGAGTGGATCCTAGCAATATATCTTCATCAGAAAAGCTAATGTTTGAACCACAATAATGATCTTTAGCTTCAACAATAACTTTAAATTCTTTATTACCATTAATATTATAATAAGTCATGGGGAATAAATCTTTATTTCTAAATTGGATTGGCATGTACTCATTTAAAATGACCGGTCCTCTTGACCATTTCCAAGTTAAATATTCATGTTTAGTAACCTTATTTTTATCAGAGGCATACTGGACTTTGGAGCTTTAGATTGTTATTCGATCATCGTAACTCTTATGAGGACTTTCACAAGGTTTGGAAGATTTTGCTTTCTACATTTTTTATGTGCAACTAATGTCCAGCCATCATATCCTTATTTGCTTTCTATGGCAGACGATTGCCTTTATTTGCTTAATTATACTTGTGTTTAAAGGAAGTCTAACGGGATCAAAAGAGCCAAACTTTATGGTTCTATCTAAGTAGTTGGAATAAGGAACCATAATGATTGAGGCCATGTTCGTCGACATCATTTCTTCCTCAAATTTAATCTTTCCCTCTTCATAAAGTGCCATGATTTTGTCTTTTAAAGATATTTACAATAGTTGGGATCATCAATTTTATTAACTTATTCAGGTTGCTTTATCTCTGGTAACTAAAGAAGCTTAGTCTTCAAAATTTCTTCTAATATGCTAGCAACATCAAAATCAAAGAAATGGTACTTTTTTTCTTGCTTTTCCTTCAAATTGACTTTAGCTTTGCCTTTATCTTTGGCAGGTTCAGGTTTTGCCTCTTGAGCTTGTTTTGAAATGGGAGAAATCTTGAAAGGCTTGGTGTTCATAGCAATGGATTAATTGCTTGCTTTTTTATTGGAAAAAGTTTTACCTCTTTTTTTAGTGTCTTATTTTTCTTACATTTTTTTGGATCTCGTAAAAGAGGCGCTTAATTTCCTAAAGATGACATACTCAGCTTCATGTCATGAGCATGAGTAGCTAGCTCTTCAAAGGTCTTAAATTTAATGCCTTAAAGGATATAGCACAAGCCCTAATCTGTGCCTTGTATACAGATGTCAAGAGTAGAGGACTCAGAAAATCTTTCTTTGCAGTTAAGGCTTAAATTCCTCCACCTATGGATGTAATCAATTACTATTCATCCTTTTATTGGCATGAGCTAGTAAGCTTAATCATTCTAATGATGCAATAAATATTGTAAAATCGATTGAGAAATTCTCTTGTTCAAGTTGTTCGCAACTATCAATTGTTCCAAGCTCAAGATCAGTATAATAATCAAAGGCATTACCCTTCAATGATTAGACAAATTATTTTACCATAAGATCTGCATAGATTCTAGCATTATTATAAGTCTTCATGGATTGGTATTCACAGCCATGGATTGATTGTTTACTCTTTTATTGGTAAAAGTTTTACCCCATTTTTTAGTGTCTTATTTTTCTTACCTTTTTTTTAATCTCATAAAGGAGGCGCTTAATTTCCTAAAGATGACATACTCAGTTTCATGTCATGAGCATGAGTAGCTGGCTCTTCAAAGGTCTTAAGTTTGATGCCTTAAAGAATATAGCACAAGCTCTAATCCGTGCATTGTATACAGATGTCAAGAGTAAAGGACTCATAGAATCTTTCTTTGCAGTTAAGGCTTAAATTCTTCCACCTATGGATGTAATCAATTACTGTTCATCCTTTTATTAGCATTAGCTAGTAACCTCAATCATTCTAATGATCCAATAAATATTGTAAAACTGATTGAGAAATTCTCTTATTCGAGTTGTTCGCAACCATTAATTATTCCAAGCTCAAGATCGGTATAACAATCAAAGGCATTACCCTTCAATGATTAGACAAATTATTTTACCATAAGATCTTCATAGATTCTAGCATTATTATAAGTCTCCATGAAGTGCGCAACATGTTAGCGTAGATTTCCTTTTTCATCGAATTGCTAAAACTTTAGAGGTTGGTAATTTTCAAGCATCCTCAAACGATCAATCCTTGGAGAGTATGGCTATGCATAGGTATATGAAAGTTGAGTGAGACTATCAACTTGATCCTTAATAGCTTCTTTGCTAATACCTTTGAGTTGACTTATTGTGATCACTTCACTAATCTTTTGCTCTAACTCCATAGCATCTTCAGTGTTGGAGTTTTTAGCATTATTTTAAGGGTTTGACTGGCTATTTTTTCATGAGGCCATTGATTTTTTCAGTGAAAATAGTCATCCTATCCATTAAAAATGCAATCTTGTTATTTTTACCTCTGATATTAGCTGCGAGAATCTCGACATACTTCGCCAAGAGTGCAACTTATTTTTGTGATATGGTGCCAGTTACCATGGCATTCATTACTCTAGAACTTGATTTTAGAGGAAATGGTGATATGAAGCTATCGCTTGAATAACTATCTTGCTTCTTGAATGATTTTTAACGATTTGGACTTGATCTAAAACCAAGTTGTCCAACGAAAACTTCTTTTAAGTCTTGAATCGAAGAATTCTTAAAGAGTGGATTTCGCTTATGCACTAGAGAAGTCCGATTGTAAAGTTCATAAAGAGAGATTTGGTTTTTGCCCTAGTGCCATAAGGATAAACAAGGATACTAATGATTGCTAGTAAAGGCAATAGACTGCAGGATCAGCTCAAGTAGGTTTGAGAGTTGGTTTGTCAACAACATTCTTCTTAAGAGCCATTGCAACTTGATAACTTAAATTTTAAAGAAAAGATATGAAAGTTGGAGATTGTTCCACCAGGTGTGCCAAAAATTTATACACATAAATTTCATATAAAAAATATGAGAAAAAATTTAGAGACAAATAAATCAACTTTATTTATCAGACTTAAATTATAATCTCTGGATATTCTTTAGAATAAAAAATCCTTTGATTCTTTTCTTGAGTACAAATTTTGATCCAAAGGTTTTCAAAATTGCTCTTGAATCGATGATGTCCGCTTCAAGGGTCTTCTAAACTTGATCTTGACAAATGAAATTCACCTCATTTCTATTGTCAAAATAGGATCGGATAGCAGCTTCTTAAAAAACGAGAGCAGTATTCTTTGCGTTCTTGAGAAAAACTTTTCGAGATTTTAAGAGAACTTAAATCTTCAAAATCTACTTTTTCTCTTTAAGCCTACGAATTATGCTGAATAGCTTTAGTGAAGGCCTTTTTTATAGTGCTAATAAGCCAGGTAGAAGAGAGTTCTTGCAGAATATAACTTCTTTAAAGAATTATCTTGATGAATTATCTCTTAATTAACTTAATTTAATTAAAGATAAAACTCATTATTTATCTCATAATTAATTTAATTTAATTATAGATAGAACTTTTTTATTTATCTTATAGTTAATTTTCTTTTATTTATGCTATAATTAATTTAAGTTAATTAGAGATAGAATAACCAATCATGATGTTATTGCATATGATGTCATCAATTTTATATGGTGATGTAGAATTTAATTGATAATTTTTTAATTAAAAGAATTTTCAATTTATACATGGCAATTTATGATTGGTTAGAATTTTTCTCCTTCTACAAATATCGTTTTATTTTATCTTAAACTCGATAAGTGTTCCAATACGATAATCATATCTGCTTTCTGTGGATTTGGATATTACGAATTCAAATATTATAATTACTATCCAGAGGAGAGTCAGAGCGAATACGTTCAAATTTACATTACTTATACGGATAATAAGTTCGAATATCTAACTTTATTACCCAAATTTACATTGTACATGTGGATAACTGATTCAAATTTTCAAATCCTTTTTTGTAAAATGCAAAAAAGTCATAGTTTATGTACGAATCAAACTTTAGCTTGCAAGGCCAACCATTAAACATTTTATCAAGTAAGCTAATCTAGGATCTTGAAATAGCATGCAACTAAAATTAATTTATATAGGTATAATAATAATTTAAAAAAGTTTTTCAAAATAAGATAAAATAAGAAATTAATTAAACTAAATTAATTAATTATGTTAAATACCTCAAAGTGTTAATGATATATGTTACCTTTATAAAACAATATCACTCTAATGACATAAATATACTTATCATAATATGATATGTTTATTATAAGTAGAACATCATAATATAATTACAAACGTGTTGTATATAATATATGTATTAATTATATACTATATATAATTGTGATGTTATAAATTGTTTATATGATTAATAAATATCTATATATTATAATATAATAACATATTATATATTCAAATATCAATAGTTATATAATTATTCATAATTAGAATACACAATATTTATATAAATATTTTATTATAATATTATTTGTAAAGAATATATATAAATATTATATACTACATAACATTACTTTATATAATATAATAGAATCTTAGAATATGAAGAGAGAATCGCTTACATTAGTATAAAATTAAATTACTTTAACATACTTGCATAACTTTTTATAAGATTAATATTTTAACAAACAACTATCAGATTTAGCAATATAATTATACTTATTATATACAATAAATTTTTAAATTGATCTGATATATTTGTAATATCAATCGAGAATACTATTTTTTCAATATATATATTTAATAGTTAAAAGTTTTTTTACTTTGAATAAATTGTTAGACATAATTTTTTCGAAACTCAACATTATAATCCATGTGAATAGAATATGAAATATGATGGTTAGATTAAATAAATACACATCATATAAAAATTATGAAAGTGCGTAAAATTAATTTAATTATACACTAGTATTAAATGAATCATTCTTATTATAATATACGATATTATGATAATATCTATGTAATATCAATAGTATTATCTGCCAGCAATATAATATTATCAATATTATATTATATTATACTATATTAAATTATATTATTATGCAATATTTAATTGAATATACAACATATCAAATACGGTAATGGTATATATTATAATCTATCATATTAACAATAGTATACTATAGATTAATGTCAATTGTGTTATATGTTTTAAGTGTATATATTATTAATAATTTAATTTAAAAAGTTACTATATACTTTATATTATTAATTGTTTTTAATTTATGACACAAATACTTTTAATTAATAAAAATAATTTTTCATATTATGTAATTTGTTTTTTTATTTTGGAATTATTATTTTCGTATTTTGAAACCTATTTTTAATTATTAATTATGAATAACTTTGAATTAAAATTAATTGTTACTTAATTTTATAATTTCTTTTAAAAAAATTTTAATTTAACTATTTAATAAATAATATTATATATTCAAATTCAAATAATAATATATAAATTTATATAAAATAATAAATACATCCAAATTTTAAATAATATATTATATATACCGCCATCTACTTTGCCATCCAAAAACCCGAAGTACCCACACCCACAGTCCATGTGGACCCCCATACATTGTATATAAAAGCCAATGGATATAAAAACCCTAGAAACACCATACTGCCTTTCTAGTCCTAGGGTATCCCCACAATGGCAGATTATAGCGGAGGTATCTCTCTTGCTCAAGCACACACTTCCGACGGTGACTCATCTGAGCACAGCCCTCGGAGTGTTCCAACTCCTTCTGCCTCTGGCGGAGGCGGTGGCTTTTCTTCCAAGTCTAAAACTGCTAGCCATAAGATTATTGCCCTGGATCATCATCATCATCATCACCAAACGCCTTCGTCATCCGAGAACACTGCAAGGAAGCCCAGAGGTAGGCCTCCAGGGTCCAAAAACAAGCCCAAACCACCGCTTGTTATAACTAGAGACACTGACTCAGCTATGAAGCCGGTGATTCTCGAGATCTCCGCTGGTTCTGATATCATTGATGCTATTGTCAGCTTTGCTAGTAGAAACCATGTTGGTATTAGTATTATCAGTGTTACTGGCTCTGTGTCAAACGTCACGCTCCGCCATCCTGTTTCCCACGCGCCAGCACTCTCTCTTCACGGACCCTTTGGGCTACTCTCTTTGTCAGGCTCATTCATTGCCTCGACAACTTTATCTTCCAACGAAACGTCTCAATCATCTTCATCATCGAGCTCACCATCGCCTTGCTCCTTGTCTTCTACTCTGTCTTGTTCTTTTGGTGTAACTCTTGCAGGGGCACAAGGGCAAGTGTTTGGAGGAATAGTAGGGGGGAAAGTAATGGCAGCGACGCAGGTGATCGTGGTGGCTGCTACTTTTGTAAGGCCTCCGTTTCATAGGCTGCCAAGTGAAGGCGATAACGAAGATCATCATCAGGAAACTAAGCCTTGTATTCATGCTAACGTTGGTGGTGTTGGGGCTGTTGGTGCAACCGAGTCTTGCCCTTCTACTGGCATGTCCATGTCTGTTTATGGCGTAGCTTGTCCTACTCCACTTAATTGCCAGATCTCTCCTGATCTTATGCCTTGGGGTCCTTCCTCGCGTCCTTATTGAGTAAATAAAGGAAGTGTGAAATTTTCAGCATACCTTCGCTAGGTAGTTCTAGGTTTTACACCATCATCTCAAGCTCAATGTTATAACTAGTTTGGGTTTTGAGCTTGTTGCGGTATTCAGTTATGGTATATAATATTTTGTAGCTGGAGTTGATGTCGCATTGTACTTGGCAAATTTAAACTACACGTAGCTTCTTATGTGTTAGTTTATAGTATAATTTTCTTCATGCTCCTATCTTGATCTTGCTTCCCCCACTTGCATTTCTTCTATACCTGATTACATATTTAAAAGCTGTTTTCATGAATCACAAGGACAAGGCTTGTAGGAATTTTCACTTCTCGTCAACGAAAGTATCCTATGGAAGGTGACGGTGGTGGTGCGGGACTGCAGGGCTTCATCCTCACTCGGTCGGTGTAGTTAACAAAGTTTAGCGCTACTAAATAACAATTGAAATGTCAGTGCCTGAGGAACTTCATGTCAGGGTCTAAGCGTCCCTCGGGAAGGGTCCATTTCTTTTGACATCTCCAAAGCACAAGGGCTCGGATAATAAAGCCAGAGTGAAAGAAACGAACTATGTATTCAAAGCGCTTTCGACCTCGAAAGGCTAGACTCTACTGTTTATGGTAGCTTTCAATTCATTACTGACCCATCTTTTCTATCTTGTACTCTCATGGATCACAGAACAGGCGCTTTTTTCTGGTAGCTTTCAATGCAATACTACATGGCTTGTCCTAAGTTCTGTTTTTAATTTTTCTTTATCACACTCCATGCCATGCTTTGCTGTTGTTACAGCTATTAATAAGTATGTACAGTACAACGTTCAATTCCTTTGCATGCTTGCTTCTTGGCCAGATGGAGTTTATGTCCAGATACAGTTATATGGGAATAGATCCAATGTAAAGTGGATAAAAGATTATCCAAATATAGTAATAGTATGCTAGATATTTAATAATACCGTGTAAGATAATATAGATTCATGTATTAAGAGTTGATGTACATAATTAGATTTAAGATCATTTGTGGCTATAGTGCATGGGTTTTGCTTCTTTATTAGCTGTTGCTTAGTGCATATAACAGTTGTCACCGATTCCCCCACTATTAATGGTGGATCATGGAACTGAATCCAATAGATGAGAAAGCTGCAAATAAAAACTGCTTAGGGTTTTTGCTTTTGAAGATAATCTTTCATTTTCTAGCAGAGGAGTCCAAAATCCAGTCAAATCAAAATGCTGAGAACATACTTAGCTTTCAGACGTGACAATCAGAGAGAGCAGTAAGTCCCCAGCATCTGCTCTGTGCTTTCTTCTCCTCATTAATTACCCTTTCGTCGTCTTGTTCCAGCAGTAACATTTCACAGTATGAAATGAGAGAGAGAGGTAACTTTTTCTCACTCATGAAAATGATGAAAAATTATCGTGGTGAAAATGCCTGGGACTGTTCAACGGGCCTGGCTCCAGCTCATGGTCATGGACGCGACTGCAGAGGACCGAGTGGCGCTTGCGCAAGTGGTCGCACGCGAGATCAGAAACAAGGATGGGTGTGCACACGTGTAATTCTTCTATTGGTCACTCATTTTCACGGGCAACGCGTGTACCTAACAGTAAAAAAATAAATTAAAGCTGCCTTGACTTTGTGTTTTATTTTTTTTATGGAGAAAACAAATGAGGGAAACACTTACCTCCCCGTTGGTCAAAACACAAAAAGCTTCAGAATCAGAACCCATCTCAACAGAGTAGGATAATGCTAGGTCCAGGCTGACACTTTTCTTGATGATTAAAGGGTATGTTTTGTCATGCATGCACCAAGGCTAGCTAGTTTGCGGGAGTGAAAGGAGACCAGTGTTAGAAGCTCGGAAACTTGTACGTTGGGAATTGGAATAGTTTTTTTATAATTCACAGTGACTATTCGCAACAAATTTACTTTTACCAGCTGAGCGTCAGAGTTGGTCTTTGTTATGTTGTTTACGTTTATTTCTTAGGAATTCACTTGAAATCATATCGATTATAATTTTTTTTATAATTTTATAATTATTAAATTATAATATAAAATTATTTTTTATAACTTTATAATTATTAAATTATAGTATAAAATTATGTTAAAATTTTATTATCAAAAATTATAAATTTTACATAATATTTTTATTGATTTTATATAATTCAAAAATATGATTAATTAATTATATTATAATAATTATAAGTGATGTTCACTCTTGTTGTTTAATTGTTTATAAACCTTCGAATGTTTTTCGTTATTTTAAAAAATTTATATCAAATTAATATTTTTATGAAATTTAAAAAATATATTATAATAATTATAAGAATCTTTTATTTTTGGTTAGCACTTGTTAGCATTTGCCAATTTTTATATAAAGAAGTCGCAAACAATGAGGGGAGAAGTGGAGGCGTATAAGCTGGGTGACATTCTCCTATACAAAGCCTGAAGGTGTCTAATACTAGCATCATCTTTGGTTGGACGTAACAATTATTCCATTCCTAGTACATTTCAAATTAAAAAACAAAATATTCTATGGTTTGATTCAAATTTTAAGAAAATAATTGTTTGTATCAAGGGGTCTATTTCATTCAAATGAATAAAATATGGTACTCTACTTTATTTTCATGCAATAATTATTTCATTTTTTATATTCTATTTCACTATCCAAACGTGTTCTATACTTCTAGTTCTTTGTATTAGCAAATATATACCACATTTTCATTTTTTTTAGTAAAAGAAGCTGCAACATAATACTCAGAAATGATAATATATGCAGAGATTAAAATTTTAAATTTATTAAATATAATTTTTTAAAAAATTATTATATAAATTAATTGAATTAAATGTGAACACAAATCTCTTGTCCTTTTTCTCTACCATGCTTTGTACCCACCTTTAAAGTATTTACTAGTCTTAAATTTAATATTTATTTAAGGCCTTATTTGATTTTAGGATTTAATTGAGTGCATAAAAATTAAAGCCTTCTAAATCAGGAAAAAAAATCAAATATTTTCTCATTTGTTCAGTTTTTATTTTTTATTATTAATTTCAAATTTTTAACTTATTCTATTAAAAAATTAAATCCTTTTACCCTTGAAATATAATAAAACTATGCTTATTTCTTAGCTCCAAAATATTAATTTATTTATTTTGTCATATATAACTAAAACAATTTAAGATTATGTTTAATTAACATCAAATTAAAATTTAATTAAATTATATTTTAATTTAAATAAAAATTAAATATATTTTGTATATTTTTAATCCAATTAATTTTAAACCCTTATAATAATATTCAACTAAAAGTAAGTTTAAAAACCATTTTTACATTTCAGGATAGATATTTTTCATTTAAATTGAATTTAACAATTAACACTTAGGGATAATTAGCATATTGCTATTAGATTTTAAGAAAAAAAAGATCTTTATATATTTTTCATTTCAATTATATTTTGTCATTTTTCAGAAATAAACATTTTTTATTTCTTAAAATCTGATAACAATTGGAAATTAAAAAGATGATTTTATTTTAAATTAAAAAGTGTTTTCATTTAATTTATTTTAATTTCAGATTTTAAGATATAAAAAGAAAATATTCGATTTTTTTCTTGGTATTGAAGGCTTTTGTTATTATCCACTCAATTAAATCCTAAGACCAAATAATAAAAAACCAAATAAAGCCTTTTATTGATCTTAAACCAAAAACACGTTTAAGCAGTTTTTAGGGTGGGCAGAAAGCGTGGCAGGGAATAGGGCAGGATTAGTTTTCACCTTATGTTCTCAGGATCCTTGTCACTGTCCATAAGAAACACGTTAAATACTTATCACTGTCCATCGGTTTCCCTCGTCCTCCTCTTTTAACGTAAGGGCCAGGTTAGTACGTTTTATGCATTTATCAGGGGCTGTACTAATTAACTCAATCTAAATATACAAATTACATAAAATAATTTGGCCCATTAAAGTAGG
>JBBYHM010000025.1:8887558-8901954 GCA_038381775.1 Adansonia rubrostipa
AAACCCCAAACCCCAAACCCCAAACCCCAAACCCCAAACCCCAAACCCCAAACCAAAACCCCAAACCCCAAACCTCAAACCCCAAACCCCAAACCCCAAACCCCAAACCCCAAACCCTAAAGCCCAAACCCTTAAACCCTAACCCTCAAACCCTAAACCCCCAAACCCTAAACCTAAACCCTAAACCCTAAATCCTAAACCCTAAACCCTAAACCCTTAAACCCTAAACCCCAACCTTAAACCCTAAACCCTAACCCTAAACCTTAAACCCTAAACCCTAACCCTAAACCCTAAACCCTAACCTTAAACCCTAAACCCTAAACCCTAGACCTTAGACCTTAAACCTTAAACCCTAAACCCTAAACCTTAAACCCTAAACCTTAAGCCCTAAACCCTAACCCTAAACCTTCAACCTAAACCTTAAACCTTAAACCTTAAACCCTAAATCTGAAACCTTAAAACCCAACCCCCAAACCTTAAAAACCAAACCGAAAAACCTTAAACCTTAAACCTTAATCCTAAACCCTAAACCCTCAACCTAAAACCTGGAACTCGAAACCCAAAACCTGAAACCCTCAACCTTAAACCCTAAACCCCCAACCTCAAACCCTCAACCCTAAACCCCTAACCCATAACCCTAAACTTTAAACCCTAAACTCTAAACCTTAAACCCTAACCTTAAACCCTAACCTTAACCTTAAACTTTAAACCTAAACCCTAAATCTTAAACCCTCAACCTTAAACCCTAAATTATAAACCTTAATCCTAAACCTAAACCCTAAACCTTAAAACTCAAACCTAAACCTTAAACCTTAAACTCTAAACTTTAAACCCTAACCCTAAACCTTAAACCCCAACCTTAAACCCTAACCTTTAAACCTCAACCCTTAAACTCTAAACTTAAATCCTAAACCTTAACCTTAAACCTTAACCCTTAACCCTAAACCTTTAACCTTAAACCTTTAACCCCAAACCTTAACCTTAAATCCTTAACCTTAAACCCTAAATCTTAAAGCTTAAACCTTAAACCCTAAACTCTAAATCTTAAACCTTAAACCCTAAATCTTAAACCTTAAACCATAACTTTAAACCCTAAACCTTAAACTCTAAAACCTTAAACTCTAACCTTAGACCTTAAACTTAAACCCTAAACTATGTACCCCCAACCCTGAACCCTAAACTTTTAACCCCCAACCCTTAACCCCCAAACCTAAAACCCAAAACCCAAGATCCTAGACCCTAAACCCCAAACATTATTACTAATTTTAGCTATTTGAATAATGTGAATTAAACATGACAATTTTAAAAATAGCACTTAAGTAACATAATGAATACAAGAATATTTCAAAATTAGTAAAAATTTTTTTAAAAAATAAGATTAAGTAATTAGACATATAGTTTTTCATTATAATTTTTTATAATATAATTTTAATAGGTTTTAAATATAAGTGAATATCTAATCAAGAACGGATTTTTAAAAATTTTGCATATGTGTATCATAACTAGTTATCATTTAATTATATTATATCATTAATTTTTTTATAATTTATTGATGGACAAAAATTAACTAATTTATGTTATATTAATTGAAAATTTATACATTAAATAGTGCTAGCAAAAAGAAAATTCACATGAAATTCAAGATTGCACATATCTTATAAAATTAGATGAAAGCTACCTCCTATTACTTGCCACATGTGGTAAGAAATTGTAATTATAAATAATTACCACGTTATATTTATTTTATTTTTATGTTATAATCATTGTCATTATACATATAAATTTTGACACATCATGAACATAACATGAGAAAATAATAAACACACATAATATAAAAATAATATGAATACGACACGAATAGATAAATAATGTGTCAAAATTTATATAAATGAATTATTAACATATCACGAACACAAACTTGACAACACATAACCCAAAACTAGAAGTTAATTTGATAGTATTAATTACATTTGATAATTTTAAATACAATATAATTATGTAATAAAAACATAATATGAAAAAATAATTAAAACTGACACAATAAAAAATATAAATACACAAAAATATCAAAATTTACACGAAATAAATTATTAATATTTTAAATTTTATATAAATATATTATAAAAACATAAATATATTCGGATATACTAAATAAAAATTAAAAAATTTTGAAAAATAAAATGAAATAAGATGAAATGAAAGCTAAAAAATAATGGCGTCAATTTCATCAATCAAACAAACAACAAAATTACCCCAACTGGATGAGATATGATTTTCATGTCAAGAAAATGATCGAACGGTTGATATTAATCTTACAAAGCGAGACTGATCCAGTTAAGAAGTCCCTAAGAACGGGCCCTCCGATTAACTTCACTTCACTAATTACTCACTTTATTCCCTTCTTCGCGCGGCGACTGCTTCTGCTTGCCTTCCGCATTTGAGTTTGCTTCGTTTCTCAGGTAACTACGTAGTCTTCTGCTGTGCTTTTCTCATTTTTTCTTCTTTACTCTTTTCAATATTCGATAGTTGATTTTATTACATTAATCTTTGTGTGTTAAGTTTTTTTTTTTTTTTTCATCTTCCTAGGGTTTCCGATAACTGTTACCCAAATTGAAATATCTTTCTCTTATTTTTTATTTTTATTTTTCCTTTTGCTGCTTCCCGGTTTGCATACAGAATTCCTTTATAATTTCGAATAAAGAAGGAATTTTCTTTTGTGCTCATCTTTGCATTTTTTACCCTCAGATTTCCGTTTGTCCTAGTCAGCGTTTCTTCTGAATCTAGGGTGTTTAAATCTTAAAAATTCCTCTTTCCAAGGATTAAGTTTAGAACACAAAAACTCTGTTTTGAATTGTTGCTTTAGGGCTGGATTTTGGGGCTGGAATTTCTTATTCTGATATGTTTCAAAGACTAGCCAACATAACCCATCCACTGGGCAACCTTTTTTTTTTTTTTTTTCTTTCCTTTGTTGCAGCTTCCTGAGCTTTGTTTTATTATTGGACCTATGGATCCTGGAGTTTGTGCGAGCGAAGAACATTCTCTCAAGTTAATGAAAAAATCAAATAATGTTTGCACAGAGGAAACTAATGGGGAAGCAATTGATCCATCTGCGACTACTGGAAAAGGTAATAAAGAAGCTTCTCTAGGGCCTATCACTCCTGATGCGAACAGAGAAATTGGGGAGTTCCCCTATAATTGTAATTCTCCACCCACTGAAGTCAAGAAACCACAAAAACTTCCTCAATTGGATACTGATGCCACCATAAACCAAGAGTCATTTGCTCCTTTCAACCATAGCAGTCCCAAAACCCCAAAGGATGGTGTTTTCAACCCATTTGCTCCTGGCCCAGAATACATGGTTTTCGCTCCATCCTGTAGGAAAGATATGGATGAAATGAGGACTACTGTTGCACGCCGCCTAAATTTCAGTTGCTTTGTCGGAAATGTGGATTCTGGAACTCATAGAACCGCTGCAGAATCTATTTCAGATGAAGAAATGTTCGAGTCTGTGTATGAAAATCTCTTGGAAGTTATTGTTTCAAACCAAGCTGAGAGTTTTCTTACTGAGTTTTCGAATATAGAACGTGATTCTGATGGTTGTAGGACGCCCCCTTCAGCTGCTTGCCTAAACGGAGTTGCTGAAACTTGCCCTGGTGCTCCTATTAAGCCCACTGGGGGATCAAGGGTTATTGATTTGGGATTATGCAGAAAGCTTGAATTCTAACAGTAATCACCAGCATTATATACACTCAATGAGATGGCAAGGGGATCTAATTTGCTTTGTTTGTGTCTGCCTTAACAGCATACCTCTTGCTAGCTTTTGCTCTTTCAGATATATATCTGACTGACTGGAGTTTAAAGAGTAGAAGTAACGGTGTATAGTTATTTTTTAATTAAACTCTATTTATTCTTTTTGACAAGGGACAATGTTTACATTACACCTTCTTTGTACCATTCTTTCCGCATATCATTGTTCAACTATCTTGTAACTGGTTCTCTTTGACAGATTATGATCTTCTATGGTAGGCAAGCTTGAGGAAATCCTTGTACCTTAGATGAGTCTCCACCCCTTTTCCTGTCGTATTTCAGTGACTAGTTTTCCTTTCTTTTTCCTCCTTGCTTTTTTAACTCCCGAAATGAAATGCTTGTTCTTCATAGTCAACATTTATGGACCCCTAACAAGTTCAAAGGGTATTCTTTCTTTGAACGGTTTAACTGCAAAATATCTGCATTCAATATACCTTTGGCTGCTTCCAGAGATACAAAGAGATATTGAGATGTAATACTGTCTTCTGCAGAGCTTTAAATATATAGAGATTTTACTAAAAATATCGTGTATGCTATTGTTAAAAAGGTGCTTTTAGACTTTGCTGTGTGCTTATTTGCGCCGTATCCCCTGTGAAGTGATAAATGATTGTTGATACTTTCCCGGTTGTTGGGTTTAATGCATGGGAAAAATATTTGTGATTGAGAATGTATGGAAGGAATTTGAACTTTTGATCTTGAGTCTTTGGCTGATGTGAAGTACTTTTTATTTACATAGCTTTAGCATATATTAATAAACAGAAAGAACGGAAGGAGCATTACTGACTCTACAAAAGGATCAAAGTAAAAAAAGAAACAAATAATAAACTAATAAAGATGCAGTTAACTCGCATGCTGCAACCATACAACTTACAGCATTGTCCTACTCTTGCACTCCTGACTTTGGATCTTGAGGGCTAGAACAGCTATGGTAAAGTGGCATTCAGATGTAGCAACAGCGTGCTTCTTGAAAAGCTTCAGGAAGTTGACTGTGCCTGGAATCCTTGTACGAGTATCCAGGTCAAGTTTGCCATCCAATACATCACTGACCAGAGCTGTTATATTGGACACCATCTCGTCAACCTGGAGTATAAGCCGGCAGGAAAATGTTGTGGAGCCCATAGCAGGTATGAAACCTGGTGGGATTTCGGCCTCCCCAAACTGATTGCCTCGATATGAAAGGAAACTCTTGCCAGCGCCGTGCTTGAAGCTGGCATGATTTCGATTTGCAACAAGGAACTGGAGATCGAGTGTGATGTTCAACTGAATATTAACAACCGGGAAGGAGATGCGAGGTGAGATCCCATCAATTGCTGCTGAGAGGAGTTTGATTCTAGGCTGCTTGGCTTTGAATACGGTGAATGCCAGGATGAGAACTATAATGAATATCAGCAAAAGGCAGATAAGAAGCGCACCACCGACTCTGAAACACCGGCATTTGCATATTTTTTGCCTCTGTTTCCTACGGGGGACTTGTTCGTTTTCTTCTGTCATTGTTCTGATTTGATCTGATTGGATCTGAATTGTTAGAGTACTCCTTGGATCTAATCTTTGATTGCTTGATGTGGAAAATAAACAGGGGAAAGAAAACAAAAGGGTCCGGGTTATGTTATGATATTGATATGTAATACAATGCAATTATTCAAAAGCAAGCAGTTGGATGGTATCAGCTAACAGGTGGGAAGAAGGGGGCTTTAAATGCCTGAAACCGACAGCTGACACTTGCTTAGGCAATGTAATAGTCTATTGCGTTATATTTGGACTTCGGAGGCTGGCAGCGGTCCTGAGTTGGGGGTCCTTTAATGCACTGCGTCGGGAATTTACTAACCAAGTAATAAGATGGAGCTCACACTGGATATTTAATATTGACATGTCTGATTTATCTTTTGTGAATTTATCTTATAATAATATCTTATATAAAATTATATTAATACAAATACCTAAAACGGGGGAGGAGCTTGGTATTTTTCATTCCTAGGGCTTAAGGACTGGCTCCGCTTCTTTTGTCTTGTCTTTCTAGCAAAGGCAGCTAAGCTAGATCAATAGAAGCTAGATTTCTACGTGAAGGCTCAGCCTTGACATGAAAGAGGTCTAATACCAGCAGATGAAGGGAGCCGCCATCTCATCTTCATTCTGTAATAATTATAATTTGTCTTGACACTAAATATATTTTTATATTATATTTATTTAGTTATATTTTAATTATATTTAAGATAATTTATATAAATTTAATATATTAATAATTTATATTATATAAAATTTAAAATATATATTTATATTATGTATTAATTATTTTATTGATATTATATTTATATTATCGTATTTAATATCAACGTTCTACAAATCAATTTTTTTTTCTTTAACTCTAATTATTATCCAATTTCAATTTAAACATCCGGATGAGTATTGTTGCAGTCAAGAGAAGTATTCAAAATACGAAGATTAAATAAAACGAGGATAAGGGAGAGAAGGTATGGATCAAGCGAAAGAAAAGAGTGGTCTAAACTTATTCTTCATCCCCCTCATCCTTTAGTTGAATAGTGTCCATTTTTGTGATGAACTATCAGACATATGTTCTATGGTCTTATCTTACAGATGAAGTTGGAAAATCCTGCAACAAAAGTCTCTAGTTTATTCCCCATCTTATCTGAGAAATCGATAGAATTCATTTCATAAACATAATTCGGCAAGAAGATCTGAGAGTAAGAAAGGTTTACAAGGAGTAGCAAACAACCAAAGAGGTGTCTTTGTTTGAATTTCAAGGTGTGTTTTAATAATTAAATCAACAAATATTCAAGAAAGAATAAGTAGAGTGAGTAATCGGTCGGTACGATCAGTTTGACTGTAATATGTTGACAACCGATTAAACCAAATAAATATTTAAACCGACAGCCGTTGGGTATAAAAACCGATTTAATCAAACCGATATTGGTCGGTTCGATTTAGTCAGTCTGTTCGGTTTAACAGCCCCAAAGCTTAACCTTCAAACAAAGATCTTGCTCATTGCCTTACCTTTATATCTCTCTGTAATCTTTTGTAGTAAAAGCAAACGAATCTCAAACCAACTCAGTATCAAATATTCCCTCGATCGTCTTCCCCCGGTTTCCATAATCATTGATCTCTTGCTAGGTACCAAACCCAAGATCAAAATCCGCCTCCAAAGCCACCCAAAGTCGACTATCGCTCCAATGTTGACACTTCTCGCCTTTTTCGCTCTGTCAAAGAAGCCGTCGCAGTCTTTTTTCTTTCCTCTTTGCTCTTTCATTTCGATTTCCAATCTTGGGCACTTAGCTTACTGTTGCTCTGATCTAGCTTAAAAATGGGGTCGTCGATCTCTCTATGCTCCCTGCTGGTGCTTGGCGGGGGCCTTGGATGTTGGGTTGCTAACTGCTGGACCTAGATGGAGGATGGGCTAATGGTTTGGCGGGTTGGGTTTGGGTTTAGGCTATAGATATAATGTTTGGTAATTAGGTTTGAATTTAAATATTATTTTTTTAATTTATTAGTGGGTTAATTGATAGGTTTTGTTAAGAAAAATAAAATTATAAATCGATCAATTAAAAACATTTTAATCAAATCTTAAATTGATTTAAATTAAAATCAACTAAATCAATCTAAAAGAATCAATTTTTTCATTAAATCGAATCATTGCTCAAGCAGAAAATTTTTAAAAATAAAAATATAACACGAGGTTCACTCCTTTTATATGCTAAATTTTGTACAACCGAAAACGATGGAAGCCATCCTCCTCCCGTCACCTAACCTTGGCTAACAATTGAACCTTGTCTTGAACTTTCAACCACTATAGTTATTGGGTATATCAAATGGAATTCTATACATTCACGAGTTCAGTTGTCCCAATCGCTTCATCATTATGCTTAGATCTAAATTTTTTGACGAAACATTAGTTTAATATTTAATAAAAATATTTATTTTGTTCTTGCGTGACGATATTATCACCCCCACATTCCATGCGGCACCATTATGCCGTTGCTTGGTTGGGCAAAATTGCTAAATAGCTCATTCAACAGCTAGCCAAGAATGACTATTTCACCCCAATTCCGCAAAACCATAGAATTAGAAAAAATGATTTTTTTTATCAATTTACCCATCCAAAAATGGACTTGCAAGGAGTGAGAAAGGGAAGGATAGTGAGAAATGAGGGAGGAGGAAGCTGGCAACTTCCGTCTAACTAGCTAAAGGTCGACAACCACTTGGAGATTGGTTGGAAAAAAAAAATTACTAAAATATTGAAAATAAAACATAAAACTCAACAGCAACATCAAAAGCAACATAAAATAATCTAAAAAGTGAAAAAAAAATGAGAGAAAATTTCTCTCCTAGGGTTTTTGATTTGATTAGATCTAGAAGGTTTTGAGGGTTCAAATTTGGTGGGGGAGGAAGAAGAGAGGACGGGGAATAACACATCCCGAATCCAACCCTGACCGGCAGCTGAGTTTTTTTTTTTTTTTTTTTTTTTTGGAACTTTGATTGTAGATCTAAACTTTAGCGAATGATTAGCAAAAACTAATTGGAGAATTAAAAAGAGATCGTTCAAGGCTTAAGTTTTGATAAAAAAATAACACGCGCCTAGAATTCGAAAAATCTGGGAAAGGAGTTCAACTTGAATGCTCATGTTTTCTAGAGAGAGAGAGAATTTTAGAGAGAAAACAAAATGAATAAATTATTAAAAAAATAAGCATTATATATAAGATGAAAAAATATTTCAAATTAATATTATATATTACAAATGTTTATATTTAAATTTTTTAAACAGCATATATCATATATAAAAATAAAATATATTAAATATAATTTTTACATTTAATATATTATTAAATATACAATTATTTTAGTATTACATAATAATTTTTATTTATAAATATTTTTAATAATATATATAAAAATTTATTTATAAAATAAATTAAAAGATAACATCTATACATTTTATTAAATAAAAGTCTTATCATTTGAAAAAATATTTGATTAAATAATATTTTTAATATTGTTTTGAATTAAATAAACTTTTATAATAAATATTTTTAAATTTAATTTTTAAAATCTTTAACTTTATTTTAACAAATTAAATAATGCAAAAACATTAATTATCTATTCAATCTAATCAATAAAATAACATAATATCTATTTTTTCATTTTATTTTTATTAAATAACTATTTCATTTTTAATAAATACATTTTAAAATAAAATCAAATAGAAATATTTTTATTAATAAAATAATATTTAGGTATAGGGTCAAGGTAAGTTAAGATCTAAATAAAAGCTTTATCTGAAGCGGACTAAACTCACAGGGCACAGGCTTTGTTTTTATTTTCGGAAAAATTAGAAAATTTCCAAACTTGTGGCGTGGCCTTATTTTCCATGGATCTAAAAGTCTTTTTTTTAGAGCAGATAATTTTATATCAAACAAACGTGCACTAACAAAGTGCAGAAATGATTTTTATAGAAATTTATTTGTGAAATAAGCGGAGGCCTAACCGCACCGAGTGGAAGAAAGTTAAGCAAGAAGAATATGGTTGCAGGCAAACCCGTATAAGAAGATAACAATGATGATAGTGAAGAATGCAACTCGAAAGGTGGGTGTAGGATGGGCGAAAGAATCTGTAAGTTATTTGTCCTCAAAAATGACGAGGGCCCCTACAACCTGGAACTGGAAAGACAACCAGCGCTCGCAAATATTGTTGTCTCCACCACTTGTCTCTCTGGACCTCCCAGAAATTTGGGGTTCCAATTCCAAACACTATGGTCCCCATAAAGCCCCAAAGTCTTTAACTGTAAGAGTTAACTGTTTGCTTTCTGTTTTACATAGAAGTAGAATTCCTCTCCATCCTCTCCTCTTCTTTGAGGATCACTTATCTGTTATTTATTGTCTCATTATTCTTTATGTTGCTTGCAGGTATTCTACTAAATTTATGTTTCATGGTTTAATTGTATCATCTGTTTTTCTGTCAGTTGAAAACAATTGCCCGAAATTAAGAGATTTATGGAATATTTGAAGCTACTAACTTGAAATATTTTATATTCTCTAATTCTTATTATGCTTTTTAGTTTTTGTTTAATTTAATACAAGTTTCTGTTGCAAGAGAAAGCTTGAATCTTTAGTTTCATTTGATTTTGATATTTGATACTGCCATATCAAGCTAGTCCTTTCGTTCGTTTCCACTGACTTAACCTCTTTTTTAGCTGGTCTTTTGCTTAGTTAGACATTTTTGGCCCAATTTCTGCACTTGGAGATGGCTTATCTATGCTTTTTAAAGTTAGTTACAACTTAGAAGGCGTTGTGTCTAAATTTCTAGCAAAAATGCTTTTTCCATTTATAGATCCATCAAAATTTTGCTGAACTATATGCTGCATTATTTATAGAGGAATGCACCCTGTCAATTTGATTCTAATTGAGTGATGCAAGACAGCTTGGAGAGCAAGGTTTATGATAATTTTCCAATATAAATTGATCTAAATGTCCTGTGGAAAAGATGAAGGGATGAAGATACCTAAGATTCACACTTGGGGTTCCTTGATTGCATCACACAATCAGGAAAAAGAAATAAGCATCATATTAGAATTTCTTAGGAGTCACGCCTTATGTTGATTGCATAATCACAATAGCACTAATGCTCAAAATTTCTCATAATAATCTGTCCTTCAAACGAAAATTTATAAAACTGATAAAAGAAAAACAAAACATAAGCTCATAGGATAAGAAAAACCAAACCCTAAACTCCTAAACCCAAATATTAACCGTTATGTATGAAGCATTACAATTAAGCACATAAATACAGCTAAGTAACAGAATAAAATCTTAATGTAAGTTAATGCCTTAATTTGCTTCTTTGCATTATTCACGTGCTTGATTAGCGATATTCACCACAGCCAATGTGCAGCTCGCAACAATAATAAATGGGAAGTCTATTGCTGAGGATATCAGGTCAAGAGTAGCCTCTGAGGTAAAAAGGATGAAGCAGTCCATCGGCAAGGTTCCTGGATTGGCTGTAATTTTGGTGGGCCAGAGAAGTGACTCACAGACTTACGTTCGTAACAAGATGAAAGCTTGTGAAGAAGCTGGAATCAAATCTGTGAGGACTGAACTTCCTAATTGTTGTGCTGAAGAGGATGTTATGACTGCTCTGTCAAAGTTTAATGAGGATCCATCAGTTCATGGTATTCTTGTGCAGCTTCCTCTGCCAGAGGTAATTCCGCAATTGGGATCTTAATTTTGCCCCTGCTTTTCCTAGCCAACGGTAAAGAATGCTAATACTGCATTAGATGTCAAGCCTAATTGCAGCCACGTGAATTTCTGTGATTTAGAGACCTAACAAAGAAAATATAAATTTAACTGCCAATAAACTCGAGGACCTTGAGGTCGTCTATTTTTAATACTCGGAATCTGACAAATCGTATTTCCAATCAAATAGTATCCTTTGTTCACTAAAATGCAGTGAATGCTCTTGATATTTCAAACTATAAGCAGAAGTTCTCGAGTAGTGTAAAGGGATGCAATCTGATTCAAGTTTGTTTCTAATAGCCTGATGAATTAATTTTGTTTCAAAACATCTACTAATCAGTAGACAATATGAACCTTTTTCCAGCTAGTCATCTTGATTGAGTAATTCAGAAGTTTGGTGCTCTAGATGTGTGGTTTTTTTTTCTTTTTTAGTCCTTTGTATGTTTTATACTTATTACTTTCATGTACTGCACCATGACTCCCAGGCTCCCAGCATGAAGAGGCAATATCTATGGATTAATCTCATATGGGGATTTTGTTTTGATTGTCAAGATATGGAGCTAATCAAGAGATTTTTCCCTTGGCCTTTCCTTGGACACTTCAGTATGTCCATAGATCATTTTTGTCACATGACGTCATCCTAAATTTCTTGTAGAAAGCCAACTATGACAGTCTTTCAGGCCGTAACACGCCTCATTTATTCTAGGATGAGCTATTTTAACTTTGTTTACTACATGAATGCACTTACAAAGCGTATAAATGCTATAGGCTAACCTCATTGATGGGAGTATCCTCCTCACACGGCCCACAGTTTCTCCCCGCCCTTTGCTATGTGCGTTCTAGTCTACTGCTAGCGACTGGTACTGCTTCTGGAGATACCTTTCTCTTGGAGTGTATATATATATATATATAATGAGTGTTCACCACTTCTCAAGGAGGATACAATCTAGGTTTGAGCATTCTTTTTTTTCCATATTTTCTAATCTGCAACATAGTTGGCGTGTGAAGAATTATCTAATCCTTCTCTTGCCATCTCACTTATTTAGTTGTAATGCAATCTTGAATTTAACAAGAGAACCCTCTATAGTGTTCCCCAAATGAGTTGTAAAAATTGCCTGGTACAGCATTTGGATGAGGAGAAGATTTTGAATGTGCTGAGTTTGGAAAAAGATGTGGATGGCTTCCATCCAGTAAATATGGGGAATCTTTCCATGAGAGGAAGGGAACCACTGTTTGTTCCCTGCACACCTAAAGGTTGCCTCGAGTTATTAATCCGATCTGGTGTGGAAATAGTGGGTAAGAAAGCAGTAGTGGTTGGGAGAAGCAACATTGTGGGATTGCCTATAGCCTTGCTACTACAGGTAATAAAATATTTTATACATACATTCGTGCTTGTAAAGTATGTTTCATAAACATATGAGAGGCTAGAAGAAATTGATATGAATGGATTGAGTAGTAAGTAATATTTATATGAGCGAAATATTTATATGAGCGGCTAATTAAGTTTCTTTCCCCCTTGGTCTTTCTTCCAACATTCAAATAAGTTGTGCTTTTATCACTTAAAAACTCACTTCTCTCGATCTCTCTGTCTCTCTCTCCCAAAGCAACACCTTTTATGATTAATTGTGATTTTCTAATTTTTCTCCCCAAGATTATTTGCTTATCTTTCTTACTTTATCTTTGATAATGCTTTTTCATTATCATTTTTGAATGGTCGGAGATCAATCTATTTATTTTATTTAACTAGATATGTAGTGCCCACCAAATGAGTGATAAAAAAAAATGTTTTTGATTGTTAAAAAGATAAAATAAATATTTAAATTCTATGTTCATGCATTGTGCCAGTGACTGTTGTTGGTGTGTGTAAATCTTTAGATTCTAAAATTTTGTTGCGAATATTTATGTATATTTTTTTCTTTCAAGGAGGTTTATTCCTATAAATCTTATGGGTTTTAAGGACTGCTTCTCTTTAATTGTGTCTACTCTTGTTATTTGACTAAGTAGGCATATTTTTCGTGGCATTGTTGGGCAGAGGCACCATGCAACTGTCACCATAGTACATGCTTCCACAAAGAATCCTGAACAGATCACATGTGAAGCTGACATAGTAGTTACAGCTGCTGGGGTACCTAATCTGATTCGCAGCAGTTGGCTGAAGCCGGGTGCAGTTGTTATTGATGTTGGGACGTGTCCAATTGAGGTAAAAATGCTACGCTTTCTTTGATTTGCTTGATTTTAATCTGATTGCATTGCAGAAAATGAATGGGAAAACATTAGGGAAGGTAATTTGATAAGAAAACTATAAAGTTGCATCTAAAGCCCCACAGGAACCCCATCCTTCCTTTGTTTCTTTTTTTTTTTTTAATCTGTGTCTGCGTGTGAAAACAAGATGGAAAATTATCATTGCATTTATCATAAGCACAATTTATTCTGTATTCCAATGATTATGACATGATATCATCAAAATTTAGTGTTAAATTGTTTGATGGATGAGCATGCAGGACCCTAGCTCTGAGTATGGATACCGACTTGTAGGAGACGTTTGCTATGAAGAAGTATTGAGGATAGCATCCGCAGTTACACCTGTACCTGGAGGAGTTGGACCTATGACAATTGCCATGCTTATGTGCAACACTCTTGATTCTGCCAAACGGCTGTATGGGTTTACTTGACTTATCACCTGAATTCCATACCAAAACTCTGCATTACCAATCAATACTTTTCTTCTTAACCTGTTTGACTGCCTCTCAATTCCAATGATTTTGATTGGATCTGAATTTATTGAATTTCTACAAAGCTTGGTTCTTAATATGGGAGTGCTTTTTTTCCCCCTCTTTTTATGACATATATCAACTATGTGCTCTGTTTGCTTATTATTTATTCTTTTTCCTTTCATTTTTCTAACTAATTGCTAAAATGCAAAAGCGAAATATTAGGAAACAAAATGAGCAAATGATGTGTGTGTGTATATATATATATATATATATATATGTATATATGCACACACATTTACAAGGAGATATCTATTTTTGGGTGTAAAATTATTTTACATTTTTTATTTTTTATATGATTTACATCTTGTTAATTAATACATTGATTTTCATGTGGATCATCTGGTTAAATATGAAGTTGCAAAAACAAATTAGACAGCGTATGTTTCGTAATCAGGATATTAAAATCTTCTAATGAAATTGTCCTTCCTATCAAAACAAATAAAACCTTTTTTTTTGTTTTTGATAATATGTAGTAGAATACAGAAAAGGAATAGACCAGAGAAAGAAGAAGATAGAGAGAACAAAAGAAATTTGGTATTTTCATTCCATAATTATTTAATTACATCAGCTGTTCATA
>JBBYHM010000025.1:8902054-8918689 GCA_038381775.1 Adansonia rubrostipa
TTACGATTCGTAAGAGAAAGAAACTCTTTTTTTTTTCTTAGATTTGTAAGAGGAAGGAGAGAGCTCCTTTTATAGAGGGCTCTCTCCGTCCCTCAATTACATGAAGGTCACGAGTAAAATACCCGTGTCCTTCAGGGATATGACTTCCCTCATCCAATCTCAATTATAAGGGTCTCGTGACCCTTACCCTTATAATTGAAAAATAAAACAAAAAAAAAAAAAGCAAAAAGACAAAAAAAAAACAAAGTTGAAAAAAAAAATTGTCGGTGGGAAATCGCCATGTCACATGACGATTTCCCAATTATTCTTACCTCTGGCCACCGAAATTGTACTGGAATTGCAATTGTTTCAATTTAATTGAGAAATCGTCACTTGATTTGGCGATTTCTCAACTAAATTATGAAATCGCCATTTCAAATGACGATTTCTCAATTAAATTAAAACATTGACCTATTTCGATAAATAATCTGATTTTGACCTATTTTCATAAATAAAAAATATACATTATTTGTATAAAAATGCCTCAACATTTTTTATTTTTTTATTTTTAATAATAATATTAATAATAGGAATTCCAAAATTAAACAAAACGATTGTTCTTTAAAAATATTAATTAAACAAAAGTTGGATAAAAATTTTTCTAAAATCAATGTGGCCTAAAAGGGGCTATCCAATACCCAAAGCCTACCATCTTTGATAGTCTTTCTTTTTTCTTTTTTTGGATTAACTCCACTGACGACAGCACCACATATAGCACCAAGAATAAAAAGAAAGAGGCTGCCAACAAAGTAAAAAATACATGGAGCATGAAGATAGAACGTGATATACCACCAGCCACGTAAGAAAAGAGATATAAATAAAATATTTATACTTGTAAGTTATTTTAATTTAATCAAAATATAACTCAAATTATGTTTAAATTAAATTTAAATATTCTAATACTAAATTCAAATAACTCGCGAGCTTAATCGGATATTTTATTTTTAATTAATATTAAAAATTTTTAATTCAAATTTGAATTCAAATACAAATAATCAAATTTAAAATCATGCATGATAATCAAACTTATTTTTTAATAAATAAACAAACTTAATCCATTAAAGTCGAGCAATTTAATTTTATATGGAATCGAGCTCAATCTTAGAGACTTAGTTCAATTAAACGCCTGCTTAGGAAGTAACAGATTGCAAAGGATGAAGAAAAAGGAATAAAAATCAACTACACGACTTTCCGAACTAACGTCGAACAAAGAGACCTCCTATTTCAGATTGTCGTGGTTTTGGTGGTCTGGTTTTTATCAATTCATCTATGAACATAACTCCAACAATATTTTGAACTTTTGTATAGGAAACCTGCCTTCTTACTTTTCAATCTCAAATCTATGCAGATGCATTCAGACTTGTTCCTCACCCTATGGGTTGTAATTTATGTTGCTCTGACTCTTTGTTTTTCCTAAAGTACCTGTGTCTAATTCCCATATCCAACGCATATGCGGACATCCAAATGGAGATATGATTCTACAAAAATCTCTCAAATATATGAAAATCTCGAAAAAAAATTAAATATATTAATGTCAAACATTCATAACTGAATCCGAGTAACATAGGTTGTGATTGACTAGTTTACATGTTGTTTAGACACACTTTTCGATACATGAAATCTAATCTTCAGGCTTGTCAAGTTATTGATCAAGCCTTGAAAAAAGTTATACAACAGACTTATTAGCTATTGTAATGCCTATTTGGAATTTGGCAAACACACGCATGCTGCAACTCCTTAACTCTATCTTATCTCTCTCATCCGCCTTTCGGCATTTGCCGAACAATACAGGCTGCAACATATTTTAAGTCCACCTTGTTCCTTCTTGGCCTCACATTTGTTCACCTAACAGTGTGGTTTCAATTTCTTTTAGCTAAGGGGCAAAGCTGAATGAACTGATCTCTGAAAACTATAAATGTCTTGATATTTTAGCTGTGAGACCATGTATACAAGTTTTTCTAGGCACTATTATTCCAAAAGTATGTAAAGTATTTGTAGAAATATTTACAGCCATGACAGAACACTCTTAGTTTCAGATTGAAAGGTAAATATGGTTGAGCTGGAAAAAAAAAAAAAGCATAAACACACCGGCTCAGTGGCTCACTTTCTTGATCTGATGTCCCCTGCATGCTAAATCAATGTATTAACTTTACTATCTCAATTATCAAACTCCCACCTGAATAAAATAAGCATCAACACCAATGCAATAAATTCCAATATCTGCTTCACTGTATTCTTGACACTTCTGACTAATGCTTAGACCATAGCCTTTAAAATTATCAATGACGGAACTGTAGAGCAAGATTCATGCGAAGACAAGAAAACTAACCTTTGGTATATATTTGGCATAAACAAAATTAACCCAGTTCATCAAGATATCTGCAGCCAAGAATGACTAGAGAATCATGTGAAGACAGGAAAACTAACCTTTGTGTATATAATTGGCACAGAACAAAATTAACTCAGTTCATCAAGATATCAGCGATAAAGAATGATTAAAATTTATCATCCGGCACAAATCCCATTTGCACCATTTCATCATGAAACCGAAATGCCTCCTTTAAGTTGTCTTGGGTGACATGTCCATTTATGAGTGATGTGTACGTAGACCTATCAGGATCTATGCCTTTCTCAATCATCTTCCTTAACACCATTTCAGCTTCTTGCATTCTACCTTCTCTACAAAATCCATTGAGGATTACATTGTATGTAATAACATCAGGCAAAAGGCGTTGATTCTCCATCTTGTTAATCCAAACAAAAGCTTTGTCCATATTCTCTTCTTTGACAAATCCATTGATAAGAGTGTTATATGTTATGCTATCAGGAACAATTCCTTCAGAGGTCATCTTGGATAGAAACTCATCAGCTCTTGATGTATCACCTGATCGACAATAGCCCTTTATGATACTATTACAAATCACAAGAGTGGGCTTAATACCCTTCCCTACCATTTCATCCCACAACCTGAATGCCTCTGGAACATGACCTATACTGCAAAACCCGTTTATCAAAGTTCCATAAGAAATATGATTAGGAAGAATCTTTCTAGAGATCATACCAGCCCAGAGCTGCTTGGCTTTCTCCATTTCACCTACCTTGCAAAACCCATCAATTAAGGTGTTGTACGTCACAATGTCAGGCTTGATATTTCTTTGAGTCATTGCATCAAACAAGTTTAGAGCTTTAGTCATATTTCCATCCTTGCAATGTCCATGAATGAGTGTTGTGAAGGTGTAAAAATCAGGGAAAACACCCCTTTCTGTCATCTCATGCAATAGATTGTCAGCTTCAGTAAGCATCTTCCCCTTGCACAACCCGTTCAAAATGGTATTGTAAGTAACAACATCCATATTACATCCCTTCTCTAGCATTTCATCCCTGATCTTCAAAGCCTCCAGCATGACACCATTTCTGCAATACCCATGTATAAGAATAGTATAAATTACATTATCTGGAACCAAGCCAGCTCTCTTCATATTATTAAAATACACTAATGCCTGATCAAGATGTCCATTTCTACAAAATACCCCAATAAGTGAACCATAGCTGACCAAATCCGGAACAACACCTTGATGCAACATTTCACTGAAAATGTCTTCAGCTTCTGATATCTTATTTTTTCTACAACTCTCAACAAGCAATGTATTATAGGTAGTAGTATCAGGACTCACCCCTATCTTTATCATCTCATCTAAAACTTCTTTTGCTCTTTCAAAGTTCCCTTTCTTACACAACCCATACACGATGGCATTATAAGTAAAAAGGCCTGGTCTCAACCCTTTATTTGGCATCGAGTTCATCAACTCAAAAGCTTCTTCTAAATGCCCTTCACGGCAATATGCATTAATTATTGTATTGTATGTCACAATATCAGGATAAACTCCCTTCTCTTTCATTTCTGATAAAAACGACTTAACGCTACTGATCTTGCTATCTTTACACAAAGCATTAACCATAATATTTAGTGTGTAAACATTTAACTGAACCCCGGCTAGAACAACTTCATTATACACTTCCCAAGCCAAATCAACCCATCCAATCTTCACTAACCCACCAAGAAGACTATTACAAGCATTAATAGATACACAAAAACCTTTACGCCTCAAAATCATAAAGACCTCGGATCCTTCTCTTAACTTCCTAGCTTGCACATAAGTCCTAATTAACAAATCAAAAACCGAATCATTTGACCAAAAATTCCCACATGTCGAAACCAAGGACTCCACGATTTCAACCCGTGAAACCCCACTTTTCCTAACCATCCTAAGAACCAGAGACTGTGCATCAGATAGCCTTCTACATTTCACGAGAACATGAATCATTGCACTTAAGGACATCGAAGAATGCTTTAAATTCGAGCAATTAGGCACAAGAAAATCAACAAACCTTCGACCCAATTGCAAATTATCACGGCAATGCGAAAGAACCTCAACTACGATCAATGGGTTCAATCGAAGACGATAATTACGCAAAGAATTCATATTACCTTGCTTTAAACTGAACAGAATCTTCTCCACCATGAACGAATCCGGTGCCCCATTTGATGGGGTTTCTAGGGTTTGCAGAGTTCTAAAATCAAAACTAGCATTGGAGCTTTGACCGGTATGGGAACCGAGAGGAAGAAATTTGTGGGGAGGTAGAGTTTTGAGAGGGAAATTTCGAAAGCGCAGCCGTGACATGAGTGAGTTCGCATAGGTTCAAACCTTCGGTATCAAATTTCGCAAGGCTGTGTCAATCTGCCCTTGCATAAATTAAACTCACATTAGCAAAAAGCAGCAAACATATTATTGGATATAATAGTGTATTAATGCAAAATATATATTCGTATGAAGTTAGTCATATGATATATGTAAATTGTTGAAATGAGGTACATAATATAAATTTAATTTAAATAATTAATATTCAAAGTGAATGAATATTGATTTTATTATATCATTTGAAGAAAAAAATTAATTATTTGGATTAAGTCGAAAGGTCAAATTCGAAACTAAATTTATCCATTAAGATAAGCTTGATACATTCTTCAATTAAGATAAATTATTATCTTATTCGTATAATTAATATAATTCATTGCGAACATGCTGAACCGTTTTTGTACTCAAATATTGAAAATACAAAACGGTTTGAAATTTTGTTTAAATTCCTTTTTAAATGCTTGCCCGGTTTTTTTGAAACTGTGGCTAAAAGTGTTTAAAGAGATTTTGTCTTCATCTATTTTGTAGAGAGTTGGAAAAAGAAGATCCAAAGTTTCCGAGGGTTCTGCCATACTCTGAAGTCAAGAAAATTCCTTTTGGTTTTTCCCTTTTCCAAGTAATTTGGTTCTATTGTTATCTGAGAAAGAGAAAAACTATTACATTTTTTAGTTTATGATTTATCGTATTATTGATTAAAATTATCATCCACTAATAACAAAATCGAAGAGATAAAAAAATATATTATATAATCTGTCGAACACTTTTAAACAAATGAAATCGAAGAGATAAAAAAATATATTAAATAATTTGTCGAAAACTTCTAAGCAAATGAAGTTTTATCAAATATCTTACAGCAATAATGCTAGCAAAGCATGTTAAATGGTCATTTTCAATCAAAATACCACCTCACAACATTACAGCATAATTTCAAGTTTCAACCCCCTCACCCCCCCCCCCCAAAAAAAAAAAAAAAAAAACAATCAAGTTCTTTTGTGACTTTTTTTTTCTTGTCTACACAACTTGAAATTGACAAAGGATATGGGAGCTATTTTAGATTTGGCCAATACGATTGGAGAAGTTCGTCGCCACCGATTAAGCACCTGCAAATTTCTTCTTCAATACGTATAACATTCCTCATACTTCAAACAGTGTAATGTGGTCACCATGAAGAAAAATTGTGGATTCGAAATTAAAAAGTAATTAGAGGTTGAGAAAAGAATAAAATTGAAAAGAGAAAGAAGAGAGTCAAGGATCAAATAGGAAATCTCTACAACCAAAATGAAAAAAAGAAAAAAAAAAAAAGGAGATGAAGAAGCTGAAATAAAAGATCTGAACTGGAAAATGGAAATTTATTTAAAACAAACTAGCCTTATAGATTTAGTACGGTACAGGTGATGCTGGTCAATACCAAACCTACTGATTGCCTAGTCAAATCACTGTCTAAGAATCTATAATCCTAGTTTAAGTCTAAACTTGCGGGGTATCTAGTTGGCGAGAATGAAATGGCTATTTCGACTATATTCCGTACGTTATTGTAGTTCACTTGTTTGCTTTACGGAATTAGTATTTCATGAAATGACTCGTTACAGGATTATTCTTAGATATCTTAGAATGATGCCATGGAATAAGAATTTTTTTTCCCAAGTCTGTCCCTCAAAACAAAATCCTTCATTAACAAATATCAAAACAATTTCATCCACAACAACACAACAGAAATAAAGATTAATTTTGATTGAAAAAAAAGAAAAGCAAAGAGGAGCCGGAAAATACAAGGTGGTTTCATGTTTATGATGTTGTGGGAAGAGTTAGAGTTTGAAATTCGATGGAAAGGAAAAGCAAAAGAAGGGAAAGAACATATGTAAATATCAGGCGACGACGATAGGCCGAGGCTAGAGTTTTTGGGAGTCTTTTCACAACATTCCTTCGTATATCTATGTTTTTCTGTGGGTTTTTAAGAAAAACTAAGCGGAAAATGGAAAAAAAATGGGGTTGAAATGAAGTTATAGGTGGAATTTTGACTGTTTTTGGGTTAGTGATTGACGGTGGACGGTGGCGGCGATGATGGCTGGAAACTAGTATTATGGTAGTTTTTGGTTTCTTGAAGAGAGAGAAAAAGGATGTGGAGAGAGGGAGAGGTTAGAGAAAGAGAAATTGATGAAAATAAAAAAAAAAATTAAGCTTTTATATTATTTTAAAAATTTTAATAAATTATATAAAAATATTTTAGAAGTAGATAAATATAAAAATAAAAAATATATTTATTTTATTATTATTTGATAAATAAAATCTTAAAAATAATATTTAATTATTGTATCATTACTTCATTTTTATTATTTATTGTTAAAAATAAATATTATATATTATTAAATATATAATATTTAATATATTTTTAATTTAAAATATTTAAGAATAATATATTAAAATTTTATTTAAAAATATATAATAAAATATAATAAATTGAAAAAAATTAAAATTTTTATATTTTTAATTTATATTTTAATATATTTTAAAGATTAATAAAATAATTTAATTTTACAAATAAAAATTTGTTTGCATAATTTAAGGATAAAATAGTCATTCTATACCTATTCTTTTATCTATTCGTTGATACATAACAAGTAAAAAATGGAATACAATTCTTCTTCTATTCCATTCTATTAATAAAACTGCATAATATTTATTTTTACTCTATGTTATTTTCATATAATAGTAATTCTATTCTAGTTAATTAAACACATTGTTAGTTTAATCCATAGATCAAATAATTATTTAAAAGATATTAAAAGTAAAAATTAATTTTATATAAATATTTATATATTTTTATAATTAATTTAAATAAAAATATTATTTTAATTAATAAATAGTTATTGAAGCTGGAACAACCTCAATCACCACAAAAAACAATACTCAAACCTAACTAAGGTCAAGTTAAATTTATCAGGTTAAATGGGCTACCCAATTCTTAAACATTCTTAATCAATGCTTACCAATTTCAAAGAAAATCATTGTGATAGTATTATTTTTCTTTTTATATAGACCTTTGGTAATGGTCATAGACCTTTTTTATGGCTGAGCTATTGGTTTAGTAGGTTAAATATGTTTGAATAAATTTTGAATATAATTTTTTAATTGAGGTTGTATTTTTTAAATATTTAATTATAAAAATATATAGATATTAATATAAAATAATTTTTTATTAATTTATAAATAATAATTTAAATTTTATTTTGATACCTATTCGAAACTGAATAAAAAATTTTAAAAATTTCTAATTGTTAGCCTGGCGAAATCTTGGATACCTTTGGTATGTATTGGTTTATTAGACCTATTATGGTCGATAATATTCTACATTGGTACAGGAATTTGGTTTATTAAAATTAAAAAAGTTTTTTTTTACTTATTCGATTTTAAATCATTCTTTAGTGATTTTTGTAATTATTTTATAACTTCATTTAAAAATAAATTATGAAATTTAATTAATAATATATTACATTTTCTATTATTTTTATGTTTATTTTATTTATTTGATATAAAAAATTGAATTTTAAATATTTATAATTTTAAGAATTTATTTTTATATGTAAATATATAAATTTAAGAAATTAAAATGTATTTACATATACATATACATGTAATATATATTTTATTAGATAACTTGATAAATGGTTGACAAAAATTTCGAAAGTAAGGATAAATTTGAAACCATATATTAAAACACATTAACATCGAAAGATGACACTAATTGCCTTAAAAAGATCGAAGCCTATAAGAATAAGGTAAAATAAGAAAAAATTAATATTGGATATGATGTATGATCATTATTCAATTAATAAGAGCTTTTCTTTCAGCCTCCCACATCAGTACAATTAGTTGATTTTAATTGGAGTTGAGTAAAACGGTGCGTTTCGGGAAAATTTTTTCGTCTTTTCTTGGTTCATTGGCTACCTTTTGCTTTCTCACACCTTCTTTTTTTTTTTTTTTCGCGCTTTATGGGATTAAAGCTGATGATGAAAAAAATCAAGAATTTGTTTGCATCATGGATTTATTGTGGATCTTCTGTACTATCAAAGGTTGGATATGGAAGGAACCGAGGAGTATGTTGCTATTTTTTATTTTTTTGTATTTATTGCACATCTTTTGTGTATTGGGATAGAGATAAAGATTTGCTCCATTCTTTTGCTGATCGTTGTTCATGGGTCTCGCTTGTTTATAAAATGAGGCATTGATTGTTGGGAGGAGATCGTCCTTGGTCGGAATGTTTTGTTCCCATTTCAGTGTTTTTTGTAAGATTTGGATAATCCTTTTCATGTCTCTTATTTGTGGGTTTCATTTAGCAGGTTGGTTGACGTGAGTTTTTATTTTTTGTCATCTTTAATTTGTTTTTTTATTTTTAATTTTATTTGGATTGATTCTAATTTAATTTGCGTTATAAATATAGATTATTATTTGGGTAATGGTGAGATTATGAGTTGGTTAAATGATTGCATGATTGTGTTAGGAATCCCTATTAATGAAAGATATTTTGCTGTACTTTATTAGTTTAAATTGATTACTTATATTTAAATATTTGAGATTTCATCGCATTAGTATTTTCTGTTATTGTTTATTTATATATTAAAGTAAATATAAGCAAATATGACTCATTAATTATTTATTTTTATACTATTAGAATATTGCATATAATGACTTTATGTGTAGGAAAATAACATTCTAAAGTAGTTGAGCTAATACCCAACTAGGATTAGGGACAATAAAGGCTTTAAGAAGTAGGTAAAATAAATTATTTTAATTAAAATTAAAATTAATGCTACTTTGTTACCTTATATAAATAAAAGATAAGTGCCTAGGGTTTCAAGTTAGATTTTGGAACCATACTAGGAGGTTCTAATCATAAAATTTTATGATTCTAAACCTATTGGCACGAGATAGTCAGTGAGGAGAATCAAGTTGTATGAATCCAGAGTAGATCGAAACAAAAAGTCTCTACCATTCGAGAATTGGAGAATAGTTAAAAATGCTAGCTAGTTGAAAGTTTTTACATGGATTTAGGAATTCTTGGAGGGAATATGCATATCTACAACTCAGGTACTTGATTATAGTAGTTTTAAATTATCTAATTTGATTCGATTTAAATTTTTTTCTTTTAAAATTCCGCCACACATTTGATCTGTTTTTCCTATATTTTGTTATTCTTGTTAGTGTTATTTATTGTCAATTTCAGCCACCCAAAATGTGCAGTCTACGCAAGAAGTTGGATTGTGTTTTTATTAGGTTGTTGTTGGAGATGTACTTTGAGTTTTGTTTAGGTGGTTTTGCTTATGATTTTGTTTGGTGACATTTTACATCTTCATGTTAGGAACTTCATTTGTCATTTGAGTTTTTTTTTGGGGGTTTTGATAAGTTTTCGTGATGGGAAATAGGTTTTTTGGGGTTTGGGTTTTTGATTAGTTATGGTGATAGCGGTTTTGAATTTTCACACCAGACTTTGCTCGAGTGGTGTTTGGGTTTGTGCTACCTGTTTCAAGCATGAGTGAGCTCTGAATTCAAACTGTTGCTCTAATGTTCTGTATTTATTACATTGTGGTGCGGATCATGTTGATTTTTTTGCTTCAGATTTTTGGTTTAGATAAAAGGTGATGTCTGTTTTCTTATTATTTTATCTTGCTTTTTGCTTGGTTAATTCACGTGGCTGTTGTTGGTCCTTATTGTTGAGGTGTTGAGGGGGGTTGTGTTTTAAATTTATTTTAAAATTGGTGGTATTATTTATTTAATTGGACTAACTTTTGTTAAGATTGGTGGTGACTTAATGGATTAGAATGAGAAAGTTAAGGTATACGATCAATATTAAAATTGAGTGATCATATTAATTATGCAAACGGACTTTGGTATATGATTTAGATGGGTGCATGAGCTTTGAATTGTTTGTTCCTTTAATAACTTCGTCTGGAGTTGAAGATAGCTATTTGGACATGTGATTGTATGTTGAGATATTAACCTATGCTTGAGTTGAAAATGGCAATTTGAACGTTATATTACGATATATTAATTTAATTACCTTTGTTTGGATCTATACTTAGATTCTAAATACTGCTATGGATTTGATTCTTGCATCATGAATATATCAAAGATAAATTGGGAACTATCTTAGACTTGATTTTGGACGTTATATTTGGATATATGATTTCTTGAAGTTGAATGTATTATTTTATTTGTAGCTTTAAGCTTTTTTTTTATTTAGATTCGGTAATTATTGCTATTTCTATGTTATTACAATTTATATTATGTAGGTCAATGGTATGTAGACTATGTATCTACAATTAATATGTGGGGTAAGTAGGAATGCTTGGGATATATATTTTTGACAGTTGCACAAATATTAGTACGTGATTTAGGAATTTTTTTATAGTTTTAAGGATTTGAAATAATATTTAAATAGTTTGTTTTACTTTAAAAAATTGGGTTTTACTAAAAAACTCACTTTTTATTGGAAAAAATATCTCACCTTGAAAAAAATATGTTGTTTTTTTAATTTACTATTTACTTTAAAAATCAAATTAAAAGTAAATTTTTTTTCTCCCACTTTTGTAGATGCGTCATATTATAGTTTTAAATAATGCTTTTAACAATTAATTATAAATAAATTTTTAAATAGTTAAATTTTATCAAACAATAATTATAAAATTAGAGTTTAGGAGTAATTAAATCTCATTTTAATATAAATGTTACAATAACTTCTTATTTTAATTTATTCACTGTATAAGCTATTTAAAAGGTTTGAAAGCTTTGATTCTTTTGATAATGTATAACCGTTTGTTTTTTTTTTTCTGTCAATTAGTGGTCAAAGTAATTGTTACGAGAGACTTAAATCATAGTTTTGATCAAATTATTTAAAATAATTTTGTGACTTTTTTAAAAGATTTTATAATAAATTTTTAACTTATATTCTGATGATATATTTTTTTAATTAGTGTTTTTATTTTTTATTTTTTTGCAAATAGATATAATAATTTTTATTTAACATATTTTATGCAATTTGATTTTGTTTTTAAAGTTTTTTTATTGTTTAACATAAATATTTTTATAACTATAAGATAATTATTAATATATAAAATTATGTAAAACCCATGTGACATAATGATTAATTTTTATAAAATACATACATAGTGGAATCAAGAACTATCAAAAAATTAGTTATATGACAATACATTTTTTGTGTAATTGTATGAACTCAATTTTAAGAAGATTAAAATATGCAAAAAAATATGTCAACTTTTATTAAAATATAGTTTTATATTATTAATATAATAGTTACAATTTGGTCAATTTCAAAAATTGATCTAATTAATTAAAATATAAATTTTTTTATGTAATTCGATTTAGTTAACATAAATAAAAAAATAATGATTCAAATAATTTAATTAATTATAATTTATTTCAGCTTGAATCGAATCAACTGAATGACCATAAAATGCACCATGAAATATCCAAGGTTTGGGACGAGGTAGGCTTGATTAGGCCACGATTAAAGACCTAAATCTAAGTCCACCAGATTGTTTACGCTATATTCATTTTCAAAATCGTAAAATAATTTTATGTCAACATTTTATAATTTTAAATATTTTGTAAACCCAATTTGGGAAAAAAAAATTTTATGTTAATATTTTAAAGTTTTAAATATTTTATAAGCACAATTTAGGTGTTGTTTGGTGAGTCAAAATTAAGAATTAAATTGTTTGATATATTATTAAAAATTTAAGTACTAAATCATATAGATAAATTTTGAATTTTAAAAATTATACATTTTATGATTTTAATCTTATTAACATAATATTTTTATGTTATTTTGGATAATTTTTGATAAAATTTAAGAGGATAAATAAAAATCTCACTTTTTTAATAAAAAAAGATAATTTAATTTAAATATAAATATTTTAAAAATAAAATTAACTTTAACATTTTCTGCATATTTAGCTCTGACCTATTTTTCTCCGTCAACATTTTTTTTGTTAAATTTTCTTATTAAGTAAAATTTAATATTAATTATTAATGTATTAAAATAAAATATTAAGTTTTTTTTAATAAATTGAAAAATTTCAATGCTTTTCAAAGGTTTCAAGTTGATTTTCTTTTTTTTTTTGAATTACAATATTAAAGATATACATCAAATAAAGTTTAAATTATTATGAACTGATTAGTCAACGGTTATATCTTTGATTAATATGTTTTGTGTGAAAAAAAAATAATTCTGTAAAAAAAATTATTTTTATTACGGTTTTACTGTGAATTTTTTAACCTTTTTATTTTTATGTTTTGGGGAAAAAAAAAAGTTAGTCTTCGTTCTTCTCCTTGAGTAAAAGTGAAACGTGGAAGGGAGACAGATTTTTTGTAGGATGACGTGGCAAACACTGATTGGAGATGGCACCTCATCTCACTTTCAAACTTCTTTATGACGTGATGCGGATAATATCCCCCAACCAGCGATAAACCTTGACCGGTAACAGGATCGCACCAATGATACCAGGAGAACCCGACCATCGAACGCCACGAGTCCAATCAAATTGCCTATCGCAAAAATTTCCAATCAAATGTCCTTTGCTATTGGCAGTCACAATATTCAGATTGACAGCATAATCCATTGTAGCAAAAAAATTAACTCCAGATTTTACTTCCTTAAATGAAAACCCTACCTCTATTTTTTTTTTTAAAAAAATCAAATCAAATTGTAATAAATTTCCTCTCAGTCTGATAGAAAAAAATAAAATAAAAAAGAAAATATCTTTAACCTTTTTTTCTCTTTTCTTTGCTCTCATTTCCGGCATCTCCGATCTGTAAAACTACATCGACTGTTAGAGAGACAAAGATAGAAGAGTTAAGGTCAAAGGTTGTAATCCCTAATTTTTCTTGGAAGTGCATTAAATTCTTGATTCTGTTTTTGTTTTTTTTTTTCTTTCTACTAATTAATTAAATTGTTTCGATCTGTTTCAGTTTCTTCCTGCTATAGGTGAAAAGAGTTAGGAGTTTCCGTCGTTGTTATATTAGAAATAAAACGACGACGATGACGAACGCCGAAAGACTCGCCAATTTGGCTTTAGCAGGTTTGCCTTTTTTCGATCTATCCTTTGATTAGTTTTTAGTTTTTTTTTTTTTTTTTAACATTTTGGTTGGTTTTTAATTTGTTCAATTTCATTATTCAGTTGTTGAATTTAGTTGAGTAGGAAAAGAGAGGATTTAGTTAGTTAAAGTGTCTTCGGGCTCGATTGGCAAAGAGAAGGAGAGAAATTATAGGAAAGAAGTGGTTTGAGGGTAAATTTTGACTTCTTTTTAACCCAATATTGGAATGTTTAATTTGGGTACAAATGGGGTAGCTTTGTTGTTTGTGATATGAATGATTTATGGAAATCTGAAGGAATTACATTTCATTTGTCTCTGAATCTTTGCAGTTAAAAAAAAAAAAAAAAAGAGTCCTAAACTATTTCGCATTTCATAAGACCCTATACTTTTTTTGTACATAAACCCTTATCTTTTGATTCGTATCTAAATAAACCTTTATTTCAAATGAAGGATTGATGTATGGTAAGGGCTTATCTTGGTATAGATTAAAGATTATGGGTTTATTTCGGTACAAATTAAAGGTCAAGGACTTATTTTGGTGCAAATTAAAGGTTAAGAGCTTACTTGGGTGCACTAAAAGTATAGGGGCACATCGAAGCAAAGTGGTAAACTTTAGGGGTTTTTAATTACTTTGGATTTTGAAAAACTATAAGGTTTTGCTTGGTAAGGTGAAAGAAAATTGTAAAGATGGAAAATTAGAGGAGAAAAGTAGAACAATAGAAAACATATTTTTTTTTTCTTTCTACCGGTATGGTTGGTAGAAAAGAGGAAAAGTGAAAAAAAAGTAATTTTCTTTATCTCCGTTGCATGCTAGAGTTGAAAAATGGGAAGAAAATGAAAACATATTATTTTACAAGTATACCCTCTGTAAATTAAGATAAAAAGATAAAATTCAAAAAATATGGATAATCTTTGTAAATATGCACGCTTGAGTCACATCTCTCTCATTTTCTCTCCTTTTATCATTCCAATTTGGAAGGATTTGTTTTTATACTTAAGGGTGCAAATAGTCATTTTTTTCTATTTTCTTTCATCTCACTTTTCTTTCCTATCAAGCACACTCAAATTTAATTTTCTTTTCATTTCTCTGTCCTCCTCTATCCATCCTTCCATTTTTTCCACTCTCCAAGCACTCTAAAAGGTATAGAAATTTTAGGCTCTGTTTGGTTGTTTTTTGGACATTAAAACTAATATCTTGAAGAATTAAGAAGTAACAAGATGCATGAGTTTAGGTTTATTTGAAACAATTATGTTAGAACTTGCTTTAACCATTTGCTTATTTTTCGTTAAATATGATTTTGTTCTCTACTCTTTCTTTTTCTTATTAGGTTTATGCCCCAGAAGCATTTATCATAATTGATGATGAAATGGATGCACTTTGCATTGTATATTCCCCACTTTTCTTAGTCCAAATGCATCGTTATTGTATCTTTGGAATTATTAGATTCATTAGTTCATGAATCTTTCTCAATACAATGGTGAAAAAATAGATATATGCCTTGTGGCTGATTCTTTAAGAGAGTATATGGAGCATAAGTCACTTTTAGACATGAGATCTCTGAGGAGGCACTTGCATGTTCTATTTCCACAGGGTTAAGAAGCTTGACTGTTTTTAATGTAGCGTTTGTGATTTTGCTAAATGCAGGTTTGACCATGGCACCACTTTTTGTGAAGGTAGACCCTAACTTGAATGTTATTTTGACTGCATGCCTGGCAGTATATGTGGGTTGCTATCGTTCTGTTAAGCCAACTCCACCATCGGTGAGTATGGAGCATGTAAATTGATTATGCCACTTTCTTGTTTTGTGATTAAGGGCCGTAGATCAAAATCGTCTAACAATGTTATGTTTATCATACAGGAAACAATGTCTAATGAGCATGCTATGCGTTTTCCATTCATTGGGAGTGCAATGCTGTTATCACTTTTCTTATTGTTCAAGTTCTTATCAAAAGACTTGGTTAATGCAGTGTTGACATGCTATTTCTTTGTGCTTGGAATCATTGCTCTCTCGTATGTTCTTTCCATATGGATTGCCAATGTTGTTTTACTTTTACACAACTAGTTAACCTAACATCATATTCTTTTGTATGATTATCTCATTTTTTCTTTCTGCCATCATTCTCAGGGCAACAATATTGCCAGCCATAAAACGCTTTTTGCCAAAGCATTGGAATGAAGATCTTATCATTTGGCATTTTCCATACTTCCGCTGTACGCCCCTTCACTTATTATTCTTTTGAAGCATATTTTGAGCTTTATTTATAGGAGGATTTGTGTACTTTTTGAATGGGATATAAACTTCTTCTCAAATTCATACTATGTTATAACTGTTGCTTCAACTTTTTGATTTTATGAATTATGACATATTCTGCTTTTTTGGCTTTGTTGCATTTAGCGAGGCAAGGATCATTAATATTCGATTTGAATGTATTTGTATTCTTGGGTGCTCCTTCCTGATTTAGTGCTTTTATGTTATTTGCCGTTTTTTTTCCTCTGAATATTACTTTGGATTAGTTTCTTGCGTGAGGAAGGAAGTTATATGTAGATAGGTGGAACCTTTTTATTTTTTCCCCTTGCAAAAGGATACTGGCCTACGAGTTGCATTTAAGTTCTCTGGCATTTTTATAATTTGGTAGTGTTTTCAAAGCTACTGCTCAAGTTTGTTTCCGGAATTTGCTCTTGAATCCATTAATCCAAAATGGAGTGAATTCTTTGGCAGTTTATCAGCACTTTGGTTTTTGTGCTATATAAACTTGCCAGGTCTGCAGACGGGAATAGTTTGAATGA
>JBBYHM010000025.1:8944170-8957012 GCA_038381775.1 Adansonia rubrostipa
CCCCCCCCCCCCCCCCCCCCCTCTCCCCCCCCCCCCCCCCCCCCCCCCCCACCCAAGCATACTTGAAACCGTACTTGAGCCACTCAAGCTTAACTTGATATGGTTTAATTATATTCAACTCAAATAAGGAGCTTGAAGCTTGGCTCATTCATGCACTTGCACTTGAATTTGGAAGTCAATTAAAAATCCTAAATATGTAAATAAATGTTATATTTGATTTATATTTATAAAAAAAAAAAAAAAAACTCAAAGGTTTGATACTCAAATTGGGCTTGTTTTGTTGCTTGAGCTACTTGCGTTCGTGTTTGGTTCGATAGAATCAAACACGAGTACTAATGAGCTGAGGTTGAGTAGCTCAGGGTTAACTTGACTCATTTATTCCCGTGGTCAAAAAATACACCTATAGAGCGGATACATTCAGACTCTCAATGATAATGGTTTTCTTGTCCATATTGGGTTTTTGGTGATTATATACTCACAAAGTACTAGGAATTTCTTTTTCCATTCCTCTTGTCTTTGGTGAAACCATCAACAGGCATGAACCAAACATTTGATGGGCTTTTAGCACCTGTTTTGGGCAAAAATTGATTCTAAAGTGTGAAAGGGAGAAAATGCATGCTTTTAGTTTTGCCTGGAAATCTAGTGTATAATCTATATCAGTTGTTGATGTTCCTACTTTTTCCTCTTGCTTTTGTACCATAATCTGTGAGTGGTTAGTGTTCTCCATGTATCAGCCATAAATTTATTAACATTATTGAAACATCTGTTTTCCTGTGATTATGAAAAATAGACTGGGGAGGAATTCCCATGGAGAAGTCATGTGAGGGATGTGTCTGAAGGTGAAGCCTTCAACAAAATGTCCAAGCAAGAATTGGATGAAATTTGGACATATTTGTGACTCAAGGTATTTTCCAGATTATCAGTATAGCTCCAACTGGAATGACAGGGGCATATGAGGCATAACAAATAAGGTAATTAAATAACTTGAAGATAACTCTATATTTTTCATCTCTCTTAAAACTTTTGGGAACTTCTGTAATATTCATTTCCTGGATTATTTAAGTACCTTTTTGTTTCCTTTCTGACATAAGCAGTAAGTTCTGTCTGTATTTGTGAACTTTGATTAATATAGTGGTTCATGATCTAACATTTCTTAATCTGAGATACTGTAGCTTTTTCCTGTTAATATCATATCATTGATACCAAGGGAAACTTGAGTTGTAAAAACTTTTATTGTTGTAAAGCAGTTTTTATACCTAAGTTTGTGAAGATAGTTGAAGTTGGGCTCGGGGATGGATTACAAAACGCGAAGAATATTGTTCCTATGTCTGTAAAGCTTGAATTGATTGAGGGATTGGTGTCTTCAAGGTTGCCTGTTGTTGAAGCTGCAAGTTTCGTATCTCCTAAATGGATTCCCCAGGTATAATGGCTTGCTTGTTATAAATTGAGATAGCACCTTCAGTGTATGTACACACACATATATATATATATATTAATGTTTTCAGTTTCATTTGAAATGACAAAATAATTATATTCATACCCTATAGAGGATGCATATGATGCTCTTTAGTTAACAGTTAAATTGCCCTGTGTTTCAATTTAGATGCATTTTTTGAGTTGGTTTTCAAATTAAGTCCAAAAATTAGAGTTGACTTTACAACCACGAGCAATAGGCAGTGATTTTGGTTTAATTCCAGATTTGCCCTGGGCTTGCAAGGGAATGATTACTACTGATTTTGCTTGTTTAGTAGAATCTAGTTCATGATTTCTGCAACTCAGTTTGATTAGTTATTTTCACCAACACCTAATGTGTGCCTGCATATCTTTGTTTCAATTGTCTTATATATTTCTTTCCCCACCTGCTGCTACTTCCATCGACTATGGCCTCCAACAGCCTAGTTCTCTTTACTGTTTACTCTACTAAATACTGCCTTTAGAAGCTGTAACAAAGTCTATCATCCTGATCACATTTTAACAGTAGAGGGACAGTTATGCTTTTCAAATTTGGCTTTGTTTCTTATTAAACTTCAGTATTTGAAGCTTATATTATGTAGTCAACCTAAGTTGGTAGCAAAATAGGTTTTTTTCTCCTCTTTGTGCTGTGTTTTTATTGAGCGTGCACGTGCAGTACCTACTGAATGTAATCTATATATCTTGTATGCATATTTTTATCTTTGCATGTGTGAGACCCTGACATGCTTGCAAAATTATTCCATGGGAAACAATTATGTTAGATGCAAGTAAGGTACTTTGTTTATCTTTTCTGATTTTTGAAATAATCTGCCTTTGTTTCATTTATTACCTTTTTATGCAACTATCAGATGCAAAAGATGTAATGAAAGCAGTTTGGGATGTCGAGGATGCCAGATTGCCTGTTCTCACTCCTAATTTCAAGGTTGGTAATTTCCTCTTAAGAAAATGAGGTATCAACCATGGCATGGTGATGTCACAGAAATATCCTGATCTGCTGCATCAAATTCTTCTAGGGCTTCGAAGCAACTGTTGCAGTGGGTGCAAAAGAAGTAATGGTCTTTGCATCTGCTTCCGAAACCTTTTTAAAGTCAAACATTAATTGTAGCATTGAAGAAAGCCTTGTCTGCTACCGTGCTGTTTGTCATGCTGCAAAGGAGCTTTCAGTCCCTTATGCGGGTATGTCTTCTATAAACTTATTGTCATTGTTTTCGTGAGTGATAGCTACTATTGCTGTTTTTTTCTCTTTACTTGGGTAAAAAAAAAAAAAGTAACAATAATATTGCTCAATAGCATTATCTCCAAGATTTGGTTGTCCTGTTTTCAGTTTAGTTGAATGATGTTCATGCTTATTGGTATTAAATGACTGGAATAAAATACCAAATGCTTTAGCAGAAATTCAGATTTTCAGGTTTGCACAATTTCTAAAGAAAATTCTGCTTGAGTTTTATGTAATTATTTCCTTTGTCTTAGTATTTATGGCAGCAGTATAGAATCATTGGAAATATGAAATTTGCAAATTTTTAGCAGTCTTTTAGCCTTACTAAGCTCTATCTCTTTGTATATCTTTTCTTATTTATTTCAAGTTATTTCCAGGAGAAGGCTTGATATTGAGCTCAGCATGTTTTGCTTGTATTTGTTTGTTCTTTATTCATTTCGGCTGGTATGGTGCTTTAATTACTTGGTGCTAAAATGTTACACATATGTCATGTGTGGTTGGGCGTCCAGTGGAAGGAGCAATTTCTCCATCCAAACTGGCCTATGTGGCAAAGGAACTTTACAATATGGGTTGTTTTGAAATTTCTCTTGGTGATACAGTTGGAGTTGGCACCCCTGGTAATAATCTATAGTCTAGACTTATGTTACTCCGACTCTCCATTTTTCTTGAAGTACCGAGTTCAGCACATATCCGGACATCAGTATGGGGATATGACCTATCCGTGCATGCCTACATATATTCATAAATCACATATACAAGCATGCATGCATCCCTACACAAATGCATGCATACCCACATAGCTACATGCATCCATCCATCCATCCATCCAATGCATCATATGTCCTTCCAGACGTGCACACTTTGTAGTTAGTTATTTTAAGATTTCATTTCAAAGGTAAGAAATGTGAAAACCAAAAGGAATTGATGTTTTATTTTGGGACTAATATTTAATAATGCACCAGAAGCTATCTTGCTCCAACTCTTTTCTTGAAGTATCCTTGTTTGACATTCTTATCCGACACATTACTAGACATGGGTACGGAGATATAATCCTCTAATCGAAGGACTCTCCAAATATGTGAAAAAACTTAGAAAAAATGAACAAACAAGTGTCAGACACATACCCATATCCACAACTCACACCCGAATTCTTAATAATTCCAATGCAAGTAGCATGTAGGAATTCTCTGAAAATCTTGTTCTTCTCCTGGATTTAATGTGGCGGGGGGGGTGGGGGGGAAGATTTCAAACAATTGGTCCTTATAATCTTTTCCATTTCTTTTTGGAGCAGGTACTGTGGTTCCCATGCTTGAAGCAGTAATGGCTGTTGTTCCTGCTGAAAAGCTTGCTGTCCACTTCCATGACAGTTACGGGTAATCTCTTCCAAATATTTTATTATCTCTCCAAGTAAGCCTTATAACGAACACAGTCAAACCATATATACAAATATGATAAACACGACGTGATTCGAAAATGCATTTACAACCGCAATTTAAATCTCTGATCGTAGAGATTTGAACCACAAATATGATAGATGCCACCTCTCAAAAGTGGCTGTATAAACTAACTAGGCTAACCTCTGAATTCGGCATAACACAAGCTTTACTTGAAAGTTAAATAATGTGACAGTTTTCCTCTAAATACTTACTGTCCCACTCTCACAACAATCCATTGCCACCGGCCCTGGACCCGATGACAACTGATTAAATATTCTGAGCTGTCTATGTTTCAAGTAAACTTTAACTGCTATAATTGCTCAAAAGGGAAAAAATTATTGATTGCAGAGCAATTGCCAGCTGGTTTTCCATTTTTTTTCTTCCCATCAATTTTATTGACTGTTGAGACCAGGGATTTTAGAAAGCGGTCATAGTGCGACTGTATAACTGTTATTTTGTGTTTCTGACTCTTTGTCGATGACATTTATGACTGATATTTACTGTAATTGACTGCAGTACCTTTTATTATATTGACAATTGAGATAAATACGATGCGATTGAAAATGCGTTTGCAGCCGCAATATAAATCTTGGTTGATACTATTGCAACGTGATATTGATTTTTAGCATATACCCATGTTCTTTCAAACAGACGGGGATTAGCAAAGTGGATTCATCCATAGCTGGCTTGGGAGGTTGTCCGTATGCCAACAGAGCTTCAGGGAATGTTGCTATTGAAGAGGTGGTCTGTATGCTTACCGGCCTTGGTGTCGAAACAAACGTAGATCTGCAAAGCTCATGTCGGCTGGACATTTCATCACCGAGCATCTCGGTCACCGATCTGGTTCCAAGACAGCAATTGCATTGAGCCAGGTAACCCGTTGATGCCTTCCTAGATATATATAATTCTAAGCCAAAACGGGAACATTATTCGTTCTCAGGTGTGTTCAATAAAACTGTATAATGTATATTTTTTACGGAAAATAAAAGAAACCAAAAATCATATATTTAGTAGTAATTGTTAGGTGACATTCAACAAATGTGGGTTCGGATTTTAACATTTCCGACTTCAAAAAACAATCTTGTTTGTTAAAAAACAAAAAACCCCTTTAAGTTTATACTTTAAATCAAATGAATAATAAAAGGGTTGAGATGTCTTTCTTACTTTTTTTTTTTTTTATTACCCTCAATACGTTCAGTATTATTTTCTTTTGATATTTGAATTTTTCGAAATTTGATTTTTGATCATTAAAATTAAGAGTTCAATATTTCATCAAAAAATCATATATCATTTAAGTATTGACAATTAATCATTAATTATGGATCTCGCACATGTAGATGATGATAAAAAAGTGTATTTAAAAAAAATAGAAGGGAGACAAACCCAAATTACAAAACTCTAAAATGAACATTGAAGAAAATATGTGCTTTGTGTTTTTTCTGCACATATAGAAAATATCTTCCTAGGCCTTTATGATTCATAGGAAAGTTGTTTTCCATGATTAAAGGTTTATGCTTCCGGTTTTGGTGTCTAAACTTAGGGTTGCAAATGAATATAGCATTCGATGAATACTTTGATTTTTGTTTGTTTATATTTGTTTATCAATATAAATGAATGATTATGAACAAGATTTTAATATTTGTTAGTTAAAGGCAAACTCGAGCAAGGTATGTTCACTTCAACTATGTTTATAAATAAGCTCATTTACATATCGTTTAAAACTTGTTTTAAAACTCATTCAATGATCTTTTAAAATTTATTTATTATCCAATTATAATAAATATTACCTTATCCATGAGCAAATCATTTATATTTAATAATATAATAATACTTATGTTTATTGTTTTATATTTAAAAATGTTTATAATACCTGAAATTTGATGTATTTGTTTGTTCATTGTTCATGAATAAATTTTTAATTGTTCGTAAAGATATTCGACTATATGTACGTGAAAATGTTTGTTTAATGTTCTTGAAAAAATTTACTTAATTTGAATGAATGAAAACGAATGCATCTAATTTTAAACAAATCGAATATGAACAAAAGTTTACAAATCCTTAACAAACATAAAACGAGTACGAACAAATTAAAAATAAATAAACAAATATAAACAAAAATCTATTGATTCAAACCTGATTCATTCTTAACCGTGCCTAAAGTTCCCCAAAAGATGATTTAGTAAAGAAATACAGTCAGGCTTTTGCTAGCTGTGTCCGTGCTGGGAGGCATAAGGATGATAGAATCATTAAACCATGTTCTAGGTTGGTAAACTTAGCAGTTGTAATAACCTTTTTGAGTTTTTGGGTTGCAAGAAAACAAGTCTCTCCTGCCTTACAGAATCAATTTAACTGTCCGAAAAAATATTATTCGGATTCGAAGGTAAATATTGAATACAAGTACATATTTAAAATAGGTATATTTAATTTTTTAAAATTTTTATATATTTAGAAGATCATACTTTTATATTTATGTTCGAATATGTGTCAATTACCAAAATCGATTACTAATATTTTAAAGAAAAAAATTTAAATAACATAATTTTTGAATTTGTATACACTTTGCATGGAATTTTTTTATTAAAAAATTTGCGGTTGAACTTTGTTCTAGTAGGGCACATTACCAATGTATAGCAATGAGTAAAATCAAGGTTTCTTAGGTGTAGTAGCTAATGATGATCGTTGAGATATCAAAATGATGGATGGTAGAGCAGCATATGGGTTTGACTAGTAAAAAAGAAAAAGAGAACAAGAAGGTGAAAAAACAACTAATTAAAGAGATGAAACCCCACCCTCTAAATTTCTCATTTCTTGCCCACCAATTTATATAAATATATATATATATATATATATATGTCAGCCTTAATGATGCCTTATGTACTCAATAACGACATTGTCTGATCTTTTCGCTGGTTCAAACTCAGTCAAAACCATGGTGCCATTCATTTCTCAAGTTCTCATAGTGTTAGCTCTCCCCCGGTACCCCCGCAAATTAAGCACTACCAAAAGTGGTGGGTGTGGATGTAACTCATTATGAAAAATAAAGATACGAAAATTTAATATTTAATTTAATTAGTTTATATAATTATTATTAAAAATTAACATTTAATAGGTTTAAGATTTGAATCACGTTATCTACAATTATTTGGTTTATGCAAATCATTTTTAAGTACTTAGATTCAACATGTCTTGGATTTGAATCAAATTATTTATGACCTTTTCTTTATGTCAGCAAATCTTGGGTTTGAATCACATTATTTATAATCCTTTGGTTTATGCAATCATTCCTAAGAATTGACATTCAGCAGGTATTGGATTCGAATCACATTATCTACGACCTTTTTTCATATTCAAATTGTAAGTTCATCTGTATCCAAAAAAAGTTAAAGATATGGATTTTTTTCCTACTGCATGGGCTATGATCTCTCCTAATATTTTACAATATTTATATTTAATGTACTGATAATATATATAACTATACACTGTCAAAGAATCAAATGATAATATCTAATGAAAAAAATTTAAAAATATATATATTTATTTATTTTTAAAGAGATGATTTAGATAAATCATTGATACACTGTTAATGTATCAAATACAAATCTTATTTTACATTATTTTGTTCAAATGCATGGTCTGCAAGAAGAGAGCAAGCAAGACCAATTGAAAGTTGAATCATCAATTGAATGGTAGGAACTCAAAAAGTATCCAAAACAACTCTTTTGCTCTTTGTCGAAAGGGTGGAAAAAAAGTGTTCATAAGTAGTCTAAACATATGGGTGCAAAAAGCTGAGGCAAGCAACGTAAAAACAACTAGTCATGGCGGAATGGAAGTTAGAAAAAAGAAACTAGGGGGCTAGAAACCGGTGCAATCTTTAAAGAAGATTTTCACTACATTCTATTTGCTATACCTAGTTTTTATTCAAGGTTTTTGGGCCCTCTTTACAAAGGTGTCTTAACTGCTAAAAATCGATTAACCATGACTGACTTTCATGTTTTCGGCTTTTCTTTGGTTGATAAAAGAAGACAACATCATGTTTTCCTTTGAAAAAACAAAAAAAGATCACTCCATATTATTACTCTTTGGCCCATCCATCAGTTCATTCCTACCTGTTTGACTACTTTGAAATCATTTCATCTTCATTATACTTGGGTTAGAATTAAATTTGGTAATATTAGATGTTATTGCAAGATTATGATATCGATAAAATAATTAAAATACAATATGATATAATATGAATATATGTCTCAAAATATATATAATATAAATTATTAATATATTAAAATTTATATAAATATAAAAAAACTTTAAACATGATTATAATACTATAAAATATAAGAACATGACACATATATATTAATTGCTAGGTCTAGTCAGAATTGATAATTTTAAATATGATATGATTATAAGATATGAATATAATATAAAAAAATGATACAAATATGATTCGAATATAAAAATACATAAAAATTTATATAGCATATTATTAATGTAAAAAAAATTAAAAATAATATCTTAATTATAATTATAACATAAAATAACACAAATACATATAAGAAACATAAATGATCAAAGGTACTTGTGGTTAAAAGAGTATTTATAAACAATAAATAATTGATGTGGGTGAAAGTTCAAACACCCAAACTTCTTTTTTTTTTTTTTTCTTGATCTTAGGTGATTTTGGTTGGTTGGGTTATTTTACGTTTCTTTCTCTTGTTTCATTTTTCAAAGGGTGAAAGGTGAATAGGTTTATTACATCATTCCTTGTTTTATGATAAGTTTTATTACATCATTCTAATTAATGGCATACCACAAAGATGTTATTACTAATTAATTGCCGTTGGTTTAAACTAAGAAAATAATAAATAAATTATTAAACTCGATATTTATTTTTAAAATTTCTGCTTTTTTTTTTACTTAGGGTTAACTTAATTAAGTTTTTTAGTGTTACTGAAATTAATAATAATATGACCCAAGTTTGATTTACCAACCTCCAAGTTTGAACCTTTTTATTGAAACATAATCTTCTTTAGACCCTATATTACCATATCCATGATTAAATTTTTTTTAATACAAAAGATGTTGCAATTTAGATGTTGTAAAAGGTTACAAACGTTAAAATTTTAATTTAATTTTATCGAATATTATTTTTTACAATTTATTATATAAACTAATAAGATTAAATCCAATTCCATATCAATATTTGAATAGGTTGAAATTTCTTTATTTTTGTTTTTTGAAAAAAAAATTAATGGGTTATTAATTTTTTTTAAAAAAAGAAAGAAACAAGCTTTATGCCATCATTTAATTGATTAATAGTGGACAAGATTAAATCCAATTCCATACCACTATTAAATAGCAAGCTTCTCCCTAAAGCCAAAATTTTAAAGTCTTCAAGCAATGATGGAGGTGTAGACAAAGAGACTGAGAGGAAAGGGAGTGAAATCATGAGGTTGGAAGAAAATTGAAACATTTTTATCTTTAAACATCTTATAATAGGGTTTATACCAGTGATAATATTATTTTATTAAATAAATAAAAATAAATAATTTTATTTTTAATTAAATATCATCATCTGAATAATTAATAATATATAAATTTATATACTATTAATACGTCAAATAAAAATTTTTTAGATAACGCACTAACTAAATTCAATTATTCCTCACCAAATAAATACTTTCTTTATCATTTTCTCAAAAATTTTCACTTTTGGGGTCTGCTCAGCTCTTCCCCTTTTTCTATCATTTGTCTTTCTCTCCTTTATTCATTATAGATTTTCATTCATTCCTAAGAATTATATAACATACAGACTATATGAAAGGATTACAATTTATTTTTATTAAATATTAATTTTTAAAAATGATTAAATAAATTAATGAGACTAAATTTAATTAATAACTTTAACCACGTGGCTTGATGCACGAAGTAGATATATCCAACAAACTTACAAAGAAAAATCAGCCAATTCTCCAAAAGAAAATAGCAATAACTCATTTTTTTTCTCTCTTTATGCTTCTGCTTCATATGTAGAGTTCCCATGTAAAAAGTCTATGGCCTCTCATATCGTCAGTCTTCAAAATCCAAACTCCTTCGGTAGAATCTGTGCCCATTTTTTTGCAGCATCAAGCACCAAAACCTAAGCGTTTTGACTCTCTCTTTCCACCATATTTTGTCAAACTGTTTTACTTTCATAGCTCAAATTCCAAGGTTTTTTTTTTTTTTTTTTCTTTTGTCTGGGGGAAAAAAAACCAAAACCCTTCCTCAAGGCAAGTTCAGAACGTGTTTGTATTGACCAGTTTCTTTATAGGGGGCCTTTGGGTTATCAGATTTTTCAAAGAGAAAGTTAGACTTTTCTGTGTCTAGGGTTTTGGGGCTAACAAAGGATTTAAATTCCCATGCATGATTTTTGAAGTATTTGAATTCTGAAAGAATATGAAGCAGCAAATGATGGGTTTAAGCAGAAAGTTCACTTGCTTTTATCTACTGCTTTTATTGTTGTTTCAGTTAGAATCTTCTCCTTTAACTTCATCTTCAACTTCAATTCATCATGATCATGGATCTGCTAGACATGGAAGCTTCAAACCTGTTTCAGCTTTTTCCGATCAACCGTTCAAGCCTGTTCAATCCCATGGTCATGGCTTTGAAACTGGAAATCATCATCATAAAGTTAAAGATGGCAATGGTGATGATGATGATGTTGAAGATTTTGGTGATGAAAAGAGAAAGGTTCATACAGGTCCAAATCCTTTGCATAATAGATGATTTAGAAAAGGGAAAAAAAAAAAAAAACCTTAAATATTTAATTTTCCACCTCTTTCCTTCAAGCTATGTTTTTTTTCCCCTATCATTCTATTTTTTTCCTAATATGATATTGGATGAGTATAAGCTTATAGTTGTTTTATTCTATAGGAATTAATTAATGTAATATGAAGCCAAGCAATCTTATAGTTGCATAGAAATGATATGTTTGATTTTTGGTGAAGTTTTATTATTATTATTATTATTATTATTGAGAATTTTGTATATAGGAATAATATTAGCATGGGAAATAAAAAAGTATAATCAATGTTTGTTGCCATTGATGGAGTTTTTGGTGTAATGACTATGAATTAAGACGATTGTAAATATATATACATATAAAAAGTAAGAGTATAAGATGAAAATGGATAGTAAAAAATTGAATATGTGATACTATTTAATTTTTTTATGAATTTAGATATTTTCAATTCAGATATTAAATTTATTATTCGTAGTGAATTTGAATATGAATTTTTGGATATCATTTATCTAAATCAATTTTAATTTTGATTTAGATAATGTTAAATATCCGAATCCAATATCTATTTTCATATATAGTTCTTGTTAATTGTATATATTTTAAAGAATTTGATTTAATAAATTTGAATTTTAGTGAATTCAAATACTCAACATATATAATTTTTTTAATCAAGCGTAAATTTAAATAGTACACGAATAATAAACAAATTCAAATTTTAAATAAATTAAATAAATTTAAATTTAATTAATTAAAAAATTATAAATATTTGATCCATTGTTATCCGTGAACAATAGGCCATGTTTTTTGCATTGGATGGATGCTTTATCATTTCTTGCTTGGCTGTAAATTAACTATTTATTAATTATTATTATCATTAAGAATTTAAGACGTCATTGATGATAGAATTCTTCATCAATAATTCGTTTGTCCAATATCCAATGATCAACTTAAATGAGTTCATGCAATTTTTCCAATGATACTTAATTAATTAAGTAATATTTTATAAAAAAAATTATTTTTTATACACCAACATTGAAAATTTTAAATTTCATAAACTAAATTAATAAAACAAACACATATTCTTTTATCCATATCACATGCTCCTCCTTTGAAGAAAATATATTTTGAAATAAATAATCTGAAATATAAATTAATTAAATAGAATTAAAGAAAATATATAATTTGAAATAAATAAATAAGTAAATAAATAAGGTTATTCTATTCGTAGCATTTTTTATTCAAGAAACTAATACTTAATTAGTAGAAATTAAATTTATCAATATTAACTATACTTTGATTTAATTTTATATTTACACTGAAATTTGTTGACTTTTAAATAAAAATAAAAGAATTGAAATATTTCATAAAATATTTTTTAATGCAAATGGTAAAATAGTACTATTCTATTTTCAAGTTGAAACTCAATTTAATTGATTTGTATACTATTTTATTGATAAATACAAAAGATTAATTTCATGAATTACGTTACTTTGATTTTAAAAATTAATAAAAATTAAAAGAACAATGAACAATTTTTGGAAATTAAAATAGAATAATGTAAGTCAATTAGCGATCAATACTAAAGTGACAAATAGGATGAACTCCATGTACGTAAAGGTCTTGTTTAAGAATTATAAAGAGTTATAATTATAAAATTTTTACGTGTTAAAGTTATATTTTTAAAATTAATCAAAGTTATTTTATTACTAAGATAAGGCATTGGTAATATTCAAATATTAATATATATTAACTACTAGTTTATATTAAGCCTTTGTGAAGCTAACGATCTCATAGGTTTAAGTATAAGAGATATTTAGGATAACATGTAGGTACTTGTCTTTTGAACAAGTTAATTAAATAACACTTGTTGTAAGAAATCTCTATGCTTTTGTCATTCTAGTGTTTATAAAACTATTTTCACATGATAGTCTTATAAATA
>JBBYHM010000025.1:8962419-8999045 GCA_038381775.1 Adansonia rubrostipa
ATAATAATTATTATTATATTAAAATTTATATGAATATATAATATCTTAAACAAAATTATGATACATAAAATATATAAATATAATATAAATATACGGATTATTAAATTCACTTTAATCTATCTTTTTTAACCTGAATCACTGATCAGCTTTCATTCTCGATTAGTCGCGGTTTTTACCTTCTGTTTCTCTTCTTTCGATATCTGATTTATATTTTAATCTAATTCACAGATGAAAATTACTCTGAAATCCCCATATTGAAAGATCCAAGGTTTTTTTTATTATTATTATTAAACATGAGATTCGTTTATTAAAATCTGAAACAATTTTACAGTAACTTAACAGTCAATCATGATATTGCATGCTCTATAGTATGATAATGACTGCATAAACCCAAACAGACCAAAATCATTAGACAAGTAGTTTAGCTCGACAATGTCTTTGTTGCAAATTGATAGAGATAAAGAACAAAAAGTAACAAAGGAAAAAAAAAGTATAGAAGGAGAAAATAATTGACAATTTTTTTAATCGAGTGACTGAGATTCGTAATTATTATTATTATTATTATTAAAACCTATTGCTTTCGGTACGTCTATAGCACTCCTTAAAAGTTACCCAAATCAATATTAGGTCTTGATCGGAGAAATTGAATCCAAGTTCTTTTGTCAACTAAGTAATGTCATTGGCTATTTTTTAGGGGGTTGATTCGGTCATTGAATTGTGGTTCAAAGGATTTGTTGGGAGCTAACTTTAAATTAATATTGTATTAATTGCGTTCCATTGGGATTTCACACCTAAGTTACTAAGCAATGTCATTAACTATATTTTGGGGGTTAACTAAGTCATTGGCTTATGGTTTAAGCCATGAGGGATGTGTTGAAGTTAATTTTGGACTGATAATGTGTTAAGTGTGGGTTCTACTGGTATTTCACACCTAGATGATGATAATGATAATGATGATGATTATGCCGTTGGTAATTAGATTACTTTGGTAATTTTTTTTATATATTTAAAGTATCATAAATTTATATAAATTTGTAGATGTTAATAATTTTTATATAATTTTTATAAATTTTTGTATTTGTATTGTATTAATTTTATTTAATTTTTATGTTATGTTTTAATTATTTTTTTTATATTGTGTTTGTGTCGTGTCTCTATTTATCCTATATTTGCATAATTTATCATTATGATTTAATTTAGAAAAAAAATTTCTAGAAAAATTTTTTGTGTCGTGCCTTAGTTGATGACATTTCTGAATAGTTTGTCATAGTGATATTTAGAAAAAATTTTGTGTTAATGACGTATTAGTGATTTTTTTTGTGTTCAAAATATTATGAATTTGTGTAAATTTTTACACGTTAATAATTTATTTTATGTAAATTTTTATGCAACAGTACATGCATCTCATAGTTATATTATTTTTCGTGTTGTATTTTGATTACTTTTTTATGTTGTGTTTGTGCCACATCTTATTTCATTTCATATTTTGCATAATTTATTGTACTGATTCAATTTTAAGTTTAAATTCATTTACTTAAGAATTGAATTATTACGTTTACCATAGATTAATATAATTAATATAACTTTCCATTTTTTTATTTAACAAAAAATAATCTTTCTAAACAAAAATATATTATTTTTTAAAAAATAAATTAAAAGAAAATTTTCACTAATTTTTTGGGTATGTTAAAATCTAGTATAACTAAAATGTTCAAAAGCTTAAAATTTAGTGTAACTAACATATTCAAAAGCATACAATCTAGGATAACTAAAACTCATAAGCTAATGTAAACACTGCTCTACCTAAACATCAAAATAAGCACCCAAATCTCTAAACTCAAAATATTAAAATTTTTGCTAACGAACATGTGGTATGTTAGTAGAGCACTGGATTCTTAGTTTTAGTGGTTAAGGATCAAACGTTCGTAATTTCAATTACAAAAAAAACACTACAAATTTTTCTATGATCCAATACTTAATTAAAAAAAACCAATTTTCTAAATTTAGATCTTAATTAGGTTGGTTCATATAATTTTTCTTAAAAGGTAATATTCAATAGATTTAGGATTCAAATCCCAACGTCTACAACCCAATCTTTCATTTTAAGATTATAATTTTCTACAACTTATTAACGAATGCCCCATGTCAAACCCTAATACCTCTTCTAAAAATATCTAAAACCTTCTCAGGATCAAATTTTAACCACCACATGATAAATATGTCACGCCAAGCGTTTTAAAAAAAAGGCAGGATGTATTAATCTTACATCGGATAAGAAATGGAAGGTCTTTAAGCATATAAGTGGGTGAACTGCATATCTCATCAGGCATATCTTTTGAGAAGAGGGTGGTGGCCCCATGATAAGTGGTATCAGAGCTAACCCTTGACCAACCGATTTCATGCCGAGTGCCCTATTGGGTGGAGTAGGCAGGATGGACGAACTGTGACTCCACACCAAACACCCTAAGGGTAGGGTAGGCAGAAATGGTGGAGAAGCTCGTAACAGGGGCGTCACAAGATTAGGTAGGAGAGAATGTCATGCCAAGTACTCTAAAGAAATAGGCAACGTATATTAATCCCACATTGGATAAGAAAGGGGAGATTTTTAGGCATAAAAGTGGGTACGTTGCATGTCCTATTAGGCATGTCTTTTGGGAAGAGGGTAGTGATCCCATAACACAAGCATCTTCCTTTTTTATGTTAACTAGAGTTATTATGCCTCGCTTTGCTAGGGCATTTTATTTTTCTATTTTAATAAATCTTTGCTATTCTAAAGTTCCTGATTGAGTTCATGCTATGAGTCAAGTGACATCAACTCAGTTAAGAAAGTTAAAAAAACCAAATAGAGTTTTTAAGAGTAAATATAAAATTAAGGTATTTGTGTCCTTTCTTTTAAAATAAAATTAAATATTTAGGTTTTTTTATAAAAAATACTTATCTTTTTATTTGAAAAAAATAACTTTTACACTTTTTATTTGAAAAATACAATTACTCATTTCAAATAAAAATATATTATTTTTCAAAAAATAAATATAAAGAAAAAGAAATTCACTCATTTTTGCAGATGTATTAGAATCTAGTGTAACTAAAATGTTCAAAAGCTAACATAAATGTTGTAACTAGCTAAACACAAAAATAAACACCCAAATTAATAGTTTTTAATTTAAGTTTAAAAAAACTCATTTTCTTATTTGGAAAACAACTTTTCAATTTTTTATTTGAAAATAATCAATCTTTTTAAATTAAAATATATTATTTTTTTAAAAATAAATTAAAAGAAAAATTTTCACCCATTTCTTGAGTTTGTTAAAATCCAGTGTAACTAAAATGTTCAAAAGCTTAAAATCTAGTGTAATTAACATGTAGATTTGCTTATGGACTGGGCCAAGCCGGATTCGGGCTGGACTTGAGCATGATATTAATATTAAATATACTTACCTATGCTCGGCACGGCCTAAAATATGGGATTCAAATTTTTCTCAAGCCCGCCCATATTTATAAATAGGCAATCTAAGCTCGTTTTGGCTCGCATATATTATATTTTTTAATCTATTTTTTAAAAAAATAATTTTTTTTTAAATTTAATTTTTATTAATTTAATAATTTTCTTTTATTAAATTTATAAATATAAATAACTTAACTTAGTTTTTAAAGTTTACACTATAATATTATATATATGTATTTTTTATATGACAAAAATTACATAATACATAAAATATAAAATAAATATACATAATATAATAACAAAATGGGTTGGGTCGGGCTTGGATCCAGCTTTAGAAGTTGGACCCAAGGCCCAGCTTATTTTTTAATCGGGCATAATTTTTTGTCTAAGCTTATTTTTTGAGCCTAGTGTTTATGTCCAAACCCTCCCAAATATCGAGCGGGCCTTCAGGCTTGAGCGAGTAGTCCACCCCTTAAGTAGGTCTACTAACATGACCAAAAGCTTAAAATCTAGTATAACTAAAATTCATAAACTAACATAATCAAAATAAACACCTAAATTTGCAAAATCTTGAAATTTTCCTACCTAAAAATTTCTACCAACAAACAGGTGGTACATTGGTGGAGTGCTGGACTCTTTGTTTTAGTAACTAAGGATCAAACCTTGACAATCTTAATTACAAAAAAAAAAACCCTTAAAATCTTCCTAGATCAAATACTTGATTAAAAAACCTAATTCATAAATTAGATCATAATTCAGTTGATTTATGCAACTTTTCTTAAAATGTGATATTTAATATATTTGGATTCTAATCCTAACGTTTACAACCCAATCTTCTATTTTGAGATTATAATTTTCTACAACTTATTAAGGAATGCACCATGTCAAACCCTAAAACCTCTTCTAAAAATATCTAAAACTTTCCCAGGATCAACTTTTAACCACCAAAAGATGCATACATCTTTCTTTTATCTGTTAACTAGAATTATTATGCCCCGCTTTATAGGGACCTTGCCATTATAAGGTCCTTGACTGAGTTACTGCCACAAATCAATTGACACCAACTTAGTTGGGGAAGTTACAAAAAAACTTAATAGAATTTTTAAAGTAGATATAAAACTTAGATCTTTATGTCTTTTCATTTGAAATAGAATTGACTATTTAATCTTTCTTTTTATTTAAAAAATACTAATCTTCTTATTTGAAAAAATAACTTTGTACTTTTCTATTTGAAAAAAATAGCCAATCTTTTTTAAAAAAAATTTATTATTTTTCAAAAAGTAAATTAAAAGAAAAAATTACACCCGTTTTGTGGGTGCGTTAAAATCAGGTGTAACTAAAATGTTTAAAAGCTAACGTAAATGATGCCCCTACCTAAACATTAAAATAAACCCCCACATTATCAAACTCAAAATCTTAATTTTTTTTTGCCAACAGCCATATGATATATTGGTAAAATACTATGCTTTTAATCTCATTGGCTAAGGATCAAACCTTATTAACCTTAATAAAAAAAACTAAAAATCTTAAAATTTTCCTACAAAAGAGCTTAGTTTTAATTGGTTCATGTAACTTTTCTAAGTTATGATATTCAATAAATTTGAGATTTGAATCCCAACATCTATAACTCAATCTTTTATTCCAAGACTATAACTTTCTACATCTTGCTAAGAAATACCCCATGTCAAACCCTTAAACCTCTTCTAACAAAATTTAAAACACTCTTAAGATCAACTCTTAACCTTCATATGATGCATGTGTCAGGGCTATTGCACTCTTCCTAAAAGATATGCTTGATGAGATGTGTGGCACATCCGCTTATATGCTTAAAGACTTGCCCTTTTTTTATCCGATGTGGGATTAACGCACCCTGCTTATTTCTTTATAGCGTTTTGGCATGACATTCTCCACCACACAATCTTGTGATGCCTTGTCATAGGCCTTTCCACTATTTTTGCCTACCCTACCCCTAGGGTGTTCGACGTGGAGTCACGATTGGTTCATTGTGTTACCTCACCTGTTGGAGCACTCTGCATGAAATCAGATAGTCAAGGGTTAGCTCTGATACCACTTGTCACGGGGCCATTACCCTCTTTCCAAAAGATATGCCTGGTGAGATGTACTGTTCACCCGCTTATATGCCCAAGGATCTTTTATTTTTTATCTCATGTGGGATTAATGCACTTTATCTACTTATTTAGAGCGCTTTAGCATGACACATGCACCTTTCTTTTATCTGTTAACTAGAATTATTATGCCTCCACTATGTCTAAGAAAACTATGAAATAATTAATAAATAAATTTTATGATTTTTTTGAGCAGGTTGAGTACGGACTTTAAATCGATCGGTGAGTTACAATCCAGATCAAATCATTTAAATACAAAATTTAAAAATAAAATAGAAACCTAAAAATTATATATATAATAATTTTGTTATTTTTTTGAGTGACTCACGTATAAACATTAAATTGATTCGTGATTTCACATGCAAGCCAATCCCTTTTTAAATAATAGAAAAATTAAAAATTAAAAAATTAAAACCCGTCACATAGCAAGGAACAATCCCCTTTGGGATTTTTTTTAATTTATGGTATAGATTGTAGATAAGGATGTACTGGTATAGATTATAGATGAGGATATCATCTACAATCCTTTTTGGGACTGTTTTTAATATCGGTTCAATCGAGAACTAGCAGTTCCAATGGTTCAATGATATATATAATCGGATTTTCGAGTGAGTCACGTATAAACATTAAATTGATTCATGATTTCACATGCAAGCCAATCCCTTTTTAAATAATAGAAAAATTAAAAATTAAAAAATTAAAACCTGTCACATAGCAAGGAACAATCCCCTTTGGGATTTTTTTTAATTTATGGTATAGATCGTAGATAAGGATGTACTGTATAGATTATAGATGAGGATATCATCTACAATCCTTTTTGAGACTATTTTTAATATCGGTTCAATCGAGAACTAGCAGTTCCAATGCTTCAATGATATATATAATCGGATTTTTAGCAAACTAGAACGTATAAAAAAATTGAGAATTGCAAATCGAAAAAAAGTGATAGAACTAGATTTAACATATTTTATTAGTTTTAGACTTTTCTTTTTTAACCCAATTGTAATTTGTTAATTTTATTTTTGGGCTTTCAATATTTATAATCCACATTAAATTTTTAAAATTCACTTTATTATTGAAACCTAAAGCCCAAATCCCATTTTGCTTTTAATGTCGTGCATGTCAAACATTAGTTGGTTGGCGAAGCTCAATCTCACGTGCTCTAACCTAACCTTGAATTGCATTCAGTTTCTTCTTACTTCTTTTGTGTATAAATTTCAGATTACCTCGAGGCCACTTCTCCGCAGCGAATTGACCAACATACATTTGTTTCTGCATACATTTGAGATTTCACCATGCCACTTGATAAATTCCTCCTCCGGGAGCTCACTTCAGCAGCTTTTCTTTTCTTTATCACACGTTATTTCGTTCGTTCTCTTCTTAAAATTCCAAACCGAAAACTTCCTCCTGGCCCGAAAGGATGGCCGGTTGTTGGTGCTCTTCCTCTCTTAGGATCCATGCCTCATGTCACCCTAGCCAAATTAGCCAAAAAATATGGACCCGTCCTGTACCTGAAAATGGGGACATGCAGCATGGTGGTGGCTTCAACCCCAGACGCTGCTCGTGCTTTCCTTAAGACCCTTGACTTGAATTTCTCTAATCGACCACCTAATGCTGGTGCCACCCACTTAGCTTATGATTCTCAAGACATGGTCTTTGCGGACTATGGTCCAAGGTGGAAATTGCTCCGTAAACTTAGCAACCTGCACATGCTTGGTGGTAAAGCCCTTGAGGATTGGTCACACGTCCGGGCTGTTGAGCTAGGCCATATGCTTCGAGCTATGTGTGAATCTAGCCAAAAGGGTGAGCCAGTGGTTGTGCCAGAAATGTTAACGTATGCCATGGCCAACATGATAGGGCAAGTGATCCTGAGCCGACGAGTTTTCGAGACGAAAGGATCGGAGTCCAATGAATTCAAAGACATGGTGGTGGAGCTCATGACGTCCGCCGGCGTCTTCAATATCGGTGACTTTATACCTTCCATTGGGTGGATGGATTTGCAAGGGATTGAACGTGAGATGAAGAAATTACACAAAAGATGGGATGTGCTGTTGACAAAGATGATGGAAGAGCATGCGGCAACAGCTGATGAACGCAAGGGAAAGCCTGATTTTCTTGATATAATTATGGCTAACCGAGAAAACTCTGACGGGGAAAAGCTTAGTTTGATCAATGTCAAGGCACTTCTTTTGGTAAGTCCTCCTGGCAGACGAAAGGGTTTCTTTTAATATAAAATTAATCATAATCAAACATTAAGTCTATACGTAAAGAATCAATAAATTACTAAAAATCAAAGTATATCGACTAAACTCAATATAGAATTTGACCAAATCCATCATTGATGAGACTTGAACCTTGGATCTCAAAATTTCAAGATCTTTTCCTTTTGACTCTGAAACGTATAATTATAAACCATGTAAGTAAACTATCGTGGATAAGTAGTACGTAATTTTTTTAAAAAGAATTAAGTTTTTGTGATATTTTTATTAATGATGATCAAATAAAAATTAAGTTTTAAAATCAAAATCAGTATACTAAAAGAATTTGTTACACGTATAGATAAATATCATCAAATTTGTGTAACACTACTTTTGTTATTGTTACTTTTACCTATTATTGATTTTTTTCATTAAATTCTATTAATTTATGAATTTTAATATTTAATTTTTTATTTAAAATTGAAATTTGAACTTTAAATTTAATCATTGCATGAATCAGCTAGAATAAACTTTAATTTTTTTTTTTTGTTTCAGGTACTTCAAGAATATATAAATTAATGCATAATATATTGTAGGTTATATTTTCAAAGTTGCATATTCTAATTATTATTTTTCTTTCCATTGCAAGAATCTATTCACTGCTGGCACGGACACATCCTCTAGCATAATCGAATGGGCATTAGCTGAAATGATGAAGAATCCTAAAATACTAAAGAAAGCTCATGACGAGATGGATAAAGTGATTGGCAGAAACCGAAGGCTTCAAGACTCTGATATACCAAAACTTCCATACCTTCAAGCCATTTGCAAAGAAACGTTCCGAAAACATCCATCAACCCCACTGAACTTGCCCCGAGTTTCCACCCAGGCTTGTGAGATTAATGGCTACTATATCCCCAAAAACACTAGACTCAGTGTGAACATTTGGGCAATCGGCCGTGACCCTGAGGTGTGGGAAAATCCACTAGATTTCAACCCTGAAAGATTCTTAAGTGGGAAAAATGCCAAAATCGATCCACGCGGAAACGACTTCGAGCTGATTCCATTCGGTGCTGGGCGAAGAATCTGTGCTGGAACCAGGATGGGGATCGTGCTAGTTGAGTACATTTTGGGCACGTTGGTGCACTCTTTCGAGTGGATGCTTCCCAATGGTGGGGAATTAAACATGGATGAAGCCTTCGGGCTTGCATTGCAAAAAGCTGTGCCTCTTTCAGCCATGGTTCGCCCACGGCTTGCCTCAACTGCTTATGTTTCCTAAGCTAGGCTCAATGAGCTTAATCGTAGCCCCAAATTCTAGCTAGCCTTCATGATCAAATGACTTACAAATGGTCACTTTTCATTGTTGATTTTAGTAAAGCGTCTGCCATTGAAGATTGATTTATAATATCAATCGATGCTTCGTTTAATTTCAAATTAGCCTTTCTTTTACGGTAATTTCATTGAAACAATAAAACCTTCTTGTTTGCAGTAATAATGGATGAAAATTCATTCAATTACTTTTTTGTCTATTACATTTAAATACAATAATCATTATCATTATCATTTATATGTATAAAATTTATTTATTTATTATAAAAATCATATTTATGAATAATGATAAAAAAATGTATTAAAAGTTGATGAACTGAAAGTAATGGAAGGAAGCCACGCCATTTCTAGTATAACAATTTTTCTTATATTATCCAATAATATTATCCTTTATGATATATATATATATATATATATATATATGTATGAAATCAATATTTACAATAAATATAAAGCACAAATGTTGAAAGTTTTGGGATAGATAATAATAGTCCTTGTTATTCATTATATTTCTAAACTATCACATTAATATTTCATATTACTATTAAAATTTATCTAAATTACCAAGAAAGAGATTTAATTTTATTAAAATACTTTCGTTAAATAAATTAATTTAACACTAACTCAGTTAAGGAAGTTATAAAAAAACCTAAATAGAATTTTTAGAGTAAATATAAATTAAGGTATTTGTTCCTTTTCTTTTAAAATAAAATTAAGTACTCCGTTTTTTAATAAAAAACTACTCATCTTCTTAATTGAAAAAACTTTTCATTTTTTTACTTGAAAAAGACAATCAATTTTTTTAAATAAAAATATATTGTTTTTCAAAAAATGTTTTAAAAGAAAAAAATTCACCTACTTTTATAGGTGTGTTAAAATCTAACATAATTAAAATGTTTAAAAGCTAATGTAAATGTTGCAGCTATATAAATATAAAAATAAGCACTCAACTTACTAGTTTTTCTTTTCAATAGAAAAACACTCATCTTCTTATTTGAAAAAACAACTTTCTACTTTTTTATTTGAAAAAAAAAACAATCAATCTTTTTAAATAAAAATATATTATTTTTCAAAAAATAAATTCAAAGAAAAAATTAAACCCATTTTGTGGGTGTGTTAAAATCTAACATATCTAAAATGTTCAAAAGCTAACGTAAATGTTACCCCTACCTAAACATTAAAATAAACACTCAAATTATCAAACTCAAAATCTTAAAATTTGCCTGCCTAAATTTTTTTGCCAACAGCCATTGATATGTTGGTAAAATACTAGACTGTTAATTTTAATGGCTAAGGGTCAAACCTTAGCAACCTCAATCAAAAAAAATTAAAAGTCTTAAGAGCTTAGTTTCAGTTAGTTCATGTAAATTTTCTTAAGATATGATGTTTAATAAATTTAAAATTCGAATATTAATATCTGCAACCTAATATTTTATTCTAAAACTACAATTTTTTACAACTTATTAAGGAATGCCCCATGTCCAACCCTAAAGCCTCTTTAAACTAAATTTAAAACATTCCCAAGATCAACTCTTAACCTCCACGTGATGCATGCAACTTTCTTTTATATGCTAACTAGAATTGTTATGTCTCCACTTTGTTGGGCCTTTTTATTTTTTTATAAATTATGAATAATTAATAAAAATTAATTTAAAATTAAATTTTATGTATTTAAAAGTGTTACAAATTTTAAATTGACATGAGAGTTAACCTATAAATTAATCACTTTAAATATATTATTTAAAAATAAAATAAAATAAAACAATTAACAAAATAAATTTATTTTCTTAAAAAAATTTAAGCAAGTCGAGTATAAATCCTAAACCAACTTCCGAAATAACTTGTGGACCAATCCTTTAAATAAATTATTTAAAATAAAAATTAAAATTAAAATAATCAATAGACTAATTTTTCCTCAAGCAAGTTAGGTACAAATTATAAATTGATACACGTCAGTGTGCGCACTAATCCTTTAAAATATATTAATTAAAAATAAAATAAAAATAATTAATAAAATAAATTTTTTTAACTTTTTTTCTCAAGATGGTTAGTTATGGATCTTGAAACCACTTGCAAATCAACCTGTGGATATATATATATATATATATATATATATATATATATATATATATGTATATATGCAGCATGATAACTCACATTGCAATTGTTTACATGCGAGACTGCTTGTGCTATATATGAAAGATTGAGATATTATGAGAGAAAATTCATTACAGTATTGACTGCTAAGTGTGGGCGAAAAAAATTATTTTCGGAGGACCGCCCATTGTAAATATAATTAATGTAAAAATAAAAATAACGTATGAGATAATAATTTTAACGTATTAATATAACCATAAAAAATTAAAAGATTTAAAAATTTTATTATAATTTTTATTTTTACATAAAGATTATAATAGTTCAACTTTCTTTAATACTTTTTTGTTTTTACCATAAAAAAGGAAATGTTAATTTGCATGTCATAATTGATATCATGTTTATTCTTTTATTCGCTGAGAAGCAAGATTTTCAATTTAAGGAAAAAAAATATTATGCATAAATAATGCTTAATGAAGTAAAAAAATTAAAAAGAATCAAACTCACAGTGATAAAGTTTAATACCGATAAGTTTTAACAAATTAACCATGGTATTTTATTATTTTATAAAGATATTGCCAAAATTAAGAATGTCGAAAGGGCCAAACCATTTTTTTCTTAGTTAGAAAAGCTATGTCTAATTAGATGTTCATGAATTTAGAGGCCGAATTAGAATTTTTCCTTCCCTTTTTGTTTTTCTTATTTAAGAAATGCGGTCGCCTATTGGATTTTCATGAATGAAGGGGGAAAAGCCACTGCCAAACACTCGGTCAAATTTAATTATAAGATCAATAACGTTATATACGTATTTAATTTTAGTTCAAAATATAAATCTCAAATTTTATCTAAATTTATTATTATTCTTAATCAAATAACTTAAATCTGTTTAGAATCTTACATTTTTTTTTACTTTAAATTTTTTAAAAAAATTTTATTCTATTTTATTTTATTTTTAGAGGTTTTTTTTTTCTTTTAGTAGCTTCTAAACATGGATAACTTAATATTTAAATATTATATATACTTATTTTTTATATGATATAAATTAAAAAGTTAAAAATAAAAGAATCGAGTTTTAGTTATAAACGAACCGTTAAAAAGTTGTAATGCGTACTCCTAAAAGTTGATATGAATAAAACTCGATTTCCTGACTATTAGTAATTAAGCAATGGCTATTTTTCTTCGATAAAGTTACAATGTTCATAAAAGGGTGACCGAAGATATGCTTATGGATCAAATCAGATTAAATTAAATTTAAATAATAAAAAATTTATTAAGTATTTGAACAATTTATCAAATTGAAAAATTCATTTTTATCGTTTAAAATATATTAAAAAATTAAAAAAAATATTTTTATTAATATCTATATTTTATAATTAAATTTAAATAAAAAATTAATTTATATATTAAATAGTAATTTAAACTAGATTAACTTAAATTTAAAATATCTTATTTTAAATTCGATCCAATCCAACGAATAATTTTACCCTTGAGCCATCTCCTCAAGCTCAATATAAACATTTCCTCTCTCTCTCTCCCCCAATGTTCTCATGATTTTGTATGGGTAATGTAAATAAATATGCATGCATTACCTTTGATCATCACAAGAATTTGTATGAAGTTTTTGCGTGCATGCATATTTTTCACACCATCAGCTCCTCCATCCATTAGCCTATCAAGGGAATATTCACAGCTTAGTTATATCCTCCTTCAACCTTCAACCAAACCCAAACCCCCCCCCCCCAAAAAAAAAAAATCAAACGAATACGTCACGCCGCTTCCTAGGGTTTCCTTACCTCATCATTGCCACAAATTCATCACAGTTTATCCTTCCATCCTTGAAAATAAAAGATAAAAAATGTGTTGGACAGTTGTAATTTAGGCATACTTGTTTAAATAATATGGTGTCTTGTACATTTACCGGCTCTAATCTCAATCTAAAAAATTTATCTAATTTGTACGAATCAAAATCTAACATAACTTAAGTTAATTATAAAAGTGAATAATCCGAACTCAAATTGATCTAAAGATAAACTAACACGAACCTGAATTGATTTTGATTTAAAATAACTTAAAATGGTCTAAACTTAAATTATTAATTTAATTTATTTTTTTAATTTTAAATTATTTTTTAATTTTTTAATATCATAATTTTAATATTTTTTTGAAATATTATATTTTCAATTATGATTAAAAATTAAAAAACAAATTAATTCTATTATTATAATTGGATTTTAATTTTTATGTTTTGCTAATATTCCGAATAAATAAAACTTTTATTTTTTTTACTATAAAATAATTAAATATATCGATAATAATTATTTTAAAACAAAAAAAATTAACAATATTTAATAAAACTAATTGTAACACTTACTTTTAAAAATTTTATTATAAATTTCACATAACAAAATCATTATTTTTAAAAATAGGCAAAAATAAAAGCTTTACCTAAGAATCAAAGTAAAAATTAGATTGTAAAAATAATCATGCATACTTAAAGTTATACATAATCAAAATATTTCATCTTCAAGACTTCAAATTATAAATCAAATAAAGCTAGATATTTGTATCTTATTATAATAATTTGCATCTTACTTTATCATAGTTGCTTATCATGTGGTATATTATAAATTAATTTTTTTATAGTTACACATGTTGTTTGATAAATGTGTTATTTATAACTTCAAACTTATAATATCATAGGACTTAAATTAGCTTAGTCAATGTTAGTCCATTAAACAATACTTGCTACTAAATTCATAAAGGAAAATTATTTTAAAGAGTGTCAAAGCTTTATATATACATATAATGATATATGTATGATAAGATTTATATGACATACAAAAGTACCATATATGTCAATATTTTAAGAATTACATCTTTACTTAGTATGAATTTTTTATTGATTTAATTTCATACATTAGGTTTAGAATTTAGAAATATCAAACATAATTAATTAATTTGATTTTGCACTTAATTTATTAATATATTTCATTGCACCTAATATTTAAATTTTTAAGTAAAGTTCTTAAATAAAAATTTAATTGCAAGAGCATATTAATTTAAGTTTTGAAATTTGTTTACTTAGTAAAACTTTTGATATTAAGGTTGTTAGTCAAGGTTCATATCCTTTGACAAATATAAAAACTTACTTTTAGGTACACCACAATACATTTATTGTGATTTTATTTTTATCTTTGAATAAATTCTAAAAAAAAAAAATTGACTCTATCAAATACTTTATTTTATTGCAAACGAATTGTTCTCCTGTTGACTTATTAGTACACAAATGTGTAACCCCAAACTGTCCCCTACCCAATTCTTTTCCAATGCTGTAGGTTGATTTAATTTCTTCCATAAGGCGGCCTAAGACAAGTCCAATTGCGGTAGGCTTGGAAGAGGCTCCTAGACTTGTTGCATGCTTTGGTGCATTTTTTGATGAACTATCAGAACTGCCATGATTGCCGTCGTGGCGTCTCCCTTTTCATTGGGGGGTTGCTACGAGAGCAACAACTCCCCATTACGAAACGGAGATAGAGAGAGATGGGGGCGGCAGGGTGATGGCCTTAAGCAGACGAGAATTTTCTAAATTCTGATAGGTGGTGAAGAAAAAAAAACGTGTTACAGAAAGATTAGAGAGATAGAATTTTCGAAATACCGTCATTAGGGTACACCAGCATCGATTTTTGTAGTAGAAATTGAAGGGGATTGATAGTGAGGGATTTTAGGATTATGCCTGTCTAAATTATAACGAAACGTTCAATTGGATTGTGTTCGAAAAGTTAAAGTGTTGGAAAATGTTTTTTTTTTTTTTTGAGACAAAGGTGTAGAGGATTTCTCGGACAAATATTGTCGAACAGTTTTTCTGTCGGTTGGGGACTTCCATCAATGGCTGAAAACAACGAAAAATGACAGCTACTGAATCAGTTTGCTTCTATTCTTTAGCCATAACAAGTATTCATGAAATAAGTGTATGGATTTTGATTGTCATGCCATGAAAACATGAAGTTAGTCAAAGATCAGATCCATTACTGGCATCCTTCAAGAACTCTGGTAGCCATATTTGTTGGGCAAGAATTACCAGTTTCTCTTGTCTTATCGAAACAAACAAGAATAAGTATGGAGGAACAGATCCAATATCCAGGATTCAGTTTTCAACATTGTTCATGATTCAATATATATATATATATATATATATGTTCTTTATTTGCCCCTAAGATTACGTTGTTGGAATGAGATGAGATGTCCTTGCCTGCCGCAGTCTTAGTCTTTTTATTTAAAGTTATTTAAATAATTTTATCATTTATATAATTATTATTTTAAATAAACTAATTATAAGTTTATTTAATAACAATATTATTTTTGTATTAAAATATTGAAAAATATTTTACTAATTTTAATTTTAATAATTTTAAATTATTTATTAATTTTTCAAATATGATATAAAATTTCATTATATACTAATTTTAATTTAATGTTTCCAATAATCATTCATCCTTCACATTAAAATTCAATTTCCTACTACCACTGCTTTTGTTACCAAACACCCATCTTATTATTAATTTTAATCTTATCATTAAAGTGACTAATCTTATTCTTACAGTTACTTTTAATCTTATTATCAATCCAAATAAAGTTGTAATCAGCATTTTAATAATAAAAACAAGAGCATAGCAGATCAAGGGTTTTTTTTTTTTTTTTAACAATAAAACTAAAGGTTCATTTGGATTCTCGATAGAAGGCACCTTGGTGTGGTGAGGGTGCGTTATACGGAGGATCAAAATGTATGCCTTTTACCAAGATCCAAATGAACCCTGAAAGCATATAATAAGTTATACGTAAAATTTAATTTCAAATAGACTTGCTCAAGGATCTGATTATCCGTTTAAATTCGAAAATCTGTCCGATATTTTAGAGAATTTAGACAAGCATATTAGGCCCGAAAAATGAGCTTGGATAAAAAATTAGGCCCGATTAAAAAATAAGACGGGCCTAAATTCAACTTTCAAAGCCCGAACCTGGCCCGGCCCATTTTACTATTACATTATATATTTATTTTATATTTTATATATTATGTAATTTTTGTCATATAAACAATACATATATATAACATTACAGTGTAAACTTTAAAAACTAAATTAAATTATTTATATTTATAAACTTAAAAAAGAAAATTATTAAATTAATAAAAATTAAAATTTTAAAAAAATATAATATAGAAGGCCTTAAACGACCTTTAGACTATCTATTTACAAATATGAGCGGATTTGGGCAAAATTCGAAACCAATATTTTGGGCCGGGCCGGACTTGGGCAAACATATTTAATGTCAATACCATACTCAAGCCCGGCCCGAATTTGATCCCGGCCCGACCTATGAGCAAGTCTAATTCCAAATAATCAAGTAACAAAATCTTAGATAATATTTATTGTCAATGTAACTCTGTAACATGGAGTGCAAAGCCAAAAAATATGGAGTAAAATTCCATTACAGATCTGCATATGGATGGTGAAACCATGTTCATCAAGTAATCACACATATTTTGTAAAGGGAAAGCAGATTAATCCATTGTTATTACAGCTTCAATATGCAAAATCCCACCTCAAAGTATAAAGGGAAAATTTTGTGAATAAAACATAAGGAAATAGGAGCAATGGAGGCGTTACAGAATATCAGTAAGTAGGAACTGATGGATCGACCTTGGTCGCGTACGCATGTATTCCCCCGGATAGATTAAACACTTTCCTAAATCCCTGAGCAAAAAAAAAAAAGAGAGGAAATTAGTCGAGAAAGAAACGGCAAACACAGAACAAAAAAGCACAAAAGAAAGCTGAGAAGGAAGAAAATGAAATGAAAGATAAACTTGCAGTCAAGGAAACAGAAACTGGACTGGTCTCAACTTGAAAAGTTCACATCTATGCACAGGGCGGAAGAGACTAACTACGTGGTTCATGGATTTGATTAGATCTAAAATTAGATGCCTTACATTGCGCCCAATAAGAATCACAACGTAAGCATTCAATGATATCGTAAATTACTGCACAAAGTGGGTAGCGGATCATTGGTTTTTCTAAAAACGAAAGGTAGAAGAAAAAGGAGTTATAATTCACAATGAAACCGGTGAAAAGTGAATGTGAATTCCAAAGAAACAAATAGAAGAACTGTGAAAGATGAACAAGTGCAAAACGGAGAATGTAAATATGATAAGCTTAACCTGAGTCTGTAACCACTTGGCAACCTGTAATGACCGCATGCCATGGTGACACTGCATAACACATTTTAACACGATTAAATTGTAATATCAAAGTTAAAGAAGAGAAACAAGCAGAAAATGCAGGAGCAACCGTTGATTATTAAATGCTAAAAACTAATCATAATTAACTGGAGTCAAAAGCATCCTTACAACCAGACTAAAGAACTCGCCTCGAACAATGCCACCCAATCAGAAGAAATATCATTCTATTAATCTATTAAGCAAAACTTTGAAATAATTTAAAATGAAAGGAATTTATCCAATGAGTTTCCACAGAGTAGAAATTTACTCTAATAAAAACTGCATTGAGCTTCCTTGACAAAGATATACTGAGTCCAGCTTATCCAAATTTCAGTGGATGAATAGTTCAATACTGGTGGGATTTAGCTTTGAGAGGCATGAAATGACCACATGGTTGTGGCAGGATGAACATATCATACATCCAGTACACAAAAAGAAAGTCTGAAAGACTAGCAGATCCATATAAAACCTCCAGGGCTGATTACTGAAGAAAAATTAGATCCACAGCTGCCTCCCCCGACAAAAAAATAAATTAATTAATTAATTAAAAAGTAACCTGCTGAAACTGTGGAGACACTCACCCAACTTGAAAGGTGTTGTCCATTTTGATCCAACAGTCTTTACGGTTTTGTCTTACAAAAAGCACCTCACTAAGTATAGGCTTAAATCTCTACATATATATCATAGCGGATCATTTTTCCCAATGTGGGATTAGGGGGCGTTACAAAAACTAAGTAGAAGCTATAAAATCTCGAAAGAATGGAGCCTAACAAAAAAATAAAGACTATAGAAACTAGGAAAAACAGAAAATTCTATTGGAGATCCAACCTATTTTTCCACAAATGGGAAAGGAGCAATAACACCTACAAGGCCACAGATGATGCACCAAATACTAAATCTTAGAACATCGTTTACTATCCATTTACAATAATATACATGACCCTGCCAACAACTAAAAACAACAAATTCAAGAAATAATTTTATAGATTCTTTTCGGGAAGACAAATATGTTCATAATTTATAATCAGATGCCATTCATTTTCGTTTGCTAAATCCAGAAAAAATAAATCGTTGAAAATCTTGGCGTTGACAAGAAAATACTCACCATTACATATGTATCTTTCGTTGGATCAAATTTGCTAGTTATTTCTGGTCCCCAACTTCCAAACTGGCGGAGAGGAAGAACCTGGAATCCTGGCAAAGAAGCTTGAGACCTGTCAAGTCAAAAAGATTGAGACATCAATTAAAGCTGCCATCATCCTCGTCAAAGGCAAAAACAAAATGCACAACCTTAGTGTGAAACATTCCAGCTCTATAGTGCCTTATGGTGATATAATTCGCTAATAGAATTATAGGTAAAATATTGTAGTACCTGATTTTGTTATGCTAATAAAGGTAAAATTAACTGAACGATAAAAATTCTGGTTTATAATAGTATCATGATCATTAAGGAGACTTAAAAAGTGATTCCAGTTTCTTTTTCAATTATAAATAGGAAATTCCAAGGAATATTTTTCTTATCCCCGTCAAATACCATAATTTTTAAACTACTCCATTTCTCTTGCATCTGTTTCATGACCTAATGCTTAAAAGCTTCATAACAAAGCTTTAATCAATTAAGAGTAAAAATTCTTTCCCACAATATTACCTACACTGAGCATTTAGAGTAGTTACGCCATACTTGTTATAATTGTTACACCTTGAGGAGGAAGTAATTCTAGTAACTTTGTTGTCAATCTCATTCATCTTTTAAAAATGTAAACTTGGAAAAATCCGAGTAAATTTTTTTTCCAGTTATGCAAGCACACAAAATAAAATATGCAAGCATACACTTCTTCAGGTTCCCGAACATCTATCAACTGAGCCTCTTCAATGAAACTGGGGTCTTGCATTTTTGCATGAAACTCCTCTGGTTGAATGTCTTTAAGCAATGACTCTTCCCTGAACCAAGGTAAAGGTGCGTTAGAACCCGCTTTCTTTATCAAGCACAGGTTTCAATTGGGCAGAGTGCTCCGAGGAATACCTCTCAGATAGAACTTGTAACAAGTGCCATCCATAATTAGTTTTACATTTCACAACTTTGTTTAAAGGTGCACTAAACGCAGCCTCCTCAAATTCTGGTACCTGATATAGTTTACCATGATAAAAAGATCAATCAAACATGTTAGCAATTAAATTTCGACCCTTCTCTTCTTGTCTAAATTGCTGTTAACATCTAGGAAGAATTAAATCCTGTATATGTTAAATTTTCAACAAGCAGACGGATTAAACTGAATCAAAATGAGTATAACAAATATATTTTCTACAGGGGCAACAAAATGCACAAAAGCCTACAGAGCATCATAAGGGTGAAATCTACAAGTAATCAAGATATGTTCTATGGGAGATTTCTCAGTTTGCAGCTAATGCTCTAACATGCATAAGCAAATCTGACGAAAAATGTGTGCTATATGGAGTATGGACTGTTAACTATGCCCTTACATGAATAACACTTCACAGTCTAAAGCAACTGTAAGCAATTGACAAAGTCCGAGGAGAACGATAAGGGGAGATACAACATGAAAGTTTACATCAACACATTGTATTTTCGAACTTGAATTAATAAATCATTTTTTGACCACAAATGCACAAATAGGCATTATCAGCATGGTTAACACCTAGTATTTCCAAATTTTAAACTCAGTATTGGTTGACTGTTTGAATCAGCAAAATCCACTTTATGGGACTTGTTATTAAATACATGAGAATAAAAGTTCGTTACAATCTTCAAATTCAAGCAGGCCCTGCAAAGTGACTGCTTGAAGATTGTCTCCTTTCTAATAGATATCAAGAACTATGTCCTAAATTTTTACTACTAATAAAAGTTTGAAAGTTGCTACTGCAAATTTAACAACAACTAGGTAAGATTCTATCTTCGTCATGAGTTCAAACCCTCGGAGCAGCCTCTCTGTTAAAAACAGGGGGAAGGCAAGGTACCTTAAGACCTTCCCAAGACCTTGGTTATCCTTGTGCACTGGGTACAAAATTTTTTTAGCTAAGATTATCTCTGTTACTTGAACTAAAAGGTGAGCATCAGCACGGGTACATGTCTAACACGAGTATGTTTAACTTTTCTAAGCTTTTCAATATATTTGGAGGGTCGGACCTCCACATCAATGTCTATTGGATATGTGTCGGACACATGTACTTCAAGGAAAAAGAAGAGTCAAAACAACATAGAAGATTCTTAATATATTTTAAACTCTTCAAAGAATAAATATTTAAAAAAATGGTGAATTCGCATACCATTTGTCCCTTTCTCACCCAACCAAGCATTCCCCCCTCTTGTTTGGATGGACATATTGAGTATTCAACTGCAAGATCACTTAAATCCTCCCCTTCACCAAACAAATAACAAAAAATCAAAGTTAAACTACTTGTGGAAGTTAAATATCATAAAAGAAACATCAAAATTGGCTTTAATCTATGCTCTATTTTGTTGTTGCCTTAAGCATTTAGTTTCATTTTTCTAAAAAAGGAGCTATAAATCAAAAGCACATGATAGAAAATTAAATTAAAAATTAATTAAAACTGAACAAATGACTAAAATACTACAAAACCAATTCTGATAAAATTATTTTATATAGAGATAAAATCATACATTATTCTGCATTTAGATAAAAGAAAATCAATTGTTAAGATTTACTTTACCCTAATAAATCATAGCACGTTTTGTGGTAATAATCAACAAATCCAAAAATGTGATAATTTTCAATAACATACTCTATACTCTAAATATTCAGCTAACAATTAATATGAGAGTCTAAAAAAAAACCTCCTGCAATTCTCTGCTGAAGCTCTAACAAGAGCTTCTGGTCATCTTCTTTTAGAAGTAAGTGCTGTACCAATATTTCTCTGCTATCTCCATAGCTACTCTCTGAATTAAATGAAGCTGCTAAAAGATAAGCAAAACCAAGTTAGAAAAAAGTGAAGAAAAGAAGAAAAAAGAACATGGGTTTTGATAAAAATCACCAACCTGATCGCCTGAGTTGTGAATGACGACCCACCATGGGAGAGAGTTGCCGGAGAGCAAGAGATGGAGGATAAGCGCGAGAGGGTGTGAAAGGTCGGAAGAAAAAAGAGTGAAAGGCTGAGAAAGTGGAGAGTTTGTGAAGAGAATAAGAAGGGAAGGAAGAGATGGCAAGAGTTGGAACCAAAGATTGCCTGAGAGCAATGAAAGCTGGCGATGCTATGGGTGGGAAATGAGTTGCTCTTAACATTGTTTTCCACTCTTCTTTACGATTTGTTTCTGACTTGTTCCTGCTTCATGGGAGGATGAAGGAGCGACCAAACTTGATTTACCTCGTAGATTGTTAATACAAGAAAATAAGGGGTTTTGGGTTTTTGGAAATTCGATCGAGACTCGAGAGGGGCTGGCAAAATAGAGCTGACCCAATCCAAACTGAGAAATGGATTGACTAACATCGACTCAAAAACTGGACTTCTCATGGATTTGAAACCCAAAAGCCAAACACTTTTAATGTTGGAGGCCACGTTTAGCAATTGCTCTGACGCTAGCCAGCTCACTTGCATATATTTAAATCTATCAGTTTTGATTTAAATTTAAAAATTTTAATTAATTTATTTGATTTCAAATTTGATCAAATCATTTTGATTGAAAAAAGTTAATAATTGAAACCCCATTGAACCCAAATAATTTAATTAAACATGTTGAGCTAATCCCTTGTAATCAATTGTCTATTCAATTGATCCGAATTTAAAATTTTTCATACACAAAATAATTAGAATTAAAAAATAATTTGAAAACTTTAAGATTTAAACTCAGCATGAAATAAATCTGATCCACCCAATTAATATGAATATTAATATTTGTTGTCACATGAATATATTATTAAATATTTATATTTACCAAATAAAAAGTTTATGAATTTTTAATTAACAATTGATTTAGTAATAAAAATTAATTAAATAAAAAATATAAATTATATTATTTGGTGTGTCCTTTGTGTTCACGATAACTAAAGAAAAATTTTGTAGAATTTGCTTTTTGTTTATAAGCTCTCTCTCTCTCTCTCTCTCTCTCTCTCTCTCTCTCTCTCTCTCTCTCTCTCTCTTGTAAACGCCAACTTAAGCACAAAACAATGGAAGTAAAATGTCATAAAAGAACCAAACAAATAACTAAAATTATTTAAGGAAACAAATGCAGACATATTTCTTTTAATAGATAATAATGCAAGTTTTAAAATTTATATCATAAGACCCTTTTACTGCACAGGCTTAGCCCCATAACCCATACAAAGCAACAACTTTGGTCTATATTGTATGAGTGTCATTCGGCTCGCTTCAGACACTCTCTTTTCTTCATTGTATTCGGTTATTCCCATGGATTTAAAGCTGAATTTCCTTCTAAGGTTAGGCTTAGGAGGCCTTGACTCTGTTGCACTTGAGCTTTTAGGCTTGTCCTCGGTCCTTGTTTTTCTCATGGACACGCTCCTGAACAGGAAATCCTTGATTTTCTGGCCTTTGGTTTCCTTTGCAGTTTCTGCTGCTGCCGCCCTTGTTGAAGTCATCATGCTTGGTTTTCTGGGATTTTCATGGCCTGCTTTCACAAGCCTTGCTTTTCTTGCGAAAAGAACTCCTTTAGGTTCTGCTAATTTTATTGAGCTTTTCTTCACTTCTTGTTTCACCTCTTCTTGACGACCCACCATTTGCCTGTTTTGATCTGGAACCCACATCAGAAAGGTTGATTCATTGCTCTGAATCCTCTTGTTTGAGTTAGATTCTGATTGTTTCGTTGGTAATATGAGTCCCATTTGATTTATTTGCTGCTGGCTTGAGCCTGACAACAAGTTACTGGTTTCTTTTGGAGTTTTCGGCTCCCTAAACGGTGACATGGACCGAGATCGTCTATGATTTTTTGCTTGAGATTTCCCAACTTTTTCTTCCTTGACATTCTTCAAAGCTGCCATGAACGGATCAAAATCATCATTCCACAAGCTCCTACGTTGAAATGGAAGTCTTAGGACACCAGTAGGCGACCTAGGGGACGACAAAGTCGAGCTTTGTTTATCAAACTTCTTGTCATTATTGGGATATTGAAGTCTCGGCGGGGGCTTCAGGGGCATCACTTTCCCATCAGCAAAAAGTTCATCCGCAAATGCCATGGCAGGAAGTGATTCTTTATGACCATGGTTTTGAATTTGATGCGGATCCTCCGATTGGGACTCAAACTTCCGCTCTGACGCAACTTCATATTCATCAACGTTGAAACGACGACTGGTTTCAAACTCGAACTCATCAACATTGGAACTTGATGAATTTTCACAAGTGTTTGGTGTCGTTGGCTCGGTGTCAAGATCATATGCAGCTTTCAAGTTCCTTCTAGTGGGACTTGTCGGGACGCTAAAAAAACACAAGCCTTCCAGGCTGAATCTCCTCGGCGTAGCTGGGGCACTCAAATAGAAAGGAACGTTAGGTGTTTGAGGTGTCAAACTCATACTTTCCATCCTGCAAAACCCTTAGATGGTTATCAATTTCAAGACTGTTTAGCTAGCTGGGAAAACAAATTCTGAAAACAAAACCCAATTTTTTTTGTTCCTCAATTGAAGGGAAAAACCCCACATGACGTGTATATATATATATATATCAAAAGCTTGATCAACAGCCTTCAAATTATACTTCAAAGTATAAAACAAGCTACTAGTAAAGATATTGAGGAGAAAATCCCGGTTCATGTCCCCTACCTATCTGTTTCCAACAGCTTATTGCAAGAACTCAAGATTACATTCAAAAGGGCAAAACTTGTTTATCGTCAAAGATGTTATCAATATGACTAATAGTTTATCATTTTCGTGACCAAATAAAATCGTAAAGAACTATGCCAAAGCTTGTTGTTTTGCGAATGATCCAAGATTAGATGTTTGTCTTGGAGCATATACCGTTGCCTCAAGATACTTGGGTTTGTAATTTGTAAACAATTGAAAAAAAAAAATATATATATATATATATATGTTTCTGCCAAGTAGTTGTGTCTTGATTTAGATTTTAGGTATCGTCCTAAATGATTGCCTTAGGAAAATCAAACATCTGGATTTTAATTGTTAAGTACAAAACTTGCGGTCACGGAGTTTGATCGTGTTTGACACAGTTTGGAATCAATAATAAATAAATCCAGCCACTAGAAACCAGTCAAACTGAAAACCTGCTCGTGATAGATTCCACAAGCAAATTATGAATATGATGCAAGAACTATAGTTTCATAACAAAAAACAAAAGAACAGCCTCAAATTTGCATGGGTTTAAGAGTCTTCTAAGTTTAAGCAAAAGGGTTTTTCAAGGAGCACCCTCAAGCTCTCTCCTCATGCTGCTGCTGCTGCTGCTGCGCTTAAGGGGACTTGGTTGGACTCTTTGTCTTGCCCTTTGCCGGACACCCGAGAGGATCCCACCCGGCCGGACCAATGCGGATTCCAGTTGGGTCATTGGTATGGACCGTGACCTCTCTGGTGCCTTGGCCACTACTTTTGAAACCTGACTCCTCCGGTTGCTCTGCCCAGGTACATTATGCTCACAAATTTCTCTTCTTCTCTTTTGAGTGATTGGAAAAGTAAATCTTAAGTATTACTCTTAGCTAATTGGAATAAAAATTTTGCATGGGTTGGACATGGATTTTCTTGCCTGTTCGACTTGGCAACATAGTAAAACAAAAAAAAAAAAAAAAGTTTAGATACCGGGTATATTGTTCAGTTGATTTGAAGTTTAAAGGCCCCAATTGGTATATATGGTCATATGATTAGCTATGCGTAAAAACATGGTTCAAATTTTACTTTCAACTCCATTGATGGAGCTTGCCTTACTTCAGGTACTGCAGCATATGTTCAGTAATATATATATCCCCTTTCCAAAGGATGGGAAACAGGTCAGTATTGTTACCACACAACAGAAATTTTTTTGGACCTTATCAATCATTGTCTTATTATTCCTTCATCATCTTGATTGCTGTTATTTCCCGCCTCCTTGCAACTCTAATTTGCTATTCTAGGCTTTTAATTGATGCTATCTCTGTGTTGTCCTCTTGTAAATTCGGTTGGATTAAATGTTTTCTTAAGTTGTTTTTACTTTCAGTACTTATGGAAGCTTGTTAAGGCTTGGACTACACCAAGGGAGTTGGTTCTTTCTCATCGCGTAAAATCCGTCCAATATCCAAGCCTGAGACCTTCAAGCGGAAATATCAAGCTCTACTAATTGGCTATCTGTTTGTGGACTTATAGCTTTTTTTCCTCATTCTCATACATTCATCAGTACGAAAAGACATGCCGGATCAATTGCTTTGCCATCCTCACAGAGTCTTGTACAATAGCAGGAACCAACAAGTTGAGTGGTTAAAGAGCTTTCTATATAATAGACCTTTGAGTCTGGTGACTGACCATTCCCAATGTTCTACAACTGAAAGAAAAGCATCCTGCAGAAGTACCAAAAACTGATGACCATAAATATGCTGCCACCAAACATCTTCAGTGATTCATGCAGTGTGCATAATGGATCACATGCTTCTCGTTATTCACTACTCTAAGCAAATAGATCTTTCAAATTGTTTCGACTAAGAAAGGTCTCCCTAATATTTTTTTTTTTTTTTCTTTTTCGTAGATCTTCTCTCATTGGCATATGTTAACCTGGTTATTTTTCTCATTGGCTTCTGTTTTTCTTTTTAGCTTCTTAAGGAAGGGCTGAGGCTCTTCTCATTGCTTCATATTGAAAAGGGCCCAGGATGAAGGTGGATCCATTACGTGTTCGTGGAAAAATTGGTTCCATTCCCATAACAAAGTCCATCTTTGCATTGCTGCAGTTTGAACTGTTAACCGTCTATTAAAGCTGATTTGAATGGTTAATGGCATGAAATAGGAGATTGTAGACTGCAGCTTGAAGATTGTATTCGGAGAGCTCTAATGTCTATCAAGCTTATCAAAAAGTAAGCTGGCTTGATTGGAGTCTATGTTGCTCTACTCTTTATTTTTCTTAAAGTACTTAATGTCTGATACATTTTCGGATGTAGATATGAAAATATAACCTTCAAAAAACTCTCCAAATATATGAAAAAAGCACAGAAAATTTTGAATATATATATATATATGTCAGATATGTACCCGTATTTAATATTTACACTTGAGTCCAAATAACATAGATTAAATTTGTATGATATTATTGTGGAATCCATGTCCTTACCAAATCCTTGCTGTCTTAGTTAGCATATGAAGGAATATTTGAGGGAACCTAAAATTTTAAACAGAAAAGCATACCTATTGGAAGCAACTCGCAAGTTCCATTCTGCTTGCAGTTCCCCTGTACAATTTTGTGTTTATATTTCCACCATTATTGATGTGATATATTGTTATAATTTAACTGTTAGACTGTTGGCATAAATTCTCAACACATTTTCAGTTTTCGTCCTAGTAAGTAATTAGGATACATGCGAAAGCAACTTCTGTTGGTGGATGTTGGCTTTGATGCTATAGATATTAATATTAGCTCTCTGAACTCCATGATCAGTTGCTCATAAGATTTGCTTTGGAAGGGGGTAACCTTCTTGTTCCCTACCAAGCATCATTGAAACTAGAGGTGTTTATGGTCACATCACAGTCCGTAAATTTTTTTCCTTACCCAAACCCGAGTTGGGCCAGTCAGAAAGCCCATTCATTATGTAAAATATTGGAGCTTTTGAATCAACTGACATAAACATACAATTCAATTCCATTGATGCAGTGCAAATCTTTCCAGCCCTAGGGTCCTTGTAACTAAGTGCACATACAAAATTTTAAAATGTAGGACTTACCATAAATAAGAAGAGATTCTGAAAGCAAAGATTAACCTTTGCCATCTAAAAAAAAAATCCTTTTCCTGTCGAATATGAATCATATGGTTGCAAAAACATTGCATACAAGCTGGTAGTTAAACCATTTTTCAGATTAGATCTAATTCCTTTCTTCCACCCTCATGCACTTTACTATCTTCTTTAGATATCTCCAGTCATGAATTAAATTTTCCACAGTCCAATGATATTCAGCACGTCTAAGCTCTAGCAAAGTGTGATTTTATAAATAACTCCTTCAAGATTTCCAACCAAAGACCGTGTCCCGACGACCCTCATGTACTTTACTAGCTTCTTCAGATATCTCCAGTCATGAACCCTAGTTTCCACAGTCCAATGATATTCAGCACCTCTAGACTCTAGCAAAGTGTGATTTCGTAAATGACTCCTTCAAGATTTCCAACCACAGAACGTGTCTGGGCTACGTACATTTATCAGCATACCATCTCGAGTAGCTTCGGAAATAACCATTAAATCCATCTTGCGTATAAATTCCAACATGACTGTACTTTAAAAAAAAAGTTGGACAGGAAAGAAAAGCTTAGTCTGCAACAATTTGACATGAGAATAACTGTAAAAACATGACACCATGCTTGAACCAACAATATATCAACTAGAATATCTATCAGGCATATTAAAGTATCAAAAATGAAAAAGAAAATCCAAGAGAAGGTTAAATTTCCAATATAACAAAAACCAGCATAAATTCAAGTGGATATAGGCAGCTTTTGTTCTAATTATAGAAATCAAATCACTAAAAAAACAAAAAATCAATGACTGAGAACAAAAGGTACAAAAGCAATGTATGAAACAATTAAGGCAGAGCTAATCAAGTTTAAATTTTAAAAATCATAATTGCTGTGGTCCTTTCAGCTAAGTCTAAACAGCGTTGCTAACTCTAACAAGGTTAAAAATTCTTATAAGGTAGGAAGAAATCCTCAACCTTTGCTTTTGCTGGATAGGGTAACAAGTTTGTAATACGTTTGATTTCCAAGAACACCCCATTTATATCATTTAAATTTTTACACTTTTTGGAGTTAAGCTATGAGGATAAGTTGTCATTTTCACAAAACTATGCAAGTATTAATCTCAGTGAATGACAGAAACCCTAGTGGCAATCAGGGGTGAACTTTTAAACATGGATAAGATTACAATTTGCCTAAACCACATAACTTTACCCTAAATTTAAAATGATAATTCACTCAATAACAAAATAAGAACCAAATATATGGTCATGCTTAAAGGGTTATCTGCATTTTTTATATACTTCTTTCATTGCAAAGCTAACAAATATGATTTAGTAACCACAAGAGGGAGAAAAAGAAAATATAAGACTTACATTTTGGCTCAGGATACATATGCCAGTATGAATTTGCAATGGCCGCGTCCCCTGTTGCGTAGGAACTGTTCTACAGTATCAAACAGCAAAAGAACACTTGACTGCTGGAAGCTTGGATATTGTCAAGGGCAAGTTATTATATTTCAAGTTGTCAAGTGCAGCTACTAGAAAAGAATGATTGAACAATGAGAGAAAGGAAATGCTGCTTTTTACAGCTATTAAGTTTGATGGCAGTTTTTATGCAATTATAGTAATGGTCCAACCAGGTCAGCACATGACCAAACACCATTTAAACTTGGGTCTACTTTTATAGACCACAAAGCAAAACACACTTCTGCTAAGATAGCCAACATCTACTACAACCCGACTGCACACGGAAAGGCACGATAACTAGCAGCTAATCTAAGTTATTAGCAAGGAACAGATTGTATGGAATATAACGTTTAAATGGTGTTCAATTCTCAAACAATCATGATAGAGCTGGTTAATTCCTGGCTTTTGCATTAAGCTATTCTCAATTTCATCCTATAGAAGCTCAATCTTTTGCCTTGTATAAATTGCTTGAGAAAAGAATAGTTAGCAGTAATCAGGATATAAATGTTAGCGCCAAGTATCCAATCAAAATCTCCCGGATATGTGTAAAATCCTGTTAATCTGATCTGAGTTTCCCCACTCTAGCTTCTCAGCTTCTAGTGCTGCATGTAAGATGTGAAAAGAGGACATGAGCTAATCCACAAAATGAGCATTAGCAATCGAGCTTATTTCTCTCAGCAGCACAGCAACCAGGATTTTCAGAAGATGCATTCTGCTCTATGTTTCTCCTCAGGATCTGTATATGATAAGACAATGGGAAAATTAGAGATAAGAACTACCAAATGTGCACCTAGCACTCAAATTTAATTTTATTATCTTGCCTTATGCACTTCTTCATTATGATCAGTCAAAAGAATTTGACAACAAAATCTGCTGCAGAGCAAGCCAGTAATACCTTATATAGCAGGTGGCAGTAATCATATCAAGTTATGCAGGTAAAACAGAGGATCGAACATATAAACTGCACAATGAATTGATGAATGATATGAAATCCCATAGAACATAATCAGAAAACAAACTTTTGGAGAATGAGAGATGGTATTGGGACTACAAGCTGGAGCAGCAAAACCTAATCCTTCAAACATAATTTTGATACGTTCACTTAAGCATGCTGAAAAATTCATTTTTTCATAATAATCATACTATAAAACTCAAAGTTGCAAAACGATTTGATAATAAACAACGGACACAAGCAATTCGAAATTGAGTTTTCCTTGAGTTAACTGTTTGTACACACATAGACTGCTAAACGCACTCAACATATTACTTCAAAAGCAAGCACAAAAACTTGAGATCTCACCAATTAATCAACCATCACAAACCAGCAAAAGTCTGGAGATGCATTGAGCATCCGTAATCAATCGTAATCAAATTCTTGTATATTAATTTTCACCAGAAAAGTAGGCAGAGGAAATAGGGGAAAAGGCAACTCAATGAACAGAACTCCTTGGTCCCTTTTCTTGTCAACCAAAATATCCGCATGACAGCAGATATACATACAAACTACATCTGCACATAAACATAAACTTCATGCTCCGTATTAGTAAATACTGCAAAAGTAGAGGGCAGGGAAAATAACAGATTATATGATATCACCTTTCAATTCCATCAATCTCCTCAATGCAATAAAAAGGTGCCCAATTTTAAAGCACCAAAACAACGAGCGGTAATTTAGAGGGATAAGCACATATAAGCAAGGATTCATTCAGGTTGTTATCCAGCTGTGAAATGCAATGCCTTGAAATTTAAGCATTAGTACCTTGCAAATGAAAAAAAAAAAAAATGAAGCGAGCAAATATGACTTACCTACACCAGAGCCTAATTCAATCATGGAACATCCTTGAAGCATCTCAGCACTTTTAGAGAGATAATCACTCAAAAAAACAGCACCAAGCCATACCAATTGCCCTGTCAAATCAATATCAGCTGTTTCACAAATAGTTAGTATCTTAAGTATACAATTTCAAAGCAAATACTACCCAAAAATTTAAAAAAAAAAGAAATAAAAATTGAACGAACAATAATTAAGAAACATAACAACGATATCAATGTAATGCTTAACATACATAAAACAGAGCATGAGAGGTCTTTAGCTGAAACTACAATGTCCAAATGATGATGCATCTAATAGCTTTTGTTTTGGTTTTATATTGAATAGAAGTTGCAAATACAAGCTGTGGGGCAGTGCCATAGAATTGCTATAATGTTTGATCAAATTCTGAATGTTAAATTCAAAGGAAAAATAATTGGGCAGTACATGTTTCATTTTTTTCTTTTATTTCCTTAGATCCCAACACTTACATTGCTCTACCTACAATCCAGTTATTCATGAAAATTGCTTGTCAATTAAGATAAAAGAATAACCCTGAAAACTAGACAAAGACCATTTCCACCAGTATTCATTCCACCCTTTACAACAAAATATATATGTATGTCTAATGACAAAAAACATCTCAATTGAATAGTTAAAGATAACCTGAAGTAATTAAGTACAGTATCCCACAACAACAATAACAAAAGTTAAGGAACCTTGACGACCCAACACAGGATAAGTTTAGTAACAGAGAAATGGGTTGTGATTAACTAAAAAGAAACTAGAAGCTAATTGGAGACAAAAGAGCTGAAGAACATGAGACTCAAATGTGAAAGTAGTTAGCTAGTAACAGCAGACATTAACATATAAGATAGATTTTTTTTTTTAAAGGGTGGGGGATTTTCACAGGGAGTAAGAGAGAAACGATCAGAAAATACTTGTCATTGATGAAGAAGGATTCGTTCAACCAAACTATATCTTCTTTCTGATATTGCCTCACCTTTTTTTATCTTCCCCTGGAGAAGTAGAAAGCGTCGATTTTGTGCTGCCCTCTTGCAATTTCCCCCTGTTGCTCTTAGGCAAACGCAGTTTACGTGGACACAGGCCTACAAAATGCATGCTTAGGCCAACCGTACTAGGCAAGATATTGGCCCTACCGATGGACCGTGGGCCAGGTCTGGAGCGAGCTCCATTTTTAATAAACAATTTTAATATTTGAAGAATGGAGAATTCGAACTCTGTTACTTAAATAAAGATAATATGTACCGATTATTAAATTAAATATTTGAGTGTATTTTTTATAATTTTTAAATATCTTTTAAAATTAAAAATTTAACTACAAATATAGTATTTATTCATAAATTAAAACATATAGATTAAATATTAAATTTAAAAATTATATTTAATTATAACTCGAGTTAAATGAATAACTTGAACATTTATAATTTTCTTTTTGATAGTTAGGGTTGCGTTGTCCAGGTTTGAACCTTTACCATTATAACTTAAAAAAATTTAACATTCTATCAAAAGATTATATGATTATTAATGGCCTATTATTTTTTCAAAAAAAAATTGAAGTTTAAGTTAAATCCTTACTTCCTTTTTAGCTTTCAATATGTCTAATAAAAAAACAAGGTGATATCGGCATATATTACATTAAATATTTAATTTTCAACGAAATTGATATTTTTTAGTGTTTAATGTTAAAAAAATAAAAATATTAATAAATATGGAAAAAAATAATGTAGTAATAACAATTTATCCAACCTATAGCTATATCTATGTACATGTTTAGCTGCATGCTGCATATATTTATATTAAATATGTGTATATTAACATCTTGAACACAACTAAAACACTTATCTTGGAAATTTTTCCCTTTTTTGGGGGACAAATGACTTATTTTATTTTAGCTTATGCAATAGAAAAGGAGGATTGACCGAAGCTCTGGATTATTGGCCAAAAACTTTTAAAATTTGTGTATTTTAAAATATTTACATATATCTTAGATAGGATACCCTTAAATTATTAAAGTCAACCAATATTTTGATTACTAAGATATATGTTAGATGAAGTCCATGCACAAGATTACTAATAACAACAAATTAGCATCGTTTAACAAAACCAATTAATGAACTTAGCACAAGTTTGAAAAATGCGCTAATATGCCAAGCAATGTATGATAGTTTATTGATCTCTTCCTAATAGAAGGCTGAACGAGTTAGACTTTAGACAATAAATATGTTTATTTATTTTATTACTAATTAAAAGCAAACAAAATTGGAAGAATTAAACTATAATTATTAACATATTAAAATTTATAAATATAAAATCTTTTAAATATAATTATAACATAATAAAATACATAAAAAATGATATAAATACACGAGTTAATATTTTTTACTTATGTTTGGGGTAGATTTGAATGTGTGAAGCTAGTTAACTTTATAAATAAGTTGGATCTCATTTCTATAAAAAAAATAAAAATTTTAAAATTCACAATTATTTATTAAATAAAATTATAATGGTACAAAATAATTTAAAAAAAGATCAATTAAATTTAAAGCTGAAATGAGCAAATGTCTTCAATTTGAATGAATATCACAGAAACTTTATATATATATATATATATATATATTATATTCTAATAATTCAAAATTTCTCTGGTTTCTTTGAAATTTTATTATTTATCTTAATTTGGTTTCTTTTAATCTTAGATATCAAGTATTTTTCATGCTTAAGTTTTCAAGTTGAAGCATGTGAAAGCTATCATTTTTCTGCAAAATTTTTTATATTTTTTTTTCTTTTTATTTTTGGAACGTTATTTTAAAAATGAATTCAAATAGTAGATACTAATAACAATTTAATTTTTTAGTTATTTTTCTTTCTTAGATTGTTTTTAGTTCTTAGTTTTGATTACTAATTTGGTTTTCAGAACACTTAATCTTGTTTTTGTTTTGGGTTTATTATGACATCAATGAAAAAAAAATTTCTTAGATTTAGAAATGTAGGGAGGCTTTGAGCTATAACTTTTTTTTTCTTAATTATGGTTTAGGTAAGGTTTTATAATTTGAGATTGCGTAATTTTTACTAATTGTTTGGAGTATTTAATTAGTTTCAAATTTCTATTTTGTTTTGATTTTTCATATGTAATATAAATAACTCTTTTAAAAAAAAAATCATTAAAAGTTAAATTTTAAATAAATAGCAAAATTAGAGAAGGATATGTTTTAAAAAATAAAATTTTAAGCGAAGGTAAAAAGTTGGTTTCGAGAATAAAAATAAAGTAAAATACTAGAAACATTGTATTATATCTATAAGTCTTTTTGTGATAAAGAAAATAAAATTAGATAATAAATAATTATCTTATTTCAAATATTAATTAATTTAAATATTTGAAAGATTCGATTAAAATATATTACAATATACTTACTATTTTAAGTGTTATTATCCTCCACCAGTATTATATAAATCAAAGAATTTTAGTAAAAAACATTTATATAAATAGGATTATATAAAATAAAATTAACCATATAAATTTTTTTAATAATAATAAATAAATGATTTTGTTTGTATTAAATTTATAACAAAATAAAATAAAATGATTTTTTTCGATAAAATAACTTGAAATTTTTGCTTTTACTTTTTTTATGTTAACAAAATAAAAAAATTGTTGCCAAAAGTATGAACTCTTATATAAATGTATGAAATGTAAACCTTTTTGTATATTAGAAAAAGCACTAAGAGCTGTAGGTGGATGGTTTAAATTTTTTGCATGTAGATGATTTAAAATATTGACACATATTCACCACCGATAACTTTTTTATTGGATTTAAAATATATAAAATTTTTTATTATTTATCAAATACAAAAATGTTTTAATAAAATTAAACTTTTTATTTATATATTAAATAAATTTTAAAAATAATAAAAAATATTTATGATAGTAATTTATAAATAAAGTAAATAATAATAACTATTTTCATTAATTTAAAAAATTTTATGGATTAAGTTACACTTAAATTTACTTAAATCACTCTCTTTTAAACAAATAATAAATCTATGGCTCTTTAAATTTAATTTTGAATTCTTATTGAAACGTAGGCTATTTACTCGCTGCAATTATTAAGTTAAAGTCCCTACCCAATCCATATATCATAATCAATGGAGAAATTTAGTTTTCTCCTATTAAATTTAATATTTTAATTGTTGTACCTTGAACATATAATAAAATAGCAAATTGGCTAATCGTTATAAATAAAAATTATTAATTTGCTTACGTATTATATTGATGTGAAATTTTTATATTTATACTAGAAAGAATGGAGATCCATGTACTACAGGGATAATTCTTGTATTTTAAATCTATGCAATTTAATCTTTATATTTTTGACATTAGAGTAAAAAAAATGTAAAATTATTAATAATGTTAGTATTTTCTGTTAAAATGAGGACGTGGCAAATTGACTTCTAGCTATACAACGTAGCACATTAAATGCTGCCAATAAATTTGAACTTTTTTTGCTGATGTCAAAAATGAAAAAAAAATTGGTAAATAGATAATATATTGTTTTATATACTATATAAACTCTAAATTAATCTTTTTTAGTAAATACATAATATACACGTACTTATATAATTTTATATCATCAAAACAATTATTATACATATAATTAAATTTATATTTATTGTTATCTTTGGTCATTGTCAAAAAAAAAAAGAATTTATGTTGCATTTTCTCCATCCAAATCCAAGGCATTTGTCTATTTCTTTTCTCCCATTCAATGGAAGGAATCTCTTAAAATTTTTTCATATATGATTTGGGTTAAAATTATGCAACAAGTTTTCATTATAAGTACTTAAAGGATAAAGTGTTTAAAGTGTACAATGGTTAATGGGTTAAAAATTTAAACCAAAAAAATTTAGGTCAAAATAATAATTTAGTTTAAAAATAAAATTTATTTCACATAAGATATTAATAAAAAAACCTTTTAGACCAAAAATATTAATTTTTTTCATTTTCCACATCAGTAAAAAAAAATAATGTTGTTATTTATAACAATACGCTATCTATTTATAAAAGAATAGTTTCATTTTTCTCATTAACAAAAAAAAATAATTTTTAAAATTTTTTATCAATACTTAACGTGCAACATCGGTATATAGTTAGAAATCAACTTATCAAATATTATATTTAATAGACAGTATTAACACCATTAACAATTTCACTCTTTTACTCCAATATCAAAAATATAAAAATAAAATTACACAGATCTAATGTACAGGGATTAATTTACATTTTCTCCTCTAGTATAAGATGTTAAAGTTTACAACACTATCCCAAGATTGACCAAGTTAGTTGAAGATTTAGTTTGTTTTTTATTGGTTATGTTAGTGGAGTTTGCATCTATTTTTTAGCCATAAGTTGTTGTTTTCTGTTGCTAGTTGTTTTTTACATGTTAGTAGTTTAGTTGGGTCTTGACATTGATGTCACGGAGTCTGTTATTGTGTTTTCCGTTTTCGTAAGCCTGTATAAGGTTGATTATTGGACCGAATAAAAACATCCTTTTTATTCAAGTTATGCTGTGAGCTTTTCATCATTAATTGTATTTTTACTGTTCTTGGGTATTAAAGCTTTTGTCCTCACTGTGCTTAACATAAAAATCCCATTTCAGTATGACACGTCAACGTGTTGATGATTTTCATTTATAATAATCGTTAATTAATTTATTAATTTATTATATTTTTAAAGTAAAAATTAAATATTAAATTAAATAGTAAAAGAAAAAATTATTCCTTAATTATAATAGAGGACGAGGCAAGGATTTTAACCCAATTATTATCGTGAGATTTGCTACTTCTAACTAAACTCTATATATTTAGAAATAATATAGATATAAATATAGATGTAAATATAAAGCAATATATATATATATTTTTAAATTAAATTTTAAATTTAAATTTGGATTTATCAATTTTTGCCATTGGTGCAGTGTTTAGGTGAATGAAAGAATAAACTTTGACGTTTTCTTTTTTAAACAAGCCATCATTTTCTC
>JBBYHM010000025.1:8999145-9014701 GCA_038381775.1 Adansonia rubrostipa
TGCCATTGGTGCAGTGTTTAGGTGAATGAAAGAATAAACTTTGACGTTTTCTTTTTTAAACAAGCCATCATTTTCTCATCTATGTATATATAATAATTATCATTTATTGTTTCTCAAGCATGCCTTTACTTCAAAAGTGATCGAAGAAAATATTCTTTAACAGTATTTAATATTTTATTTCACTAATTATTATATAGTATTTAATTTATATTTCTCTGTCGATGCTTTTTTTTATAAAATTTTTGACCTCCATTAATAGTAAATATATCCTTTAAAATATATATTAAAAATTAATATAATAAATAATATAAAATTTTCTGAATAGTTTATTAATAACACAAAAAATAATAATTTATTTTTAAACTTCAAAATCTAATAATTCATCCATCCTAAAATAAATATATATTACAAAGTTAAAGATTTATTATGGAAAAAAATCAATATGTACTTTCAAAAATAGAGGAAAAAAACGTTGATGTGTGGCAAAAACCTACCAATCTTTTTCTAAGGAGGCCTTGACACCAAAATTGGTTAGATTTTCCTAAGTTTTGCGTGGAACTCCATCCACCGCAATTATAATGAGCAGGTAAGGGGACGGTAGGACATCTTGACAAAATCAAATATATGATTTTTATTATACACGTGGCATGATTTTAACGGCGGCTGAGATTTTTTTCACCGAGTTTCTCTTTTCTTTGTGTTTAATATCGACCACACCGTGAATACAGCTCCGCAGGTTCTAGAAGACAAGAGCCACGGGGTTTAAAGTCGCCTAGCCTACTGGTTCCGCCGGTGACCTGGTCCCAATCTCCCACACTCCCATTGGATAATCAACGGTTCACATCTTTTCGAATTTCTTCTTGACTCGTTCTTTGTCCATTTTTTTCTAACATATTAGGCGTATAAGAAAAATAAATAAATTTGATACAAATATGTTACACTTTTGATTTTTTGTATAGTGTATTTTAAAAAATAATACATATAAAAATTTTAAATTTAATAATTTTAAATTTTATAAAAAATATAATACGAAAATATAATAAACATTCACAATAATTATTGTTTGATTATTGCACAATGTATTTTGAAAATAAAATATTAAATGTACCAAAACGAATGTAAAAAATTACACTTTAAAAGTGCCTTTGGACAAGACAAGCATTTTAAATTGCATCAATTTGGGCAACTGTGAATGATTATTTGAATAAATAATTTTCAAAAAAAATTAAATATTAGTATGTGATGAGATAAAATAAAAATAATAATGGAGATAAGAAAAGAAAAATATTGATAAAAATACGCAATATGAGTATCATTCTATATGTAAAACTATAATGATATTATCAATAACTTGAGGAAAGAGAATAATTTTAAAACGAGTCTTTGTCATTATAGTTGCAAAAATAAAAGTTTCGTAAAAAAAGCGTAGTAAATGTTTTTTTTTAAACGATCATAAATATTAATATCCTATTAAAAATCGTAGAATTTTACCAATTCCACTTAAAAGGTGAAATTAGATTGGGAAAGTTGAACTCTCTAAAATTTCTTTTTTAAATTCCAAAAGTTCTAATAATTTTAATTTTTATTTTATCAAAAAATTTATTTTAATTTTATTTTATCTAAAATTTATTTTAAAATTTTAAAAATCTCTCTACAGATAAATTTTCTCGAAATGACTCGTCTAAATGAAGCCCAAGACTTTCTAGCAGAAAATTAAAGTTAAACAAAGTTTGAGCAGATCAAAACATGAATTGATGCGACCTAATATTTAGAATGAGTTCCATGTGCATTAAATTTAGATTAATGTAATTTTCCATAAATTAAATTAGGTTAAGTTTTATATGATTAAATACATGTTTGGATCAAATCATTGTTTTAATATTTGATGGGGAGATTCTTTCATATTAATTTTTTTTTTCTCTTCAAACAGCATCATTGAAAATTAGTGAGACAAAAAAAATTAAATTAAATTAAATAATAAAACCCAATTCAAATGCTTGAAAGGGAGATGATCAATCATTCAAAATGCCTATATTTCATATACTATATAAACAGATCTAAAACTATTTATATGTTTTATTTTTCTAAAAAAGATCTAAAACCATATTTAAATAAAAATAAATAAAGCACAGGAAATCATACCTTTAGAAATTTGTTTTTCTCTTTGTCTTTTGTTTTTAATATTAAATTTTAATTGAAAATGGAAATAAAAACTTGCTTTTGCCAAAAAAGAAAAGTGTATTCAACTTCTAAAAATTATTTATTTTTTCTCACCTAATTTTTTTATGTTTCTTAAAAATTATCAATTTTTTATCTAATAACTTTTACTTTAAAATCATTTTAAATTTCTTTTGTTTTTTTTCCCTCATATGTATTGTAGGTTTCAAATTTAGATCCACTAATAATTCTTGTTATTGAATTTAATATTATGAGTCAAATAACAACATTCAATTAAAAAAAACTGCATAAAGCCAATTTATAAAATAAATAATATATATCATAAAGTTATATTAATAATATAACTGTTTTAGATAAAATTTTATGAATTTATAATACATTTCTCAATCTTTTTATCTACAGAACTATAGGTGCAATTAGCTCAATTTTCCCACTTCTCTATGCTTTTTCTCTCTTTCAATCACCTCATTTTTTTAATATTTAAAGATAATTTAAATTTTAAATATTATTTAATAAATTATTAATTATTTACAATAATTAATATTTTATTAATTTTACTTACACGATGGATATGCATAAGACAAATGAAGCATGCCACCTTGTTGGACATACTGAATTGAACTACATTAAATATAATCTCCTCGTTTTCTTTAAACTAGAAAAATGTTTATCAAAGAATTTAATTGTTATTGTATAAACATTTAAAAAAATTGCAGATAAAAGCAATTTATGAAAAAATGGACGGTGATGATGTAATTAGGCTATTAAAGAAAAGAACTAAAAAAATATATAAATATAGGAACAAGAAAATGACCTAACTTCTAACTGAAAACTACCAGCCACCATTCTCTGCCCTTCCCCTCCCTTCTACTCCAATTTATTATAGCTAGAAATACGAACATTTATTATGGGGATTGACAAAATTTATGTGAAAAAAATTATTTATGACAAAATTTTTTTTAAAAAAAAGATAGTTTTTTTTAAATAAGTAAATATTTTTTCAAAAATTTATTTATTTATATAAAATTTGAAAGACATTAATTTTTTTATTTTTAATATTATACTTTTATTATTTATTTTATTTTTAATAATTAAAGTAGTATCATTTGATTCATGAGATTAAATTCAATCCCATATTTTATAATTAATATTTAAAATATTAAATAAAAAAAATAAGTGGCTTACATTTAACCAATAAAATAGTTTTAAAAATGAGTAAATTTAAATTATACTAGAATTGGTTACACGTGCAAAAGAGAAGAAAAATTATGTAAAGTAGTTTTTAAAAAGAGCGAGTAGTTTTAAAAAAATATGTATTTTATGTTAAAAATATTTTTATAAAAAAATAAAATATAATAATGCCCTTTTCGTATATTAGATATTATGATTTATTTATTTTTTATAATTTCGTTAATTGAATTAATGTTCATATAATTCAGTGATATTAATATATTCTATTATTTTATATTTTTGTTCATTTCTTGATATAATTTTTTCTAATTAATTTGTGTTACTTCAATCACAATATCAAAATAAATTAAAGATTTATAAATAGTATAAATAATAATTTTTTGAAAAAGAAAAAAAAAGGGGGAAAGGTTGGAATAAAAAAAAAAGAATTAATTAATTTAAGTTTGTCCCACCAAACTAAAACAAGAAACGCATTGTGAACGACTCCCTCCTTCACGTTGCGTTACCTTCTCTTCTTCTTTCTACGTCTTTTTATCTAACTCCCTCTTTTTTTGGAAAAAGAAAAAAAAAGAAAAACTCCAGATTCTTTTAAACCCCCAAATTCTAGGGTTTCTCTTTCTTTTTCTTTTATCAGAAATCCTAATTCGGTAATTCTCTCGCTCTACTTTTTTTGTTTTGTTTTCTCTACGTTACGTTTCAGTTTTGATTATTCTTTTCTTTTTTTTCTTTTTTTTTTTTGTTCATGATTTTTTTTCTCTGTTTGTTTACCTAGAAAACTATTACCTAAACGAATGAGGAAAAGGAATGAGAATTTGAATGTTGTGTTTTCTGTTTTGGATTGTAAATTTGATGGATGAGTTCAATTGTTTTAGTTTTTTTTTTTAATTTATTGAAAAGAAAAAAAAAAGGAATATACAGGAGTTTAGACGAAGTTCATTTTTTTTTTTTCCCTTGGAAGTTGAAACAGTGATTCTGGTTGAGGATTTGATTTCTGTTGTTCTGCTGTTTGGTTGCCTAGAAATTTAAAGGAATGTCAATTGGTTAAAAGGCTCAATATAGGCGTGATAGATGTCTTCTTAAAGGACTAAAAGAGAAGAATGTGAAAGTTCCAAGTACAATGTAAAATACGTATTTAGATATTATTTTGCACCCGATGCTAATAATAACAGCATAGAATAGCTTACAGTTGTCGTTTGGGAATTTGGAATATTTTAATTTTGAAAATTTTCTTGCTTCTGAGAGTAAATGCCAGCAATTTTTAACTTTTTGGAATTAGGCAAGTAATTCAGAATTTTCTGGCTGGGGCCTTGAAGACTCCAAGAGGTTAAATATTTTGAACCAGATTTGAGCTTTTTACGTTTGGTGCATTGCAGTTGAACTAGCCTAGGGTGTTTATGAAGATGTGTGTTTAGGAAAATAAAAAATCTTTTCTTGCAGCTTTAGACATGTCTATCTGTGATGATTTTCCTATAACCTGTGGTGAGGAAAATATCTGTGTGTTCAGGAAAGGGATAACCTGTCCTCCCCCTCACACAGAGTTCTTTTATAGAATTCTTTCTTTACATGTGGATGGCGAATAATTCCCTATTCTTTCCTGATAATTGGACATAAGTTTAGTGAGATGTGGGAAGTGCTTTGCATTTTCATGCGTGATTTTGATTTGACTTACAATGTTGTAAGTATAATGTACATTTATTTGCATATTCACTTTTATAATTATACATTGGGTGGTCTGCTGAAATATTTTGAAGAAAGGCATGTTTAAATGAAGCAAATGGTCCTTAATTGCTCTGCCATTATCTCCTCTTCTTGTGAGAAGATCTTATTTAACTGTTGTGGGTGAGCTCTAATTTGTGTTCTGCTTACTTTTCAGCATCTCCTTTGGCTTTTGTTCACTATGTCGAGTTTGGAGGAGCCACTCGGTTTTGACAAGCTGCCTAGCATGAGTACTATTGATAGGATTCAAAGGTTCTCAGCTGGTGCTTGTCGGCCCAGAGGAGATGATATGGGCATGGGAAACTGCTGGATTGAAGGGAGGAGTTGTAGCACATCTGACAGCTGCGAGTAAGTCAGATACTATTACCTGTAGAAGTGTTCCCCTAAGAACACTCATCAACTCATTTTATTCTGCAGAAATTAACTATAAAATTCAGAAGTGATGTATTTTGGGACAAATTTTCATTTTTCTTGATATTTAACAGTTTGATTCAAGTTAAAAGCAAAAATTTTTTCTTTCTGGGAAAATTATTTTTGTGTTATTCATTATTAATATCTTGGTCATTGAAAAGATACGAGAGTGAATATTAATTTGTTATAGTATATGTTGTTTACGTCTATTTTTATATCTCATAGTTGAAGATGGTAGTCTTGGTATCTAGTTACTCAAGCTCAATTTAATTTGGTTCAATTATCCCCAACTTAAATAAGTAGATTGAAACTTGACTCCATCACAAACTCAAGCTTGAATTTGAAATTCAAACTTTCTAAATATGCAAATAAATGTTATATTTGATTTATATATTGTCTTATATCTAAAAATGTTAAAAAGATCAAATTTTGATTAGGACCACTTAAGCATTAAAATACTCGACTTTGGCTTGTCTTATTGCTTGACTACTTAACTTCATGCTTGGTTAATAGTAAATGAATCAAACTTCAGGAAACTTGGGTCGGTTACTCCTCTGGTCACTCATACACCTAAACATTGGATACATCCTGACTCTCAGTGATAATGATTTTATTGACCATCTTGGGTTTCTGTTGGTTATATACTCAGAAAGTACTTGGACTTTTTGTTGTTTTTCCTTTGTCTTTGGTGAAGTCATCAAACATTTGAAGGGCATTAGCACCTTTGTCTGTAAAATTGATTTTAGGGTGTGAAAGGGCAAACATGCATGCTTTTAGTTTTGCCTTGAAATTTAAAGTATGATCTGTTTGGTCAATTGCTGACGTTCCCACTTTTTCTATTGCTTTTGTACCATAATCTGTGAATGGTTAGTTTTCTGCATGCATTAGTTATCAATTTATTGACATTACTAAAATATCTGTTTTCCAGTGGGGATTACGAAGAATATGCAGAGAAAGCATTCCCATGGAGAAGACATGTGAGGGATGTGTCTGAAGGTGAAGCCTTCAATCGAAGGGCTGCAAGCTTAAGCAAGAATGGGATGAAACTTGGACATGTTTGTAAATCAAGGAACTTGCCAGATCAGCAGTATCGCTCCAAGCGCAATGACAGAGGCATAGGCATAACAAACAAGGTAATAGATAACCTGAACAGAACTGTATATTTTTCTTTCTCTTGAAACAATTAGGATTTTCTGTAATATTTGTTTCCTGGATTATTAAATATATTCAATATGTTCTGCCTGTTTGCGTAGAACGTTTTTTTTTTAAGTAGTTCATTATCTAATATTTCTTAAACTCTTGACTTGCTTCATCTAAAACCTTTTATTCATGTGAAGCAGTTTTTAAAAGGTATACCAAATTTTGTGAAGATAGTAGAAGTTGGTCCAAGGGATGGATTACAGAATGAGAAGAATATTGTACCTACGTCTGTAAAGGTTGAATTGATTCAGAGATTGGTGTCTTCAGGATTGCCTGTCGTTGAAGCTACAAGTTTTGTATCCCCTAAATGGGTTCCTCAGGTATCATGGCTTGCTTGTTTTAGATTCAGTACATTTTTTTTCTGTGGTTTCCATTTCATTTGATATGACTAAATGATTATATGTATAACCAATAGTGGATGCATGTGATGTTCATTAGTTGTCCTTAAATTGTCTGTTGTTTCTATTTGGATGCATTTTTTGGATTTCGTTTTCAAATATAGTCCATAAAAAATTGGAGTTGACTTCATAACCATGAGCAATGAGAAAGTTGTTTTGGGTTTAATTACAGATTTTCCTTGGCTTGCAAGGGAATGACTACTGATTCTGCTTCTTTAGCAGAATGTAGTTCATGATTTATGGTCCTTAATTTGAGTAGTTGTTTTCACTAACATCTAATGGGTGTCTGCATTTCCTTGTTTCTCTCTCGTTCTTATGTGTGTGTGTGCGTGTATATATATATATCTGTCAAACTGATTCTACTTGCACTGACTATGGTCTGTTCAGCCTAGTTATTGTTACCGTTTACTCTGCTAAATACTGGCTTTAGAAGCTCTACCAGAACCTACTGTCCTGCCCTCGTTTTAACAGTATGGTAACATTTATGCTTTTCAATCTTTGGCTTTATTTGTTATTAAGCTCCGGTATTTGAAACTTATATCATATATTAAATCTAACTTGGTTAAAAATAAAAAAAAACTAATCGTAGTTGCACACTGTTGAATCTTGATCCTTTGGATAAGAGGAATGCCATGCTATGATCACATAGCCTTCCTGTTAGCCTTCTCTCTGTTTGAAGTTCTTTAATGATTTTGTAAAATATTTTTACTGATTCAATAGACAACTAGATATGCCAAATTGCCAATAAAGAACAACTTTATTTGCAAAATCTTTGTGTGAAGGTCCTTGTTTACTCTCTCATGCTACAGTTATTCTAGGTTTATTGCTGAAACATTATACGAGTTTGGTGACATTCAAGGTGTTTGTTAACCTGTCAAAATTCTTGTAGTTGGTGTCATTCCTCAGATCTCTTTGAAGATCCTCTAATATTGAATATTTCAAGGAAATAACTAATTATCCTTTTCATCTGTGTTGTACACCTTGTTATTTTTTCTTGATGGCTCCTCTTGAATGCAAGAGTTAATCCAATTTAGGAATCGAAAAGTGGATCCTAGCATTGAAAAATGTTTTTTAAAGAATGGAACTAAATTTGTTACCTCTGTTTGCTGTTTACAGCTACATTTTTAAGCTTTGTTGCAATCCATTCTTAGTGTAGCTGCTTGCCTCTTAAAATCTGGCTGACTGGTATGATTCAACTGATATTTATGAGTAAGGATAAAATGCTTTAAGGTTACGATGATATTGGCCACAACCAGGGTAAAATCATGAGTAAAGGTTCTTAAATGCCAAAATCTGCTTGGAAATGGGTGAATCACCATTGAGGAAACAGAAACATCTAGCTGTATTTAGCTGATAAAAGTTTTTATTATCTGACTCATACTGTGCGTTTGGATATAAGGATGAAACTGAGGCAAAATATTGAAAAAAAAAAGTATTTATCATCAAAGTTGAATGCTTGAATGGTTTGATGCAAAATTTTCTTTGCACCGCTCTAGTCTTTCTGCCATAGGTTCTTCACTCGATTATCGTTTGTAGCAAAATAGGTTTTTTCCTCCTCTTTGTGCTGTGTCTTCGTTGGGTTTGCATATGCTTTACCTACTAATGTATGCATATGTCTTGCATGCATATTTATCCCTTACATGCTTACAAATTTATTCTGTAGAAAACAATTATTGTTGGATGCAAGTGAGATCCTTTATTATCTCATGCTGATATTTGAGATAAACTGCTTTTGATTCATTCTTTACCTTTTTATATAGCTAGCAGATGCATATATTTGCGTATGAATATGGAAAAAAGATACATTTATTCCATGGAAAACCAAATATATGCAAATGTATGTATAATCTTGTGTGCAGATATTTATCTATGCATTTGCATGTATTTTAATTCAGAGCCTTACACGCTTACAAATTTATACTGTTGAGAGCAATTATTGTTGGATGCAAATGTGTTACTTTATTTATCTCATGCTGATATTTTAGATAACCTGCTTTGATTCATTCTTTACCTTTTTATATAGCTAGCAGATGCAAAAGATGTAATGAAAGCAGTTTGCGACATAGAGAATGCCAGATTGCCTGTTCTCACTCCTAATCTAAAGGTCGGTAATTTTCTTTTGGAAAAAAAAAATGGGGTTTCAACTTTTTCATGGTGATGTCATATCAATTTCCTAATATGCTGTCTCATATTCTTCCAGGGCTTTGAAGCTGCTATCGCAGCTGGTGCAAAAGAAGTAGCAGTCTTTGCATCTGCTTCTGAGTCCTTTTCAAAGTCAAACATTAATTGTAGCATTGAAGAGAGCCTTGTCCGCTACCGTGCTGTTTGTCGTGCTGCTAAGGAGCATTCAGTTCCTGTACGTGGGTATGTCTTGTATAAACTTATTGTCAATATTTTCATGACTGATAGCTACTATAGCTGTTTTCTCCTTTGTACTTCGATAAAGAACTAGATCCTGTTCCTGAGAAATATCTCCAAGATATTTCCAGGAGAAAGCTTGATAATTAGCTCAGCATGTTTTGCTGGTATAAAAGATGTTTCAGATTGGATTTTTGAATTATAGTTTGTTAGTAGATATTTGGAATTTGGTTTGTAATTAAATATATTTAACTATCCTTTCTGCCATTATAATTCTGAAACGTTGTTCTATAACACATCAAATGCAATATAACTCCTATTGGAATATTTGTTTGTGCTTTATTCATTTTGGCTGGTATGGTGCTGACATTATATGGTGCTAAAATTTTACAGGTATGTCTCATGTGTGATTGGATGTCCCGTGGAAGGAGCAATTCCTCCGTCCAAAGTGGCCTATGTGGCAAAGGAACTTTACAATATGGGTTGTTTTGAAATTTCCCTTGGTGATACAATTGGAGTTGGCACCCCTGGTAATGCTCTAGAGTCTAGACTGTCACCTTTTAGAAACAAAAGCATGTGGGTTGAGTAGGAAGCAATCACTATTAGATTTTTTGTTGCTGCATTTGATTTCTTTTGGAAATGTTTTCCATTTTGTTTCTTTTTGTTTTCCTCGTTTCTAATTTTAAAATCATGTATTACTTTTGTTCATGTGGTAGTAAACCAAAAAGAAAAAAAGTGAAGAACACGAATATTGCAATACAAAACTGAAATGGTTAATTGAAATATCCTATTATTCCATTTCAAAATAAATTAGAAAAATACAACCATTGCAACTGCTTGTTTCATATTATTTTTTTACTACTCTTTCATATGCTTTACAAGTTTGCATACACATAGATGCATGCATGCATTTGTGCATGCTTGCATGCATACATCAATCACATGTACATCTATACATGCATGCATAAATCCATAGATACACACATGCATACCTACATACCTACACACATGCATCCACACGTCCATCCATCCATGTAAGGATGTCTTTCCATACATGCATACTTTATAGTTAGTTATTTTAAGATCTCATTTCAATGAAAAAGAAATATAAAAACCAAATCGGAGTTACGATTTTATTTGACGATTAACATCACACCTGAAGAATTGATGATTATTTGTAATTCTGATGCAAGAGGCATGTGGAATTCTCCGAAAGTCTTTGTCTTCTCTTGGGTTTATGAGTGAGTCGAACATTGGTCCTTAGAATTCCTTGCCATCTTTCTTTGGCACAGGTACTGTGGTTCCCATGCTTGAAGCAGTGATGGCCGTTGTCCCTGCTGAAAAGCTTGCTGTTCACTTCCATGACACTTACGGACAATCTCTTCCAAATATTTTAATATCTCTCCAAGTAAGCCTTAGAACAAACACTATCACGCCATATGTGAAATTATAGCATCACAATTAGTTACAGTTCAAAGCCAGTAATGAGACAGTGTTCCTTTAAATAGTTACTGTCTCACAGCACACCATGCCACTGGTTTGTGAACCCACTGACCTCACAAAGAGATTGTTTGGATTGCGGTCAGAACCCCTTCCGGCTGTGCTGGGGTGGTTTTGACCTAAGTTAACTGAACTCGGGCATGAGTGTTGCATGCGGGTATGTGTCTGACATGAGCATGCTCAATTTTTTCTATGGTTTTCTTATGTATATCGAGTGTCTTTGTAGGATTATATTCTCATATCCGTATCCAAATATGCATCAAATGCGAGTGTTGGACACAAATGCCTAAAAAATGAAGAGTCAAAACATCAAAGATTTTGACCCTGGACCCATCCCAAATGAAGCTTTAATAGCTAACTGTCAATGTTTCAAGTAGTACTGCTATAATTGCCCAAATGGGACAATATTGATTGCAAAGCAATGCCAGATAGTTTTCTTTTCTTTTCGTTGTTCATTAATCTTATGGACTGTTAGATTATTGAAAGGTTATTTCAGCATCTTTTAAAATGTTGTATTTAACAGATGGGAATTAGCACAGTGGATTCATCTGTAGCTGGGTTGGGTGGTTGTCCATATGCAAAAGGAGCTTCAGGAAATGTTGCTACCGAAGATGTTGTGTATATGCTTAATGGCCTTGGCGTCAAAACAAACGTGGATCTTGCAAAGCTCAGGTTGGCCGGGGATTTCATCAGCGACCATCTGGGTCGCCAATCTGGTTCGAAGACAGCCATCGCACTGAGCCGGGTAACATCCGATGCCTCCAAGATATAATAAAATTCCTATTATTATAATTCTATCATGATGATGGTGAATTTTAGCAAAAAGGGGAAGATGATTCATTTCAATCAATGAATTGTGTTCCTTAAAATGAATAATGGAACTAGCTATACGAAATAAAAGATGCCCCCAAAAAAAAAAATATATATATATATATATATATACACATATACTTAGTAATAGTAATTGTTAATTTGGTCAATGTCAGATATATATTATGTTAAACAGTTAAAACTGTTGAAGGAAAAGCTGCCCATTGCAAGGAATAGGAATTGTAACATCTCTAGTTATGAATTTTTGTATTTTTCGTTGAATAAAAGATTCATTAAAGTGTGCTTGATTGAGTAGAAAAGTGAAAAGAAAGGCATAGAGAATGTGTGGGAAAAAAGAAAAAAGGGAAAAAGGAATTTTAAGTGCTTGTTTGATAGACAAGAAAAATGAGAGAAAAAAAAAAGGAAGAGTATCTTTTTTCAAACTTATTCACAAAAGCAAATAATTTCAAGTTGGAAAAAAAAAAGGAAAAAAAATAAAATAAGGGAGGTGTGAATCTAATATAAAATATTTATAATATTGTCCATAATCTTGAAAGTTATAATGATAAAATTATATCATTTTCATTTTTATTTTCATTTTTTATTTTTATTTTTCTGATTTCATTAAAATAATGGATGAATAAATTGTATTTTCTTACAAAATTTTCCTATTTTCTATGAGGCATATCAATGGAAAAAAAAACGTTTTTCATCCTTACAAAATTTTTCCTCTAATTTTCCATTTTTCTAATTCAATCCATAATACTGAACAAAGCATAAATTTATACTTCAACCAAATAAATTATAAAAAAGTTCATTTAATTATCTTTTTGTCTATTATTCTTCAATAAATTTATTATATAATGTCACCATATTCACCAAAGTTAAAAAAAATGAATTGAAGGTCCACTCGTTAAGACTTTTGATTTTGATCCCATTCGTTCAATCTATTGGATTGATGTTTAACTAAATACTAATTTTAATTTATTAAAGTAATTTTCATAAAAAATTAAAAGAATTACTACATAGTCATTTTTGTATAAAGATTACAGTAATTCAACCTTCTTTAATTATTTTTCTCTTATTATTATGAAAGGGAAACATTAGGTGACACACTATAATTGATATTAGGATTTTTTATTGATGAAAAAGAAAAAAAAATTGTTTAAAGAAGTAAAGATTATGTATACATATAATAATGTTTAATTAAGTAAAGATATTTAAAAGGATCAAATTAACAATGATAAAGGTTTAAAACCGATAAGTTTAACAAAATAATTATATTAATATATTAATTTTATAAAAAAGTTGTCAAAATTAAAAATGTTGAGGCCAAACTAGAATTTTTTTCTTTTTAAGAAAGACAATTTCTAATTGTGTTTTCATGGCTTAAGGGGGTTTAAATCGAAAATTTTCGCTTTTTGCTCAGTTAAGAAAGTTTTCTTGAATTTTGGGGGACAAAAGTGAAAATTTTCCTTTTTTGCTTAACTAAGAATCCTTGCCAACGTTGATTTCCTTGAGTTTGGGAGGGGGGTGGGAGGGCGACATGGGGCCTGCACCCCCTAAATTCTCCTCCGAATAAAATATTAATTATATGTAATATATTAAATGATCAAATCGATTTCATTAATTAATTTAATTCTTTTTTTTATCATTTTCATTTGCCATGAACGTGACATATCGTAAATTAGAAATCTAGCCTACGTGAAAGACAATAAAAGGTGTATTTGAATTTTGAACATAAGGAAGGACACAAACCCAATTACAAATCCCTTAAATGAAAATTGACAAAATATCTGCTGACTGCTTCTTTTAAAATATATTTTTGGCCTTTAGGGTTCAATGAAAAAGTTGTATTCCATTTTTAAGTAATAAAGGTTTGGACAAATTCTACTACTAATTTTTCTACTATTTTTAAATTTAAGTTTTAGCTTTTTTCCTATAATTTTTATCTATTTAATATTTTTATAAGTAATTTCTGTATTGTTAGTAAAATCAAAGTCCACATTAATATTTTTAATGAAAAAAATAACATCATTATTAATTAGATAAAAAAATTTCAAAATCATATAGTAAGAATTAAATCTAAAAGAATTATAATACAATAACTAAAACTCATATTTGAAGATGGTACAGGAACTGATGGTCTAATTTATCTTAAAGTTTTTTTTTCTTTTTTAACTAGGTGAGCTTAGGGATATCGAACAATTCATGTGGTTTAACAAGTCTGATTGATCAGAATTTATGAGTATGAGATTTTTTAAAAAAAAAAATTGGGTCGATATAGTCCGACTCAAATTACTATTTAAATAATAAATTTTATTTTTATTTAACATTTGTTATAAATACAAATATAAATTATTTTTAATATTATTTTAAATAATTAATGGATTTTTTTGACCAACTAGAGATAAAGCAAGAAAAATAAATTTTCAGACCAACACCTTTAGATAGGGTTAAGTTAAAGCAATTACCACACTCGGTAAAATGGTAAAACTAGAAAGCATTAACATCACATATTTTTTAACAATAATTGCTTTTATTTTATTTTATTTTATTTTTAGTTTCGCTGTCCCTAAACTCTTAAAAGGTGATAAAATTAACGAAATATAATCATGCTTGGTTGGGAGGCATAGCAATGGCAGAATCATTCAACCATGTTTTACTATGGTAATTACCCTGGCGGTCCATTTTTTTCTATATTTGTTTGGATTGCAAGAAAATTGCAATTCTCTTCTGCCTTTCTAGATTCAGTTTTAACTGTCTCAAGTTTGAACATTGAGGTGTATTAAGATTAGAACTTGCATCATTATAATAATAATAATAATAATAATAATAATAATAATAATAAAATTTTAATCCTTCCTTATTCTTTCCATTTGTTCATATATGGCAATAAGTGAGGGGAAAAGGATGAAGATTTCTTAGGTGTAATAGCTAATGGTAGTTGAGATATACAAATGATGGTAGAGCTGAGAAACAAGTAAAATAATAATAATAATAATGCAAAAATTAAGAGAGAGAACAAAAGGGTAAAAAATAATTAGTATGTCTTTCCCTTTGCTTGCCCACCAATTTATATGTTTCTCAGCCTTAATGATGCCAAATGCACTCAATAACCAGTCTCTAATATCTTTACATTGCATGAAAGCTGCAAAGCACTCAGACAATTTTTCAGTTTTAGTGATGTTTGATTAGCGACGCTTAATTTAAACATGTTGTCAATTACTCCATTTTTTAAAAGAGAACGACGTTTTCAAGCTACATACGGAGAGATGTGCGGCATTCATTGTCGATTATTGTCGTACTTCTTTTATAAATTTAAAACCTATATCAAAATATAAATATCAAATTTAAATATTTTATAAAAAATAAAAAGCATGAATAACTTAAAATCCATTTGGATTGAATCGGTCATCGGTGAGATAGTATATATGAGGAATATTCTCTTTCACCATTGTAAATGTTCCCTTTGGAACACAATAATGCGGCACGATAAGCATGCTGCAACCCCAGTTTCGCCCCGGAGCTTTTAGCTCAAGTGGGCAAAAAATCCTCTGGTGGGAAGGCCTTTTGACTATTTAATCCTTTAATTTTTTATAAATTAAATAACAAATATATAATAAATGTTATTAGTATATAATAGTTTAGGAATAAATATATTTTATTTTACAAAATAATATAATAAATATATAAATTTTGTTATATACAGTTAATATAAATTAATTAAAAATAAATAGTTATATGAATAATAAAATAGTAAATGCAAAAAATATTATTTGATATACTTTTTA
>JBBYHM010000025.1:9025976-9041252 GCA_038381775.1 Adansonia rubrostipa
TAATTTGAACTTGAAAATTTATTCCTCCGAAAAGTGACTTTTTAGGACGTGGATAATATTTTTAGATTGACCATCATCGAGTTACCTTTCTAACGAATCTTGTCCACCCTCTAAAGACTTCAAACCAATTTAAAATAAATTTGGGAAGTGAGACAACGCGATGCTGTCCCTTTTTTTTGGTTATGGTCAAAATTGAGTTGTTTTCCTGAGCTTCGTCTCGAGACCTTCGAATGTCACCATATCACCTCGATCAACCTTAAGAACATGCTTTGACCTCCCATAGGCTTGTATCAAGGCACAAACATATTTTACATCTTCACCATCCTCATTCACAATAATTTTTTTTGCCAAAAGTTGTCGAAATGCTCACACATTTTCTAAATCACAAAGTTTTGTCAACTTAAGTTTTCCAACTCGACTTCTCTAAAGAGTATCAGGCGTGTCACTTTTAGGGATACTCCAACCCCACTTTTCAAAATTGTCGAGATTTGAAAATATTCCTTTGTCAAAATTATTTATCATTCACGGGGATACTTCAACCCCATCTTCCTAAGGGGATACTCTAACCCTGTCTTTCAGCTGTAATTAAATTTTTCTCCTTCTCGTATTTCCATGAATGTGTCAAACAAACCTCGTTCAATCAAGAAACCCAAAGGCATCTCGAAAATTATTGATTTGATTATTTCCAGATAATCGATGCCAATTGCAAGATAAATTCCAATATTCCATTCCTTTTCTTTATCATTGCATTGAATGATCCATGTTACGTTACTTAATTTTTTGCCTTACTAACATGATTTCTTTGTGATGATTATTTGCATTCATGTTTTCAAATCATTTCAAATAAAATTAAAGGTAATGTTCTGCGTGGGTATCTCTCGAGTGCCCAAAGTGGAACATTCCATTTTTGAAGTAAAATCTAGAGGTCATTTTATTAAAATTTTTTATATTCCCCATCTCTTCGGGGCGTGTATGAGATTAAATCTTTTCACCAAAACCTGGATTTGTATTTCTATAAAATTCATGCATTAAAAGGGGATTATATCGAAACAATGACAAGTTAAGATCGAAAGAACCAAAATCGAGATAAGACATAGCTAGTAAGGTACCGATTATGGGCATTGCAAAGAGGTTTATACTTTATCGTGCTAACCAACTCCCGAACCCAAACGGTGAATCTTTGCACTACGTAGACCACGGATCGATGTTTTGAGTTTCGTAACTCAAAACATAGGTTTCAATAGGCATCCAGTCATGCCTAGCCTGAAATGGTCGGTGGCGATTCCATGCGTTGGCCATTTCGTGATGGTCATCCGAAACCAATAATATGAGCGATTCATCTTACGATCCCCTTCACTGTATCACAAGTCAAGAATCCATACATTCTCTTTCCCATCATATCGCGAAAGAAAAGTCTCAGTCAAGAAGACATTTCCAAGTCAAAAAAATATTTTAAGTCATACGCGCCTTTAGATCCGCAAGGATCCACCCCTGGGTATGTTGCGACAATCATGAAATTGAATGAAACAAATTTTTATTCATATTATGGCTATGAATGTATGATTAGATGGTGTGGACTCTACATGGATGTTTAATTTTCTTTATTGTGTTTTTGGAATAAGGATTACATACCTTGCCTCATCTTTTTAGTTCTAGAGTTTTTAGGGTTTGTACTTATCTTAACTCCACTTAAATATAACTCTAGGTTCCTTTAAATGATTTAATAGTTATATAGGTTAGAATTAAGACAAAAAAAAATTTAAGTCAGAGTGAAAATGCAAGGCACCATGGAGGCACCAAGGTGATTCAACATAATGGCTTTGGAGTACCTACTAGTACGTTCCTCCATCTAGCTTTTTTAATGGGTCAAAAATGCTAACTTAATAAATGTCCCTATTTATCCAAAGTAACATGCATCCTAAGTTTATAAATATGTTTGATACTATGCATGTCTGTAAAGCCTGCATGATATAATTTATATGTATGTTTGATCTATAATAAATAATATGCGGGCAATGAGACCTAAATAAACTACATGAATAAATTCTTTATCAATATCAAGTCAGATGTTTTTCAACATTGTTAAGTTGCCCTTCACATGTCATAACAAAACGAAGAGGTTTTACATTTGAGACTTGTTTAGCAAATTCAATGCCTCTCTATTTAAAATATGTTTATTGTTGATATAAACTATGCAAGCTAATCACAATTACTCGTAAAACACTATGAATTGTTGTCATGTATTATACATTTTACTTTCTTTATTTACATTGAAATGTTTTATCCATAAGCTTTATAATAATAAATTATTAATAACTTATGTAGTTAAGGTTTATGCAACATAAAGCCTTGCAAAAGAATTATAAAGGATTATAATTATGGGATCCTCATAAGCATCAAAGCTATATTCTTAAAATTGTTGTTGGACATTTTATTGTAAGGGAACAATAATGCTCAAAGGCATATGTGTATACACAAATTTTAAGTCAAAAATATGAGAAGAAAAATTTGGAGACAAATGAAAAAAAAAATTTGTTTAAAAGTTATAATCTCTGGATGTTCTTAAATAAAGAAGTCATTTAATCCTTTTCTTCAAGAAAAATTTGATCAAAAGGTTTAAGATTTGATCTTGAGTCACTGAAGTCTACTTTAAGGTTCCTTTAGACTGAAAAATAGAATTGACCTCCTTTGCTTGACAAAACAAAATTGAAAAGCAGCTTCTTAAGAATTCTACAATTTCTTCAATTCCTTTAATTTTTCAAAGAAATCTTCTTGAAACTTTGGAAATGATTTGCATCTTTAAAGTCTTTAATTTAGGTTTGCGAGTTGTGGAATTATGATGAATGACTTAGGGGGTCCCATTTTATAGTGCTAGTGAGCCAAGTGAAACAAGTTTCTTAAAAAAAATATGATTTCTTTATAAAATAGTTATGAAATAACTTATCCATCTTATTTATCTCTTAATTAATTTAATTTAGAGGTAAGATGATTCATAAAAAAATTAATCTTATCATGAAAAAGTTCTAAAAGAATATCATTTTTTTCATTTATCTCTTAATTGATTTAATTTGATTAGAGATAAATTTCTTCATTTATTTTTAATTAGAGAAAAAAATTATCGATTAAGCCATGTGTATATATTTAATTATGATGTCATTGCTTATGGTGTCATCAATTTCACATGATGATACATAATTTAATTGAAAATATCTTAATTAAAAGAAATTTTAGTTGACACGTGGAAATTTTTGATTGGTTGAATTTTTTTCCTTCTATAATATGATAAGCCTTCTGGTTGTTAAGTAACCAACTAATCTCATAGGTTAAAATATAGAAATACTTGTTGACAACTTCTTATCCTAGTGGCAACAAGAATGTTAGTATGGCTTGTAGGCTTAGGTTTAATTCCAAGCATCCCTCCCCTTCCCCTAATATCAACAAGTACAAAAAAAAAGTATAAAGATACTTAGGGATAACATAGGGGTGCTGGTTAGACGAGCAAGTTCATTAAATATAATATGCTTTGAAAGTTCCATTTGGTATTTCACTTAATTGTCTAAAGAATAATTCTCATGTGTCAATAGAGAACCAAATTCTTTGACTTCTAATGCTATGTCCTCTTGTATGTGAATTGTTACACTTTGATTTCATCTATATGGATCCTAATAAAGGATGCTTGAAAGAGCAATTTTGTATGTTACATAAAGCACACGAAGATGGATAAGTAGTCTAGAAAATTCATCACCACAAATGATACAAGGGTAAATATCTTTTTGCTTTTAGCTTATATTAACTTAAGAACGTCCTTAAGGAAAGAAATTTTAAAGAGTCAATAATGAAGGTGCAAGACTAATATGGAAATAGTTGGAGAGTAAACACGACATCCTACTTTCCTTTTTTTTTTTAGATATGTTATGAAGGGACTAAATTATAGTGACGTACTATACACCGAAAATTTAGAGACACCATGTTTATATTTTTAACATTTGGATGACCATGATGTATTTTTAGAAGTCTTTAATGGTCTATAGATATAAATTTTTACGCTCATTGTTAACATGGATGGAGCTTAATTGTGACATACATAAAGGTGATATTATAAAATTAAAATGAGATCAAAATCTGGCACTTAATTTAGGAAATTGAGCATATTTGAAAATGACTTTAACTAAATGGAATATTTAAGTGAGACCATTTAAGTGCAAATAACACATGGTTGTGTTATTTATTCTTGCTTATAGCCGCACTTAACCGAATGAAATATATGTAATTGCCTCCTTGCAGTGATGATGTAGAAAAGGAGTGAAGTTTTTGAAATATGATTTATTAGAATAAAATTTGACCTAAACATAATCCCTACATCTTTGAACGCTTTCATTGTCTACGTTATTAGCATATGTCCTAGTGACCAATAGAACTTGTCTAAAATCACAATTGCTAATTGTAAATTTACTATCTAAATAAAGTTTTTCCTTTATCTATAAGCTTCTTGATCATATTCATACTAATACTTAAAGTCCTTGGAATAAATAAAGCTTTGCGAGAGAATTACAAGATGTTGTAATAATGAGATCATCTGGGCATCAAAGTTATAATTTGTGTAAAATGTTACAATTATGAGATGCTTTAATTTGTCTAAAATTCGGTTAATGCATTGTAAAAAAGAGAATTGATAAAACTTTTGAGATCATCACATGATTATACTCTTGTTAATGAAGCAAGAAACTGATCTCATAAATTGAAATTTACAGAAACTTGAGCTAACACCTAGATGCTTGTTGCAATAATAAGTTAAACGAATATGACCTACTATGGTAATGTCATTTGGTTATTCATTTAATGTCTATGTAAAACTCTCAAATAGTAAGTTATATAAGTGATTCTTTGACTTGAGAGTACTAAAGATCTTATTATGCTCTAGTCATGAATGCTCTAGTAAGGTGCTTTTGGTGTAGCACGAATCTTATAAAAATGCTATGATTATTAACATAAGATTTATCATTTTAAGTAATCAAGAGAATATCTCCAGTCTTAATAATAATTAACTCAAAAACTCTTTGACCAAAGAGGAGTAAGATTTTGGAATTATTCTAGAACTTATTCCAAGAGTTAATGTCTAAATCAGAGACCTAATATAGTTAAACAAAATTGAGTAGACACACAAACCAAGCTCAATGCTAAACCCGAATATTAAGTGATAAAATATAATAATTATACTAAAAAATTAACCATAAATATTTATCAATCCTCATTGGCTTTTTCTTAAAAAATAAAGATCATGACTAATTATTAGATGACGATTATGATTTACAAATATAACATCAATAAAAGAAAAAGTTCTGTCATGAACTCAACGATAAAAGAAATAAGTTGGAGTTTACGTTTTCCATGATCTTAGAATTCAAGAAGCAATACTCTAAAATTTTTTTAAAGAACCAATTCTGTACGTTTAATCATAGTTCATACAATCTACTCCTTAAAACAATGGTGGAAGTAGATCTAATAATTTTTGAAACAATACAAAAACATAACGCAAACACTACAAGTTTCATGTATACAAAAACACTATAATATACATCATATGATATGTTTAAACATGACTCACGACATGTTTAATATATTATCATATTCTTATTTAACGTCTTAATATATTTAATAGTTTATATTTTATTTATATTTAAAGAAATTAACTATTACGTTAGACTTTAAAAAAATACTAAATAAAAAAATTAAACATGTGACAATTTTACTTGTGAAAATAAAATATTCTACTATCAATATAGCAAAGACAAATCCATTTATTTATAAGACTGACACGAAAAAAATAACATGAGACGCAACACAATATAGACAAATTAACAGCTGCAGCTGAAACTTGAGGCATGTTAACTACTCGCAAGAGCAAACTTGGATTCAGAAGAGCCCGAGATTTTCCATTTTATTCAGTTGTCCACGTTTATAAATTAGTTCATTAAGGGAATAACTTGCAGTAAAATGTTACATCCAAGGTGCAACTGAATCCCTCGCATAGCTAAAGATAATTCTGAAACAGTCTACCGTGTATTGAACACGTTAGGGGAGCATACCCCATAAGGATAAGGATAATAATAATGATAACATTAATAGTACCCAAAAACGACACCGAAGGAAATGATGTAAGCTCTACCCTTTCACCTACGAATAGAATAGCCATCACTATATATAAACGGGTGCTTCCGTTTGTCATTTAAAATGGGCGTTCAGAATGGACTTCAAAATCCATAGCAAATGTATATTTGCCGTGAAAACTAGTCATCTTGAGTGCCATATCGACATCTGACTTCGTTACCTTCGATAAGTCTCTCCACAGCATCTGAAGGAAGGCCAATCATTTCCAATGTCTTCTCCCACACTTCGAATGAAGTCTCGACACTGTGTGCTTCTTCAGAAGGATTTGTAGGACGACAATCTTGAGAAATAAATGCACAAACAGGCCACTCATCTGCTTTCAACAACTCACAGTATTCTGGAATCTGGGGATCTGTTGCTGCGAAAAGAGCACTCCTAGAACCTGCATTGATATTGAATGACGGCAAAATTAGCTCCTAATTCCCTTTATCCATGTTCCATTAAAGTTTCTCTATTTTAGTAATTTGTTTTCAGAAAGCTATTTTCTTTCAGCAACGGTTAAATGAAAGTCCTTCAATGAAGTTCATGAAAAATCTTAAGTAAATTGGGAATTCAAAATTATAAATAACTTGAATAGGTTTTAACTTGCAACTAAAATAGGCATGTAATAAAAAATTATGAAAATCTTCAAGGTTGAACAATCACTAATTAAATTGTGCATAGATACTAGTTTTAGTTAATGCTTTATGTTATTGATTTTAACCATTGCATTTCAATCTATCTACTTTGACAATTTTTTAATCACTTTTAACATAGAACATTGCAAATTTCACCCAAAAATGACACCTTACTCAAAAGTGTTATGAAGAAGCATTCCAAGGAACATGATTACTGATTTATACCAAAAATATGTGTCAACATGTTAAACTCAAGGAAGCATAAACTCTCGATGGTTTCAGGTCGGAAGTCAAGCCTCAAAGTTTCAGTCTAGAAATCAAGCCAGTTTCAGTTTTCTTCCGCTTTCTAAATTAGAAGGCTCACATTTCTAGAAAGACTAAATAGTTGCTCCACTTGAAAGAAACCTCAAGAACAGGCAACATGGTGATTTGGAAATTGGAAAGTGTCTTAGAAGATTCAGTATTTAAAGGAGCAGCTATGATAGCAGAAACTACTTTTAGGTGCATCCATGCTTTTCATGCCTAGGCGGAATATGATGGAAAGCATTTGATCAAATATTTCCAGGAAGTGTCTTATTCTAAAAGGTCCAGCAGTAATGCACTATTTATAGGAAGTCTTGAACAAAGATGATCGTAGTTATTGAGTTTGATGGTACCAGACTTGTCTGTTTGTAAAGCTATTAATTCCAACAGGCAACCTTAATTGCCTGAAATCAGACAGTATCACCGTACCTAAATGGTGTCTTATTTACTCTTTAAAAAAAATAAAAAAGAAATTAAAAAAAAGAAACACCATGGTGCCAGTGTCTTGCTAATTATCTATCTCATATTTCACCATTATGAATAAGGCCAAGACAAGGAGACTTAATATACCATGATATTGTTTGCAGGTATTCAGGTGTGGAAGGAGTTGAAACAGTTGGTGAATATGTAAAGCAAGCTTGAGTCGCATATTATGAATAAACTATACATATAGTAGCTGATAATTCATGTTGTTATGCAAAAGACTGCAAAGGCCATTGGACAGGAACTAATATATCAGTCATGGCACAGAATCAAAATAAGATCACCACAGTGATTAGATTGTTGTGGTGACTCTGGAATGGTACCAATGCTACCTTAACACCGTGTTTGCCGGAAAAATTAAAAATCGAATGACCAGAAACCCGTGAGGAAAGAAAAGAAGGAGAGGAAGGAAAGTTGTTTCTCTCTCCCAGTGTTTGCCATGAAAGATGGCAAATAGAAGGAAAGAAAGAAATAAATGGTAAAATAATAAATAAAATGATTTTTTCAAGTAGAAAGACTTTTCCTCTCAATTAAGCAAGATAGTAAGTTATTTGTGGAAGACATGTGGAATCAGTTTATCTTCTCTTGAAATGCTGTTAAGATTATTGGGTTCCCGTGGATTTCATTCGGATGAATGTTGTAGTCGATGTATGGGGTTGTATAGATGAAAGAAAACTGAGAACGAATCCCTCTCTAGATGATCTATAAATCCGCTAGCATGTGGCAATTGATCTTAGTTTCTTATAAATGCATGCCCCATTTCTAGATCTCCGACTGAGAATGCATTTGGCATAAAAAAATGTGTAAATTACAAGAAGGTTTTACAAACTTCTAATTTCTGACAAAATAAAAAGAAAGGGCAAATGTTCAAAACACCAACCCAAAAACATTACTGTGACGTGACAATTAATTGAATGATGATAGATAAGTCAAATGATAAATATGCTTCACAAAAACAACATGCCACAGACATTAATAGAAAATAATTTAAGAAAATACAAATGAACTAACATTTGCAAAAACTTACCCTCTTGAGCACTAAAGATAAAATAGGGTATTAGATGATAAGCAGCTTGAACAATTCTGGGAAGATCCCGAGCCTGTAATTAAACAAAGAATCACAAGAATAAAATACAGCAATATAACTTCAATATTGTTAATAACAGAAACATAAAGCCAGAATGAATTATTTGATGGTTAAGCAAAAGTTAAAGAACACATTTTCGAGTGAGATTTGATGGGGCCACAAAATACTGCTTATAACCAATGAAAGCAAATGCATCAAATAATTTAGAATATCAAACAACTTAAAAAAACAATAGTTACCACCTATGTTACATAGACTCTTCATTTTTCCTTAAGTACCACGTATGACATCTGTATCCGAACATATTCAAGCATGGGTATGAAAGTATGACCCTCCAAATATATGGAGAAACTTAGAAAAATTTGAGCATATCCATGTGGGACAAATACATGTATCCAAGAGTCTGGGAAACATAGTTTACCATAGTTCAAGAAAATAATTCAAATATTGATTTGTTCACTTTTATTATTACAAAATATTGACAAGAAAGCCTCCTGTCCTTACACGTATCCTCTCAGAGAATGGCTTCTGTCAGAAAAATAGGGCATGATAATACAGGAACCATAAGAATAACACATTTTCAAGCCTAATAGCTAATTGGGTGCAAATGACTAAAAGATTCCATGTCCATTAAAGCAGACGGGTCACATTGTTAACAATGACTGTTGCATGCAAACAATTGAGAAGTTGTCCAATCAATGTTTCCAAAAGAAGATACTACTCTAGTTGTTTTTATGGCATACTATCATGCATGCGCCCTTCAATTGACTCTTAACAATACGAGTAACACTTTGATTTTGCAAGTCGAAGGAAAACTCAGAAAGAATGACATATACCATGTTGGAAACTTCTTCCCTGACCTACATGTATGTCACGTTAGTAAATAAACAAAATAAAAGGTGTCCTTTGACTGAAAGAAACTCCAATAAAATGGCTAAATTCTCACCTTCAGCTATTTGCAAACATGACAGTTAAACACACATCTACACCCAGAATAGGCATCATGCATTATAACTTGCAAAGGAATTAAGCTAAATATAAATTTCAATAAGAACAAATAAAGAAACCATCAATTTTAAAGTTTTATTATATCTATATATCATGTGTGAGGATCAAGTTATTAGGCCTTCTTCAGGAAGCTTTTCCTTTGGCGTGATCAATCAGTGTGGTTCTGATGTTCCAAAAGTTACTTTAAAACATTTTTTAAGGAATCCTAATACTGATAGAGGATTTTAAGAGTACAATAGAAGATAGAGGCTATTTGATTTTAGTATTTGCATAAATATATTTTGCATGCATTCAGAAAGGATATCAATGTATTTATGTATATCTACGTTTTTCTCCTATAATCACAAAATCCATTCTTCTAAAACAGCAAAATGGTTAGCCCATCTGAAATGGTGACTGAACCAGTCAAACAAATTTGAATTGGTATATTTTATGTGGAAGAAGACAGATAAGAAGAATCTCTGAATGGAAATATGCAAACATTCAAGCAATGACCCTTCCAATAAAAAATGGCCAAACTGAAATGCTCTAATAGACTTACAACATTTGTGTGCACAATTCCAGGTGATACACACACAACGTTAACACCAGCTTCAACAGGTAGCCGTTTGTGGAGGACGCTACTAAACATAACCTGCAAGCGTAAGGCACCAGTTTCATAAGTCATTATCACAACTATAAACTCGTCTATTTTACTCTACATCTTGATGACATCCAAATTCTTATGTATAGATGATCAGCTACTAAAACTGGATGAAAAAGCATGTATGCTATTGAAAAAGCCACAGGTGCCATTTGAGTTAAGAGACCAAGTCACTTGTTAAACTAAGTGCTCCATCTTTAAATTTAAATAGAGTTACAGTTACAAATAAAACTTGTAAATGTATTGTCCGCAAGGGTACATCCCAGTTGCTAGCAATTGAAACATTCAACTAGGTCTCAAATTCAACCCAACAGAAGAAGAATGGGATTTATGGGATAAGCAAGGATTAACTTTCCTTGGCTTTGTTATAAAAAGTGATCTCCCAATTTAAATTTAAGCAGAATTAAATTTAAGAATACAATTGTAATTGTAAGTGTACCAGTGCCTTCATGGAACAGCTCTTTACCATGATCAGTTCAAGCTTGTTTATGTTCATTTATAAAGCTTAACAAACAAGTTCAAACAACATTTTTAGGCTCACTTAATAAACAATCCATGAACATAGGTAAGCTCAACTCGTTTATGTTTCACAAACAAGCTCGATAAGGTGTTTGTGTGTTGGGCTTTTCTTTGTGGAGTGCGTTTTAAGTTCTTGTCTCTTAGGCACAGTTTTATGAATATCCTTTAGGGTTTCATAACTATGGTTACAAAAACCCTGTAATAGTTACTACATATGATCATTGTTGTTCTCCTTGAAAATAGTGAAAGCCTCTGCAACTACATGGGCGTACTGAAACACGTAAAATCTTGTGTCTTGTTTTCTTCTCTATTATTATTATTATTGCTTCCCTATATCGTGAACAAGTTCAACAACAAGCTTGATAAGAACTGGTTTTATCATTTATTAAGTTGATTAAATTAACTTTAATATCTCCTTCCAAAATTGAAATTATGATTTAACATTTGTCTTTGAAAAGCGGGCATAACATAGATCAAAATTCATTTGTATAATAGCATTGCAGAGTTATTTTTTATATGCCAATAAAAAAAATGACACAATATAAATCTTGAAACATGAGTAAGAGAAGAAATCCACTCCTTAAGCCAAGAATCTCATAATGGATGGCAATGTGAAGGGGCAAGAGGTGCTGCATATATAAATCCATCACTTAGACCTAAAGCAATCACCTTTATTCAAGGAGAATCATAAATGGGTCCACATCTACGACCCACATTATTTTTTAGAGGCCATCTTTATCCAATGACAATAATGGAGTCTGTTTATGAGTTAAAAGCTTGCTACAATGTGGCTTCAATTGAGAGCTTGATATGAGCTCGTGTTTGGTTAAATGCTCAATTAACTCAACCGTGTTGAGTCCAAACAGTTTAGCTTGAGCAGTTTAGCTTGAGCTCATTTATGTTAAAACCCGTCTAAATCTAGTTAAGCTGGGCATGAGCAAAGCGATACTCGGCTCAGCTCAGACCGTTTACAGCCCTAACTATAATTATTTTGTTCCCAACAGAACATCCCGATAGTTAGCCATTGAAAAGTTTAGCTTGAAGGTCTCAAATTCAACTTATGAGTAGACAGGATGAGTAGTGTGGCAATAAGGAGAGCTACCATTCATTGGCTCAAGGACCAGAGACTAAAAACATGGAGAAGATCAAAACTAAGGGCAGTGAATAAGAATATGTTTGACTAGGCAATCATTAGATACCTATGTCTTTACTCTTTGTCATGCAATGTCAGTTTTAGTAATGTGAATTTTAGATATTTTATTGTTCAGGGGCAAAAGCAGTAAACACTTGAAACCTGGTAAAGAAGGAAGGAAATAAGTTAGCTTGACGGTTAAAGTTTCCCTTGTAACTCAAGTTTAATCTTGTGAAAAACATTTTACACAGAAGATGCATATTCTGTGTCCACAGGTGAAGCCAGATATGTGGTGTAAGAAACAATGATTCAAGGAAAATTTAAAGCCAGATGACTTTTAACAGAAATAGAAATGACTTCTGATTATACCTGTGCTAGCTTGCTGCTAGTATATCCCAACAGGCTTGAGTATTTTCTTTTCCCAGAAACAACATTCATATCTTCTGTATCAACGAAGCCAACATAATGCATCTACAGAAGGGAAAATCAAATTGCCAGACATAAAAAAGAACCGGAAAGGAATAACATTCCTAAGATATAGACAAATATACATCATATAAAGATATCTATTTGCATTTTCTGAGACAATAATAACAATAGTGACAATGAAAATTATGATAACTATTAGTGATTGTATTGATTAGTGTATGGCACTCTACCATACAAAGAAAGCATACAAGAAAACTGCACATGAAATAAAAGCAAAAGAAATTGTAAAATTCAAACTTCAAGTGGGAGCCAAATCAAACAATCATTGAAACAAAACACAATCTCACAAATATAATGCTCAGCAAAATTATATCGTCATTGAAACAAAAGCTACAAAACCAATCTCAGACACATGATGTTCAGCAACTGCATATGTAATTGCAGACCCTTAAATGGTTTCATCTTTGATTCTTTTTATACCAAATGTAATTAACACATTGTATAAAGTTAATTGAATTTCCTAACACTACTATTTCACTTATTCACCACTTCATACGTGCCAATTCCAGTAAGCCAAGATGGAAAATCCAGACTTTCTCATGCAGAAGCATTAATAATTAAGAGTTTTGTTTCACTTTAAATTCTACTGGAATAAAGTAATTCATTTAGATCTCTGCTTAGGATTCTTTTGTTCTAGTTTAATTAGATTATTGTTGAGGATAAGAGTTTTAGTTTAGGATAAGTTTGATGATTAAGCTTAATTAGTATCCTACTAGGAATAGCAAACCTTGTAGGAGTAGGAGTTCTAGCATATATATATGTATCTAGGGAGTTGCTACAATGTATTCGATTATTATTTTATTATTCTAGCTAAAAGGTTTCTTTCTAGAACCTACATATCTTTACAGCGTTATCTTTTACGACTATTTTCAATTCTTTTGTGTTCTAGCTATTTCTATCATCCCTACCCTGCATCAATTTGGTATCAGAGCCATGGCAAGACATGCAAGGGGCTGCGGAAGAGGGAATCAAGAACAGCAAACAGAGTTGATCGAGTTGAGGCGCATGGTGGAGGATTTGTCGCAAGCTGTACAAGCTTTGCAACGACAACTAGATATAGGAGCCCGAATGGAGATACCGGAAGGTGACCACAATCCTTTTGACCTGCCGAAAGGTGGTCTTGAAGATGTTTCAGATGACGGAGAGCCCGAGAACCCTTTCCATAATGCTGGACCTGCAAACTTTGCAATACGAGGCAGATTGGAAGATTGACTATTGCATGTTCTCGAGTTAACGGGAGGAGCAAAGATCCAAGTGGATGACTTCCATTGGGAGTTACATGCAGGAGATTATTTGGACTGGGAAGCCACTGTTGAGAATTACTTTGAGTGGAAACTAATAGCTGAACCTAGGAAAGTAATTTTTGTGAAGCTTAAGTTGAAGAGTGCAGCACTTCAATAGTGGAAGAGAGTTGAAGAACAGTGAGCACATCAAGGGAAGAAAAAATTAGCAATTGGGATCATATGAAAAGCAAATCACAGAAGCAGTTTTTGCCACCAAATTATGCCGTGGAACTGTATAAAAAGTTTCATTTGCTTAGGCAAAATGGAAGAACGGTTGAACATTACACCTCTGATTTCAATAATTTGTCCATTAGAGTGGGATTAAACAAAACTAATGAGTAGTTAACGTCTCATTCTATTGCTGGTTTAGATCAAAGTATTAGAGATGAGCTACGGGCGTTTCGTATATTCAACTTGGAGGATGCACGCCAACATGCCCTACAAGCTGAGAACATGTATTCCGCTACAGTGCAAGGAAGCCTCTAGTTGGTAAGACTATTAGCTCTTCTCAAGGCAATTTTAGCAATAAAAGGGAATCTTCAACCAACAAAGTTAGTCGGGGGAACGTAGTGGGAACCAGTAAGGTTGACGAAGGAAAGAAGGTTCAAAGCAGTACCCAACCCAAGATTAGAAGGGTGAGTAGCAAATCTCAAATCAGATGCTTTAGTTGTGGAGAAAGTGGGCACGCTTCTTATACCTGTCCTAAAAGAAGGGTAAATTTAGTTGAACTTGATGATGAAGATCAAGAACAACCTGATCCGATCTATTATGAGTATGTTGAGGAGGAAGAGGAAGTAGATATAAACCCAGGACAAGGAGAATCTTTGATGCTCAGAAGGATTATGACTACGACCAGGCAAGACGATAGAGAGGATTGGAGGAGGAAAAGTATCTTTAGGACACGTCTTAGGTGTGGCGATAAAGTGTGCAATGCCATTATTGATGGGGGTAGCTCAGAAAACTACGTTTCTAAAGAAACCGTGAAAAAACTAAAGCTGCCTATAGAAAAACATCCTCATCCATATAAGATTCAACGGGTTAAGAAGGGACTTGAGATACCCGTAAAATTCCAATGCTTAGGCAAGTTTACTATAGGCAAGTATGTGGATGATGAGGCGTTATGTGATGTGGTACAAATGGATGCATGTCATATTCGTTTGGGTCGACCTTGGCTATTTGATCATGATATGCAGCATTCAACCAAAGAAAATATTTATTCTTTTCATAGAGGTGGAAGAAAATATACATTGCATCCTCAAAAGGAAGTAGTGACGCACAAGGCTGACAAATTGAATGGGCTTTTAAAGGCTGAAGAGTTGGTAAGTGAAAGTAGAGAATTGGGGGTTCTATTTGCTGTGGTTAGCAAAATAATAAATACCACTAAAGAAGGAAATTTGAAGGAACAGCCCAAGGAAATTCAAAACTTGTTAGAGTAGTTTGCTGACTTGGTTAGTGACAGTTTGCCATAGGGGTTGCCACCCATGAGAAGCATTCAACATGCTATAGATTTGGTGCCTGGAGCATCTTTACCGAATTTGCCAGCA
>JBBYHM010000025.1:9041352-9115559 GCA_038381775.1 Adansonia rubrostipa
CTCGATTGGAGGACATGCTCGATCAATTGGCAGGGTCCAAGGTATTTTCTAAAATTGATTTAAGGAGTGGATATCATTAAATCAGATTGAGAGAGGGAGATGAATGGAAGACTGCTTTTGAGACTCTTGAAGGCTTGTATGAATGGTTAGTAATGCCTTTCGGCCTATCTAATGCTCCTAGTGCATTCATGCGAGCCATGACTGAGCATATACGGTAAGTTTTAGAGGTGCTGCAAAAGGAGAAGCTCTATGTGAATTTAAGGAAGTGTTCATTTTTGCAAACTGAGGTTGCGTTTCTGGGGTTCATTGTTTCAGATGAAGGGCTGAAACCAAATCCTGAAAAGATTCAAGCAATTAAGGGCTGGCCAGCACCACAGTCTTTCAAAGAGGTTAGAAATCATGTGAAGGGCTGGGATTCAATTATTCCGCAGGCTGAGTTCGCTTACAACAACTCAGTTAATCGAACTATTAAAAAGACACCTTTTGAAGTTGCTTATGGCATTAAACCCCAACATGTGCTTGACTTAGTGCCTTTACCCCAAGAAGCTAGGGTGAGTGATGATGGGGAAGCTTTTGCTGAGCACATTCGCAGCATTCATAAGGAAGTTCAAGATGAGTTGAAAGCTAGCAACGCGGCATATGCTAAGGCAGCTAATCAACATCGGCGCTTTAAGGAATTCAAAGAAGGAGATTGGGTGTTGGTCTACCTGAGGAAAGAAAGGTTTCCTAAAGGTGCCTATCATAAGTTGAAGTCTAAAAAGTTTGGGCCATGTAAGGTACTTAAAACGTTAGGTTCGAACGCCTATTTATTGGAGTTGCCGACTGACTTGTAGATCAGTCCTATTTTTAATGTCTCAGATTTGTACAAATTTGAGGGATTTAATGAAGAACAACCAAGTACAGTTGCTGAACAAGTTGGCCAGCTTCCTACCAAGCAAAATGACATCGTCCAAGAAGTTCTCGATGTCAAAGAAGTGACATCTATGAGGGGAAATACTTATCGAAGGTTCCTAATTAAATGGCTGGGAAAACCAGCTTGTGAAAGTACCTAGATTTCAGAGGAAGAATTGAGGAAAGTTGATCCAGAAATGTGTAAAGAGGCGGCTAAGGTCTTTTCTAAAGATATTACCAATCTTTCAACTAGGGAAGAATGATGCAAGAGCATTAATAATTAAGCGTTTTGCTTCATTTTAAATTCTACTGGAATAAAATAATTCATTTAGATCGCTGCTTAGGATTCTTTTGTTCTAGTTTAATTAGATTATTATTTAGGATAAGAGTTTTAGTTTAGGATAAGTTTGATGATTAAGCTTAATTAGTATTCTGCTAGGAATATCAAACCTTGCAGGAGTAGGAGTTCTAGCCTATATATATGCATCTAGGGAGTTACTATAATGTATTCGATTATTATTTTATTATTCTATCTAAAAGGTTTCTTTCTAGAACCTAAATATCTCTACAGCGTTGTCTTTTTCGACTATTTTCAATTCTTTTGTGTTCTAGCTATTTTTATCATCCCTACCCTTCATCACTTTCCACCAGCTGAAGTGATTGCAAACAAAGTGATAGAAGAAAGCAATGGTTAGTAGCAAGATAACAGTGCGGTAAAACCTTGGTCGCCTGTCTCCTCATCTTCCCTTTTCTAGAAGAGGGAGTACAATTCTAGTAAGGGTAGCATACAAGGATTGAAGAGCAATGTGCCCAAGGACAAAGCTAGAATTTGTGTACGTTTGTATACACATACACACACACACACACAAATGAAATAGCAATGTAATTGCATAAAAAAACGTAAAATTTTATGAGTAAAAAATAACAAATTTTAGATATTATAATTAATATTACAAACATAGAAGATTTGCATAAGGTAACTCAAATTAAAAGTTGAAAGTAATTGTAAAGTTACATTTTATAAGTGATATTGTGTGCAAAACATAGCAATTGCATTTTATAGAAAGAAATTGCTTCACATAACGATTAGTGTCAAAACGAATGTTTGATTAAGTAAGTTTAAGGACTAAAAGCAAGCATTATAAGCAACATTACAAAGATCAAAGAAAATCAAATTAGTACCTAATTAGATTTAGGCCTCTAGCTAAAATTTTAGGAAACTATAAAATTTATCATTATCTATTTTAGTGGGGCGGTTGTAATCTTGTGGGGCAAAAAGCAATGTTTACATTTTCTTAAGAAAAGTTAAAACAATAAACTAAGATTTCAAAAGCCAACACAAGGGCAGAACCAGTTTCGCCCCAGAATGCGCCTCTTGCAATGAAATTTCATGTAGCATGAGTATTTTCTAGCATTTCTCTATTTCATTTTTTCATCTCATCCTGCCCCAACTATGGTAAGAACTTGAATAGTGATGCAAACTATCCACAATAGCCATCAGAAGTTCATTTTTTAAGAATTAAGCTGATTGCAAAATAGCAATTAAGCAAGTGCCTAATTTTTAATCCGAGCAGAATAGAGGCAAAAAAAAAAAAAAAAATAAGACAGACACAAGTTAATTTGAATTGAATGGAACTTACAACAGAATTGACATTGATGATTCGACTTGAAGATCCTCTTAGAAGGGATGGCAAAAGCAATATTGAGAGCAGTGCAGGAGCCAGATGATTCACTTGCATGTGTTCCTCAAACTCATCTTTTGAAAACCTTTGGGGTTCTGCATATGGCAAGCTGAAATATAAATTCCATTTTTGGTTCCAAAAAAAGGGCATAATATAAATAAAATCCATAAAAGACGAACCTCCAATTGAAAAAATTCCGGCATTATTAATAAGAACGTGCAATGGTCCTACACGAGCATTCCAGGCATTAGCAAAAGTAACGACAGAATCCAAGGATAGAAGATCAAGTTCCATGACCTCAATGTTCAAAGGGAGCCCTTGCCAAGAGACGGACCATTGATTAATCAACTCGTGAGCTGCCTTTGGATTTCGCACTGCCATTACAACATGCGCCCCTGCTTCAGCCAATTGCCTCGCTATTTCCCTCCCGATGCCGCTGGTGGAGCCAGTCACAACGCAAGTGAGATCGTTCAAAGGCGGTAATTCTAATGGGTTATGCAGGTGACTCGCCATTATCCTCTGGAAAAGCATCTCATAAATCACATACAACCATCCTCTCAACCATTCGATCCAACCCAGCCCTTGTTTCTTTTTCGCCATTCAACTCGATGATTAAGATTTTTTTTTCTCAGTGCTTTTGTGTTCCTCTGATATACAAGATCTGTCTTATCTGTTGGATGCCCTCGTTGCAGCTAGAAATAAACTGCTATTTTCTTTTATTGCCACGTACACCTATAAATCCACATATAAATATTTTTGTCATATATTATTTTGAAATTTTCTAATAAAATATGTTATATTTACATGCGAGCATATATAACATATATTTTATATAAAATTTAAATTTTTAAATCTTAAATATTTAATGTTTAAAATTTTTAAATATCCATTCAATAAAATAAAATATTAAAATATATAATAAATTATTATTAATTAGGTTGGGTTTAACAATCATAACTAATAAACATAATTTGTTTTTGAATGAAATTATGAAAAAAAATAAAAACAATTAAGAGAAAACATTAAGAGTTGGTTGATATAGTTAGATAAGTGAAAATATATTTTTTAAAAAATTTAAACTTTTATATCTATTAATATCATGAGGTATTATCAGTACATATTAGTCTAGATCAATTCAAATTAATGCATATCAATATAAAAATTAAAACAATACAAAATTGAAACCGTGTTGATATTTTTCAAAATTGATATGTACAATCGGTACCATTGATATAGATAAACGTAGCTAAAAAGAGTGTACTAAAATTGTGGCTCATGCTCTGCATCAGGTATTGTAGATGGTTTGCAATATCATTAAGAGTTTTTTAATCTAAGGTTTAAAAATGAGCTAGAGGATAGACCTTCCATTGACATCTGATTGTATAAAAAAAGAATTATTTTACTATCATGATATTTACGCACCAGCATCAGCAAAAAAAGGTTGAGAAACACTATTCAAAAACAAAAACCAATTCCAAATCATGCTGTGATGGCAACATCAAACATCATATTCTCTAACATGTTTGTTGGCCTTCATAGTTGCATAGAGGTGCTGCCTTTTTGCTCCCATATCATTGCTTTAGTTTACTTTCTCCACTACCAAAAGAAGGCGTCAATATAAGTTAAAATGTTCATATGTTTGAGCATAGCATATCAATAACATAAAGATATACATTTAAATTCTAACTTATGAAGGCCAAACAAAAGTATGAATTAATAACATATAGTTTTTCATGGGTGTGTATTTAACATCTACATTTAAATTCTGGTTTGTTGAGGGTATAAAGTGATGGCTCTAAAAAGTATACGTTAGGTGGATATATCTTTTGTTATTGCTTTGCTTGCATAAAATAGAAGTTCTTCTTGTATAGTTGGAATGTTTGCAAGACCTAGGTTAGCTTTTAATTTGCATTTTGGATGAGAGAGAAGTCTATATTGCAAGTCTTCAACTGGAACACTCTCAAATAAAGATATTTTAATGAATAAGAAAAATTGAGATAAAAATATTTACATGTTCATCATGTTTGAAGAAGACTAATTGGTTAAATCATATATCTTTTAGAGCATCAGTACGAACCAATTTTAATCTTTTTTGAAGGAGATTCTTCTGAAAATAGTTGTTTGGTTGTTTATCTATTAGCTTCTAACAAAATTTTTTTATTGTTTCGTTGCTACTAATAATTATCTTTGGTTGTAGCTATTGGACTAGTGTGGTTGGTTACATTTTTACTATATCAAGTAATACTTGATATTTTATGGGTTGCTGTTTTAACGATAAGCAGGTGCCTTTGGTGATGAAAGAGGTAACAAACTTTTCTCTTTTGGTGTTGTCCTAACATCTTTTGCAAAGTCTTCAATCGAAAGTTTTAAGATATCCTTCAATATTATTGAAGATTCAATGCTTTTTTTTTTCAAGTTATCTAAATCAAATAACTTAGAGTTGACAACTCCTATTTTTACAATTCTCAATGTGAAGGTCACATCAAATATTCTTGCTTTTTTTTAAGAGAATCAATCTATCTAGGAATGGTCATTTTGTCGATTTGGTTGAGGTGTAACAATAATGTGAAAGTTGCTCCAACCAATTTCTCAATTGATTTGTCGAAGACCAACTCCATTTAAGCAATGTCATCTTTAATAAGTAACTAAACTTTCTGCAAGAAAAAATGCATTGGATTTAGATATGTTATTGCTAGATAAAAGAGAATGTATGACAGGAAACATTGACGTAAATAATAGTGGAGCCTTTCTACTGTGCTCTGCAGACCATATTTTCTTTGCACAAAATTGAAGACGGTTCAAACATTCATTGCAAGCAGTTGTAAAACCATCCGTTTGTTGGATATATGCCAACTATTGTTGCCTTCAAGCTAAACAATGCATTTTGAAATAAATAACAATATGAATAAATTTAAAGGAAGCAATAAGGAAGACTTTATGCGAAGACATTCCTCAAGTAAAATATGAAATTAACTAATGCAATTTCAATGCTTTACCCATTGTGACATTATCTGTAAAATATAAAATGTCTACAAAATGAGTCAAGATATGCTAATTCTTTATGCGAAGCTATATACATAACAAGTGATCCTTAATTCTGCATTGCTAATAAACCTTACAAGCATTTATTCAATAAAACATGACAGAAGTACACTCATTTGCTCTTGACATAATTTTAATAGAAATAGAAGAAACTAATATTTGTCCACCTATAAAGATATGCAATTTCTAAATCCAACATGGACTATATTCTTTTTTGGTTCAAAAGATAAAACACAAACTTAATTCAAATAATATTGGAAAGAACCATCAAAATGCTTTAATCAAACATAAAACCAAATTAACTAATTCTAGGAATTAAGTCCAAAACAAGAAAAATAGAATAAAAAAATCACCATTTAATTAAAAAGCAAATAATATTAACTTGCAAGAAGCCAAGCACAACCAACTGACCTTTAAACCAAATAAACAATGAGGCCTAACTACTATGTATATAATGAACCTTTTTTTCAACTATTGGGAGAAATGTAGTAAGGGCTAACTACTACTTATGTTTATAGATTAGAGGAAGGTATATCTATTGTTTGGCGAAGGTATTATGTGATTAAGTGTAGATATAATATCAATACGTAAGTAGCATGCACTATTGTTAGACAAATAGATCGATTAGTTAATTAAAAGCTTTACCTGTGCTTTTCTTGGCTCTACATTTAATAGTTCTATAATGGTTGCTTTTGGTTTAGGCTCTAAGCAACAATTTCTGTAACATCTCCTTGCTTTGAAAAAACCTCCAAGGGATGGGGTTATCTTTGAATCTACATTTAAATAGATGATTCAATAATGAAAGTTAGTAATGGTTAGTATGGAATCAAAAATAAATTATAGGTTGTTTTTATAAAGTACCTTTCCTTGAATTGCATTGTTTTAGAAATGTCTAAATCAAAATAAACTTTGCTTGTTAAATTCAATGTAGATATATTTGACTTGTATAAATGAAGTAGTGATACTCTTATAAAAAATAAAAAATAAAATACTTGTCTGAATATGTAATTAGTATAAGAGAAGAAAGAACTAAACCATGTATTTTTTTTTACCATGAATCCAATGCAAATAACAAATGATTGCTCGTTTAATCAGCCTGATGTTATTATCTAATTGTATTTGTCATGTTATCATACAAAATAACTTTGAGAGGGTTAACTTTGATTCATTTTTTCTCTTGTGTATAGAAGGAAGAATCAGTTTAAAGATTAATTGTGTTTTGTTTTTCTAAGTTTGTTCATGATATATGAATTATAAGCCCTAATCAAAAGTACCTTTGATCTTGTATGAAAACATCTCATTTTTTAACAGCTTCATTTTCTTTTCTTTAAGTTAATCCTCGTGATAGAGCAATTAATACTAGCATCCTACTGGCATTTGCATAGGGTCATAAACGAAGTTAGCCCATAGGTCTGGAACTTAAATGTAATAAAAAAAATTTAGAAGCTAATTGTACCATACCTATTAAATATTTGTCATGCTTGATTCTTTGACATAACTTGTCAAAAAGGATAAACGTTAAAGTAGTGTTGGAGATACTTAGTTGGATCTTCATGTATCTTTTCAATTTGCATTACTTTAGTCAAGCATATGTTGTAGTCACCAAATATTGTATTGTAATTGTATTTATAATTTTTAACTTGAACCTGCTCATTGAATAGAAGCTGTCTTCTTTCAATAGAGAGGTAAACAATGGTGCATTGAAACCCTTATATAAAAGTGCATTGAGTTTTTCTTAAGAAAAAAAATGTAAAGATAGATTAGTTATCACATTTTTAGCAAATAATTGATAATTTTGATGGGAATAAAAGTAAATTCAAGGTATGTAAAATTACTTACATATCAATACTAATGAATTCAAGGCTGAACAACCTATTTTTCTTCGATAGGGTTAAACCTTCCCTTAATCTTACAATTTTGATTTTTGATTTTGGTTTTCTTAGGTTGTTTTTTAGGGTTAAACTTCACTTAGAAATTGATATGTCATGGTTCATCAACTACGAATTTGTAAACCATCAATTTAACTAAAACAAATGAAAATATGAAATGCATAAGTTGAATTAGAAGCAATGATAGAAAGTTCCTTCAGAGGTAGGATAAGAATTAATTTTTAAGAAAAAATTGCAAAATAATTTTGTTTTCTATGTTGCAAATTTTGATACATGTCAATTACTTAAAAGGACTAATTATAACCAAACTATTTTTTTAAGAACATATAATGATATGAATGATATAATTATAACCAAATTGCACTCATAAAAAAAATCACAATTTTGACGTGGGTGGGAGATCGCCAAAGCAATATGGCTTCCCATCTATTTTTTTTCCTCAGTTTCCCTATGCACACAAAAGCTACAGGAGAAACCAAAAGAAATTTGTGTAGACATTACAACTCAACAAAAAATAACCATGCAAGCTCACTTCTTGATTCAATGAAAACCTATCACATATAAGCACATCCACCAACTAAACTATTGCCTAACCATACACATCACTAACACTATTAAGAACAATGCATAAGTGAACTAACTAGTATTATTACAAAGACTAAAGCTATAATTATTATACTAAAAAATAAGTATTTTTGATAGAAATAATATATTCAAAGGATATTATTATATTTAAATATGAATAAAATGATGTAAATAATATTTTAAATAAAATTAATCAAATGAAATAAAATATACGCAGATATTAAGAATTTGATAAAAACAATATGAATCGGTATAAAATAAATAAACATATTTATTTATATATATGTTCTATTATTTGTATTTATATATTTATTTAAACCATTGTTATAATAAATATCTACATATTCCAATTTAGTTTTTGAACAATATTCAATCAATTTTATAAGTCCAAGATTTAAAAAATAAAAAAATTAAACATGCAAAAACTCACTAATCTCAAATATTAATAGTCGAATCCAAGCATCATGATTGAGAAAATATAATTACATTATGTTGACCGTAAAATCTAAAGTTATATGTAATTTCTTTTTATCTCAATTTTAATTTGTTATTTAAGAACAACAAAAAAAAAAGGTAATCAATTAACATCCACGGTATTGGTATTTTCAAGTAAATCCTTTTGCATTACATAAACTATAGCATTTCCAAGTATAAATGATTGAATCAAGATTTCAAGGCATAAAAAATTGCTTTCTATAGAGAATTATTTGCCCACACAAAGTTTGCTAATAGGTCTAGATAATAAGACTCTAAGATAAAACAAAGCTTTATGAGTTTTGCAATTAGCAATATTGAAGAACTCCTTAATCTCTTATTCTTTCTGGTAAATAATTTTGGAATTGATTTGGAATGAAGATTCTTGCAATTAGAGTTGGTATTTATAGATCTCTAAAAGGCACAATCAAAGAGATATGTCTTAATTGATAAGTCTTTTCACAAACTGTTGCAATCATTAGCTATAACGATATATATTTCTCTCCAACAAGTGCATCATTTCATCAAAATCCACATTTTCATAAATGATGCTAATTATAGATCTTTTCATCCAAAGTGGTTATTGTATGGCTATAAATAATTTGTAATCCACCATAATTACAACATTAAAACCACGGAGGTCAAGCCTTGTGAGTTGCTGTAAATTAATCCCAAAGACATAAAGTAATTGTAAAAGACAAGGAAAAGAAAATCAAGGGTTCAACTTTTTTCAACTTTATATATACAATTATAATGGGGTGTATAATTGATTGATGACCTTAGACATATATGTTGCTCAAATAGAAAAGACATGTTGCTTAAGCAAAAAAGAGACAGGCGCACTGAACATTTTAATACGAGTAAACATATTCAAAGGCATAAGAAAATACACTTGCAACATGGTAGCCATGCAACTCCAATTCAAAAACCAACAGAAGAATCAAAATTTCATACCATCAAATTAAAAACATTTTGAAAGACCAATGATCATAAAGGAATAAAGCATTGAAAGGAAAATAACTTGAAGATTAGAGCTAAAATGCCTTAAATAGTTCTTGTGAAAATTAAAAAAATAATTTTTAAGTAATCACACTGACCATAAATCAAGACCCAATTAAAACATCAGGATGGATTCCATAAATTAAACTCTAAATACATAGAATCCACCAAAAGAACCATCAATAAAAGCAAGACTTAATTTTATTACCATGCAAAAACTTAAATTCATACATTAAAACATTAGGATAAAAAAGCATGGAATAAAACTCAAGTAGAAAATGAAAAAAGAACACAATTTGAGCAAAACTACGACACCCATGAAAGAAAAAATAAATGAAAGAAACAATTTAAACACAGTGTGAAATCTTACTAAATTAAAGTAAGAAGAAAAATCATAGCACGTAAGAAAATACAATCTTCATGTCAATCAAATCCTGCTTGAATTGGTTTTAAATGAACCTATCGATATGGTGAAACCCCCTAAGAAAACATAAAACTCTTCAGTTAAAACATGAAACCTAAGGCCTGCAGCTGTCATAACCAATGGACAAACACCCTTTTTAACACCCAACCCACAAATAACCTAAGGTTTGGATAGTGAAGAGAACTTTCTCTTGATAAAGTCTAACCTCATGCATATATTGGATTTCAAAATCAATAAAACATAAAAAAGATAGCAATAGAAATAAACAAAGAAATAGCTAGACTTCCCTATAAATCCTCAGAAAGGGGCTTACATGTAGGAAACAATAAAATTTGGAATCAAGATTTAATCATCCATATGATCAGAAGTTACCTTAATTTTAGATGTTGAAATCTAGACTCAAAGGATTCCAAAAAAGCCAATTTTTTGAAAGAACTTAAAGACTATAAACAGCACACATGTCCTACCTCTAACAATATCTACATGGGCAGTTGTTGAAACCTTCTTGAGGCCTGGTGTATTCGCTAAGGCTAGCTAGAAGGGTTGCAAACTCTTAACCAAAAGGTAATCTTTCTTGTTTTCATAAACACAAACCAAGAATAGTTCCAAGATGTAGGCGGCGCAAAACAAGAACAAGAATGAAGGTATATATGGCAGTAAGAGAGAGAAAACCCTAATTTATTTAGTTACACTTACAAATATTTTTCTCTCAAATTAAGTCAAAATAAAAATCCCAACAAGTCTTTATAGAATAACTTAATCCTAGCCCTAGCTTGACCTAGGATGGAAATGTTTTAACCTAATCAAAACTCCTAAATTAAGTGAAACTCTTTTCCTTGTTTTAGTTGTTTTAATTTAACCAACCATAGTTTCAAACGAACTTTATTTGTCAGCTCTTCCAACCATCCTTGGCCAAAATATCCATCGAAATTGGGCTAAAGAAAAGCCTAACAACCTTGGGCAATAAGCATGGGTTTGGCGCAATACAAGGTTTTGGACCAATACAAGGTTTTGGACCAAACGTGTGTTTCCATGGATTTAATCCAATTAGTTCAATTCTTTATTTATCTAACTAAATAAACAATATTTATTTAATAGTTATAAGTTATCAAATAATTAGAAAATTAAATAAATAAATTGAAAACATAATTTAGCTAGTATACACAGATCTCTATGACTTTTATCACTATAAAATCCTTAAATTAATTAGAACTATTTTTAACTTTACTTTAATATTATTTAATATTAATTATCAAATGATTAATATTAAATAATATTCCAAGGGATTTGGTTCAAGACATATGATAGAAAAATTTGATTTCATAATCATATCTTGAGTCGAGGTGAAATCCTAATTCAACTAGAACTAGTGTTTGTCCACCTTTATACTTTATGTCTTAATTTAGACACTATTTTAATATGACAATCTTATTATTAATGTCTTAATTCAACAACAAAATCTAAATTTCACAAATCTAATTTTGTCTCAAATAATTGAACTTATTCAATTAAGTCCTTTATTCAATTTACCTTTTATTTAATTAAGTCATACTTAATTAAATCTTGGATAATCCAATGGGCTTGCCTTATTGTGTATGACCCATTAGGTTCCCAATATGTTGGCAATGAACATAAATAATCTTATTAATCATGTTTATAGATCAAAAGTGGGATTTAGCAATCTAACATGACTACCAAAATGTTGAAAAGTCAGAGTGGCCTTATAGAAACCTTCCACAAAACAAGCACCTTTATGCCATCCCAAGCATCTCATATGCTTCAACTTATGAGATCAATTACTTATTTCCTAAGTAAGAAGGAATAACATAAATTGGTATTTAATCATTGTCAATACCTCGTCTTGACAATACGATGTCACAGAATGTTTTTGGGGAACTAGGCTTTGATGTATAAGAATCTCATAATTACTACTCATTGCAATTTTTTTGCGAGGCCTAATAATGTTTTATTGGGCTTCATCCAATTAGTGTTTGCATGAGTGTCACTCATGCCACTAACATGAAAGAAAACCTATGTTAATTAACTTTGTAATGTATATGATGTCATTTGACCATGTATCACATGTGTTAATCCGATTGGTTTAAGGGTATACACCAACGTCTCCCACTTGCACTTGAAATAATCGTATTGTTCTTATTGTCTATTTATTGGAGAATATTTTAATTCATCTTTAATATTCTCCATATCAAGTCATAAAACACTTTGGATAACAATGAAACCTTGATTCTAATCATAAGGCTTAGTTATCTTACAACTATTGGAATCAATTTAATTAACCTAATAGCTACAATCTAAAATTAATCATTTTTATAAGCATCTAATGAAATGATTTGTTTTATGTCTTTTGGATATAAATATGTAATCTCTGTAGTTTATAACTTTTTCCAGACTTACATCTAAGCATGTACAACTTTAGTTTGCTACTAGTTCATGTATATTAACTTTTAATATCCCATGAATACTCCTCCTAAGTCTTACATTCTCATGAATATTAAATTTTAATATCCTATGAACATTTCCGCTAAATATAGTTTGTGTATGACCTTTTACATCGAATTCAATATTAGCAAGATTCAAATTTTAATTTAATTGGGCTTAATTTAATCAATTTGTATAATTTCATAGGCCATGATGTTGAACAGTTCTACTAAAATTCATTAAATAAAGGAAAAGATATATGTTCAAAACATATATCCAAAATAAGGACTTCCTAAAAATCGATGCATAAAGCTGAAAACATAAAAATCCAATGTTTAAAATAATAAATCATAACAATAAAATTTTTTAATAACTTCTATGCGTGAAGATGCAAGCTTGATCCATATCATCCAGATTGCCCTCTTTTCTAATAGTCCATCTTCATTTATCCTTTTCTTTGTTATCGGCAGCGTGCCTTGAAAATCCTTACAGAGAAAAAAAGTGCACATGACTGAAAGTATTATGTGTGGGAAAACAATAAAATTCTTGACATGGAAATGTCTTCTCCACCAGGACTTTTTTTTTTTGTGACAAAGGAGAGGGACTGTCGGACAAATCACTTATCCAACTAGTCTTGGATAGCCATAATGAAATGGCCAACATTTGGAGTTGCCACCGATTATTTAGGCTAGGTGTGATCGGATGCCTATTGAAATCAATATGCCGAGCTAAGAAACTCAAAACATCGATTCCACAGTCTAATGGTCAAGAGATTTGTCGGTTGGGTTTGGGAGTTAGTTATGTGCAAGGACGTATGAACCTCCCCGTGACACTTAAAATTGATACCTTTTATCTGTGTTTTAACTTGGTTTTTGTTTCCTCGATTTTGACTTGTCATCATTTTAATATAATCCTTTTTATGCATGAATTTGTATGAAAAAGTAAATTCAAATTTTAAGAAAAAATTTAATCCCATATGCATCCTAAAGAGGTGGGAAACATAAAGATTTTTAATGAAAATGAGCTTCAAATTTAATTTTGAAAACAAGATGCTTTATATCAAGCATTAGAGGGAAGCATTGCCTTTATGATTTTTGATTGAAAAATATGAATATAGGGTAAAAGCCATAAAAGGAACTGTGTTAGTAAAATGAAAAAGAAATAATATTACATACAATAAATCACATAAAAGAGGGAAGAAAGGAAAGAACGATCGAAACTTATCTCATAACTGTCATTGATTATCTAAAAATAACCAAGTCAATAATTTTAAAACAGTTTGGATCTACTGGTTGTTTGAAGCATGAAAATCCAGTTTGAATTTCAAAAAAGTCTGAAACAATCTAAGGAGTGAGAAAATTTGATTTTTGATAATTTTTGAAAAAGTGAAAGCAAAAATTTTAAGTTGATAAAAATTAACTATTTCTTAACGAAGTGACATTTTTAGGGTTTCTTAACAAAATAGATAATTTTTTATCAAAAAATGGGAGTTGATAAAAATGAAATTGACAAAATTTGGAAAAATGTTTACACTTTGATCTAAGCCTAGGGGTAAGTTGACACATGTTTCTAAATTCGATAGGAGTTGGTTAGATTCCTTCAGAGGCATCTGAATGCTTTGAAGTGGGAATTTAGGAAAATTGATTTATTTTAACAACTGTTGAAACAGGGGACAACATTGCGCTATCCCTATTTTTGATTTTATTACGGGTTGATCCTAATGTTTTAAAGGTCAATGAGGTACCATTAGAACGATGACTCGATAAGGTTTAATATAAAAATATTCTAAAAATCCTAAAAAATCACTTTCTAGAAGGAAGTAATTTTTGAATTTGGATCTATTGTGACATTGATAGCACATGCGAGTGAAAATATGTTGTAGACTTTAGAAAGTTATATTTAGCTCATTTGAAATCATTAAATTGCAAACAATACCTTTTCAGAAAAGGAATTTCATGAAAATTTTAGGTAAAATGTTTTAAAAATTCAAAAAAAATCTTCTGATAGGCCAAAATGGCTCAAACAAAATGTAAATTATTGATTCTAGGGATGCCACCATGGAGAGGACGAAGCCATGGAGTTGCCACTAATCATTTTGGGCTAGGCATGATTGGATGCCTGTAGGAAATGATACTTCGAGTTACAAAACTTGAAACATTGATACCAAGGTCTATGAGGTCTAGATATTTGTCAGTTCGGTTCTAAAGTTTGTTACATATTAGGAAAGATTAGGAACCCCACGATGCTCAAAATTGTCTTACGTTGGTTTTTATTTCTTCAGTTTTGACTTGTCGTTATTTTGATATAATCCCCTTTTAATGCATTTGGATTGATCTAAGGGTAAATAAGACACTGTTGAAAAGATATTTCAATGCTCTTTTAGGGAAAAATATCAAAAAATTGATGAAAAGTTGTTTATAATTCGAAAATGATTTTTCAAGTTAAAACTATGGTGTTACAAGGATAAAACAAGGGGATTTTCAGTTTTCTCAGACTTCATAGAGCTAAACTCAAGTTTTGGACATTTAAATGTCTGCAATAGCAGGGGGTTGGTGATAATGGCTTCACAAGCTCATTTGCATAATCTTAGAGTAGTTTGGGATGATTGAACAACCTATTAACCATGTCACTAGTAAGGGGCTCTGGACAAAAGATCAAGGCATAAACAACTTTGGACACTTAAAAGGGACATTTTATTTTTTTGAAAACAAAACATTTAGCCTAAAAAAACCTTGAATCCAAACATGGAATGCTTATTTTTCCCCAAGATTGGAAGACTAATAGAAAAAAAACCTTAAGTTCATGTTAATCTCCATTCATTGAAGTTAATATAGCCTTAACTTGAGGGTTTTGAAAAATAGTTTTTTTTTTACAAATAACGAACGAGCATTTTGCCAAATATGGGGTTAACTAAACATGGTTTTCATGACAATAAACATGGAAGGCATGTCCAAATGAGTAAATATGACATTTAACATGAAAATGGTGACAAAAATGCAAAAAAAATGAGCATAAAGATGCGTAGACGTATTTGTTTCATGAATAACATCAAAAGTTATGCCATAGAAATGATGTGAACATGCTTGTATAAAGGAGAAAAACTTGCTAAAATTTTAAAATAGCATTGGAACATGTTTTACAACATGAACCAAACATATAAATGTGGAAAAACATGGTAGAAAGGTCAACAAAGCATCAAAGATCCTAAGTCTACAACAACCAAGGCAACAAGATGCATGAAAAACTTAAGATAGGGTTATGTTTAGCATGTTAAGGTTCACTAGAATGATGAAAATTCAAAAGCAAGTAAATGAAAGGTGAAAGGATAGGAAATATACCCCTAAAGCTTTGAAAATCTTGTTAGTGATGTAAAGCAACAAAGTTTCTAAGCTTGTAGCTTATTTTCTTTCCTCTTTTGCTATAGATGAGCAAGAAAGTAAAGAGATTAATGGTTTTAGTGTAACAAAAAAGAGGATTAGAGAGGAGAATTGTGTGAAATGAAGGGTTTTTAGAAGGCCGAATGTGAAGCTACGGGAATGGAATTTTCCAAGGTTAGTGGCCAATGTGAAAATATGTGGAATCTTTTTCTGGCTACACTCATAATGTATCTTATGTAGGATTTAATCTCAGCCATAAAAAACTAGCAAATATAGGGTATTTCGGATATCTATGGTCTATAAACTGGTGAGTCATTATACCAAGGAGTAACTTTTCAAAGTTTGATTGGTGGATGTATAGCTTTGGCAGCAACAACAAACCATGCATGAGCTGATATAATGAGCAAGGTCAAGCTTGACCTTGATTAATCTACATTATAGGATGAAATGCCCTTGTAACAAGCTTAATGGACCATTCAAAAATGTTATGATCCAATGTTTAAAGCACAAAAATGAAGTCAACTTGATTTTTAGGAAGTTATGTTTGAGATTGGATGATTTTTGGAGCCAAGGTCATGATCGAATACATGTTTTTAATGTCATAGTGCAAAGAGGTAAAAATGGCATGAACTAGGCAAATTCGCCTTAGTGTATCGATACAACGTGTTTTATATCAATATTCGAACAAATTTTTGCTCTAATTATCAATATAATGAAGTTAGTATCAATATCGAAGACCATCACTCCTTGTATCGATATTTGCTACCAAAAAATGGCTTTTAAGCTATGACATAACTTTGTATCAATACAAAAGCCTCCTATATCGATACCAACAACAATTGTATCGACACATGGCTTTTTATATCAATACCAACAATGGTTTTTGGGATTTTAATGATGTGAAAGCCTTGTATCAATACCTAAATGCCATATTGATACCTACTCATTTAAATGTGGATTTTATGCACCTTTAGCTTCCTAGACACTTTGCCTCAGTTGGGAATGATGGATAAATGACCCATGTTTGCTCAAATGACCTTGATGACGCCTCAAAGAGTGACCTTTGATGCCCTTTTTTTACATTTTTTCTTACTATGGTACCTAAGCATTTCAAACTTTCCTTAAAAAAATTTTTGCTTGGTGTTGTATCACCTAATAATGCCTAGCAACATAAGACCCAACAAGCATCCTCATTCTTTATTTTTATTATTTTATTCTATCACCTTCAAATTAAGTCTTACGATTTGTTCAAAAAAGGCTTGGACAAAATAGGGTGTCTACGCTTATCTTTATCATAGGTCCTTACAATATGTTAGACATACTTAGTACTAATAATCAGGTATCATATACCAAGGGAAAATAAATGAATTTTTGAATTTATAACTGGGGTAGAAACTCATTTTTGCTTTTTATCTTTGATCGATTCAAGATACTATTAGCAATTTCTCCTCCAATGGCCAAGTTTTCCATAATGACAACAAGTGCCCTTATTAGTTTCATCCATTGCCTTTATTCCACCAGACGACTTCAAACTCTTTGATCCATTTTTTTTCCTTCTTGATTTTCTTAGAAATAAAAATAGAAGTAAACAATTGGGCAACCTTTTCTTTGGTAAGAGACTTTTCTACCATGGACAACATATTCAGCAATCTCAGAAGGGATGTTTCTAGGTGATTCATGTTAAAGTTTAACACAAATTGTGAAAAATTTAGAGGTTGAGATGAAAGAACTAAGTTAATGGCTAACTCATTACCCATTGACCAACCTAACTATTTTAAATGAGTGATCTACCTAATCATCTTTAACACATGAGTTCTAATAGGAGTACCTTTAAACATCTTCATTTGGAACAATTCCTTTGAAAATTCAAATCTCTCAGTGTGCCTTTCTTTATCGAATAGCTCTTTAAGGTTTAGAATGATGCCAATAGCTTTTATGCCCCTTATGTTGCTTTTGGAGATCGAGTAACATGCTAGCCATCATCACCCATGTGATTTCGGTGAGATCATCTCTATAAACTCAATAGGCATCTAGCTCTTCTTGACAAGCATCAGGTCTGGGCTCGTCAGGTACAGGCTCATTAAAGACATAAGCTTTGTGCTTTTGTGCTAAAACAATTTTAACATTGTGGAGCCAATAAATGAAATTTAGCCTAGTTAACTTGTTAGCATCCAATATACTATGTAGTGATAGATTAGAAGCTATATTTCTTGTTTATATCTTGTACTGATTTCAAAACATATTTAATGTCAGTAACATACATAAGATAATCATTTAGTTAGGTTTTTAAATTAAAATGGTTAGTCCTAATTATTTTTACATAATTATAGCCCCCAACTATAATACAATAAGTTTAACATTTAAATCCTCTTAATGAGCTAGGACCCCTTTCATTCTTGCATAAGCTTGGGGTTAGTCCAACAAGTCATATAAGAATTGAGTAGGTAACGTAGCTTACCAACTGCTTCTCTATGTAACTCTTGGATCAATTAGGTAGTAACCTCTTAGCTAAATATATTTTATGTATTTCATCTAACCATCACCTCTAATGCTGTGGAGTAAAGTTTGTAAACATGTAGACAACACGGCTTTAGTTAAGTAAAACCCATTAATTATAATTCAAGTAGCTCGAGTAGAGGGGACTTTGGGGTTAGCCTAACAAATCTTTGTGGTCAAAATTCAGATATCTTGTTATAATCTAGTATAAGGTGTCTTATCATGCTTAAACATGAAATTAATATTTTATGAGGGATTTCTATTAATTAATTATTATTTAAGTATCATCGATTTGATTTTGATTGCATGGGCATTTATTTTAGGTGCATACATATCACATATATATATCAACATAAAAATAAATCTATCATATGCAATCTACTAGAATGATTACAGACTTTCACTAAACTAGTTTCCTTAAGCCATTAGAAAACTAGGTGGTTAATTTCCTAGGGATACCATTTGCATACCACATAAGTCTTCATGATAATCTCCTTGGACTTCATCTTGGCGCCATCTCCTTTGCATCTTGGAGTACATAAAGTCTCTAATACAACTTAATCCTAGATCTCTAACTATGCAACAATAACATGAGTTTGAAGAAACCTTGGTTACATTCGAGGGGAGTAATGTGGGAAGAAAATTTTACAACCCTGAATAATAAAGAGATAAGGTAGGGTTCGTAGACTCTATTTAAAATAATAACTACCAAAAAAAATAAAATTAACCATCCATAACCTAGTCATACTATGGTCTAAGTCCATAACAATCCTTCATGCTTTAACAATTATAGCATAATAATAGTGTATAGCTAATATTACATGGTTATCAAACGTATACAATGGATGTATAAGCAAATTTATAACATATAACAAAATTATCTATGAGAATTGGCCATAGTGATTAAATACATGTAATCTTATTCCTAACTTTTAGGAAACTAGTCTTAAACTGGACATTTACTTAACCTTAGGTGACTTGTCTCAAAAAGGACAAATACTTTTATTCGCATCCTTAAATTAGGTTTCCAAAATCAAGAATTAAAATTTAGGCAACCTGTTTAATTAAACAATTTAATAAAACAAGTTTCCACATCTTGATTCTTTTAAGACATGTTTATTTAAAGAATCCTAGTTGAATTGAAACTCTATAAATATTCCTAACTTTTAGGAATCAAGTTCTATTAGATAACTGTTTATCTAATCCAACTTAAACTCTTTTCATAATTTTAAGGAATTTCACCCCCACTAGAAAACTAATTCTAATGGAAGTAGGACCTTCAGTTTTGGTAATCACTTTGGCCATGCCAATAGCCTTTGATGGCTACCTTTGGATGATGCATAGGGGCTGTTTCAAGTGCTGGAAAATCAAATTAGGTGCTTCCAAGAAATGATTCAAGGATGCAATCAAGATGGCAACTTTCTTGCCCTGATCACAAGTTTCAAAAAAAACCTAGGAAGTCGCATCACCTTGCCACAAACCCTAGCTTTTGGAACAAGATTTCCACACCTTTGAAGGATGTTTAAATACTGATTTTAGATACTGGAAATTCATTCAAGATGCTGCAGAAGATCGAATCAAAGCAACAAACTTAATGGCAACAAATTGCCATAAGATCACAATTTTCCATGGAACATCTTCCATGTATGTGGCATTAACATGCCTTAATTTTCAGCAACCAAGATCCATTAAAGAATCAAATGTTCTTTAATTAACTTGCTGTCCTAAATTGCAACAAACGTATGGAACTTTTCCATAAAAATTTCAAGGTGTGTTAGGTGCAAGAACACATCCAAGATTAGCCTACAACCCTATACCATGCAATTTCATTAAGAATATTCAAGATTGTATTTCTTTGTTTTAAATCATATTTAAATAAATTAAAATTGAATTTTATAAGTTTAGTATGATAAAATCAGATCATAAAAATCAATTTTTGCAACAAAAAAACCATTAGGAAAATCCCTAGGTGAAATAGCAAATTACAAAATAAGTCTTTAGGTTTCATGAGTTCAATGTGTAATTGATCTAAATCAATAAAAACTAATTTTTATTAATTATTAAACCTCTTAATAATGATCAATACATCTCTAAACATGCTTTCCATAATTGAAAAAATTTTTGAAAATTATTTTGCAAAGTTTTATGGCCCGTAACTTCATAGATTTAGACGTATGACATCCGAATGTCAATTACCATGAATTGGCCGATACTTACTACATATAATCCACAACCTATAGGCTTTGATACCATTTTAAGGGAACTTTTTCTTGGTAAGGTCCAAGCTCTTGCATGTATTAGATTTCAAAAGTCAATAAAACATAAAGCAGATCACAGCAAAAATAATAAACATAGAAATAGCTAGACTTCCTACAAATCTTTTAGAAGGGACTTTTGTGTAGTAAACAATAAAATTTTGAATCAAGGTTTATTTATCCATATGACCATAAGTTACTTTAATTTTAGATGTCAAAATCTAGACACAAAGGGTTCCAAAAAGCCAATTTCTTGAAAAATTCTTAAAGACCACAAGTAGCACACATATCCTACCTCTAACAATTATCTACACAAGTAGCTGTTGAAACCTTTTGGAGGTACAATGGTTCTCTAGTGCTAGCTGGAAGGGTTGCAAACCCTTAACCAGAAAATAATCTTTCTTGTTTTCCCAAACAAAAACCAAGAATGCTTCAAGGTTGTAGGTAGCACAAAACAAAAACAAGAGTAGGGGTATAAGTGGCGACAAAAGACAGAAAATCCTTGATTTATTTTGTAACCCTTTCAAATATTTTCTCTCAAATTAGGTCAGAAGAAAATCTTTGTTTTTTCTATCCCAACAAGTCTTTATATAATAGCTTAATTGACTAAGGATAAAAAAGTTTTAACCTAATCAAAACTCCTAAAACAAGTGAAACTCTTCTCCTTGTTTTAGTTGTTTCAATTTAACCAACCCTAGTTTCAAATAAATTTCCGACCATCCTTTGCTAAAATATCCATCATAATTGGGCCAATGAAATCAACCTAACAAGCTTCGGTTACAAGCATGGGTTTGGCGTAATCCAGGGTTTCGGGCTAAATTTGTGTTCTCATGAATTTAATCTAATTAATTCAATTCTTTTTTATCTAAATGAACAAACAATATTTATTTAGTAATTATAATTATCAAATAATTAGAAAACTAAATAAATAAATTGGAAACATAATTTGGCTAGTATAAAACACCCCTATCAGTTTTATCATTATAAAATCCTTAAAATGGTTAAAACTATTTTTAACTTAATTTTAATATTATTTAATATTAATTATCGAATAATTAATATTACAATAATATTCCAAGGGATTTAGTTCAAGACATGTGATATAAAAATTAGATTCACAATCACACGCCGAGTCTAGATAAAATCCGATTTCAACTAAAACTAGTGTTTTTCCAACTTTATACTTTTTGCCTTAATTTAGAATATTATTTTAATAAGACAATCTTATTATTAATGTCTTAATTAGACAACAAAATCTAGATTTCACAAATCGAATTTTGTCTCAAATAAATAAACTTATTCAATTAAATCCTTTATTCAAATTACCTTTTATTTAATTAAGTCAAATTAATTAAATCTCGGATTTAATCCAATAAGGTTACCTTATTGTGTATGACCTATTAGGTTCCCAACATGTTGGCAATAATCATAAATAATCTTATTAATCATATTCATAGATTAAGAAATGGATTTAGCAACCTACCATGACTATCTAAATGTTGAAAAGTCAGAGTGACCTTATAAAAACCTTTCAGTAACCAGCCTATCATTGTAGTGTAGTCCTTTCACTAGATATCCCAGATTAAGGAAGAGCATGGTGTAGTGTCTACCCAAACCTTTCATCCATATTAGTTTTTACAACTCATGGTTAATGATAATGAATCTATGAGAAACTATTCATAAGCAACCATTAATCAATTACGCTCTGTCTAGAGACTTAAATCCAATTAACCATAGTTAAGAACACTGGAGATATGTATTCAATGTCACTAGGAGTTGTGAATCCTCTTTGGATCACTTATTCATCTACCATATGATTCATGCTATACCCAAAACAACCCTACCATAAGCATCCATCTATCGTGATGAATCAAAGCATAATACTCATCATATGTGATGACTTGGTATCACAAGTCTAATGACTATTATACACGACTGACATATGAGAATATATTCAGTAGACACTTAAGTGACTTATACCAAATAAAGTTCTTATTTGGACCATCTTTAGTAAACTTGTTTCCACAAAACAAGCACCCTTATGCCATCCCAAGTATCTCATATACTTCAACCTATGAGATCGGTTGCTTACTTCTTAAATAAAAAGGCATAACATAAGTTGGTCTTTGAGCATTGTCAATGCCCTGTCTTGACAATACGATGACCAATAACTGTTTTTAATGAACTAGGCTTTGGTGCATTAGAATCTCATAATTGCCACCCATTCTAATTCCTTTGCAAGGCCTAATAAAGTTCCATGAGCTTCATCCAATTAGTGTTTGCATAAGTGTCAATGACGCCATTAAGATGAAGGAAAACTTATGTTACATTAAGCTTTGTAACGTATATGATGTTATTTGACCATGTATCCCATGTCCCAATCTTATTCATTCAAGGGCATACACCAACAGATAGGTGTCCTCAAAGAACAATTGAAGGAATCATAGATATAGATATGGTGTACTCTTCGGATAAGTCTCATGTGCAAAGAAAGCTTAATGCTGGAATTTGGTCTTTTATTAATTATTATCTACATTGTACCATTTTAATTTTTATATTTCAATTTTAAAAATTTTATATCATACTAGAGATGTTTATGCTAACTACGTGAGTGGAGGACAAAAAATTAGAAGTGGAAAAATTGATCCAAATATGATAATTTGTTTGAATCAATGCATAATCAAACTTAAACTTACTTGAAATGAGTTTAAAAAGTTCAACATTCAAAACCTAAAAAATTCGAATTTAAAAATCCAAATATAAAAAACATGAATTGCAGCAATTTGAACCAAAACAAACTCAAACTTGATCTAATCCAAATTGAAATCGATCTAATTCAAAACTCATAAAAATCAAATATATAATAAAAAGAACTCCCAATTTAATTAGATAAATTTACCTTAAAATAAATAAATGAAAATTTTTCCTCAATATAAATTTTAAAAATTTTCAATTTTATCAATACTATGTTTGAAACATGTTAAGGTGGTGTTCGATATTAAAAATGTAAGCTACATCGTATGGATTTTAGTTTAGTAAAAAAACCTTATAGTGTTTGGTATGCTACATTATTAAGAATGTAACATTATCATAGTATCACATTCGCATCAGAAGAGGTAATGTATCATATCTAAAAATAGATGTAAAATTATTGTCCGCTACAAAGGAAAGTAACAAAAATTTTTAACAATAATACCCTTTGGAACTTAAAGGAAGAAAAGGTTGCCACAATCTTCCTTTCTTTTTTATTTCTCCTCTCAGAATCTAGCATCTCTATACTATTGTTGTTACCCAAAAAGTTATTTAGAAAAAAAAGAAAGGAATCCTTCGAATGATGGGTTAAGTGGATTGATATTATTTATTATTTGTTTGAAAACCGTAGAAGTCGCACATATTTTCCTGTATATGTTTATGCTCGTCTCCTTCTTAAATGGTTAACTGTACAGTTATCTAAGCTGTTTAAGTTATAATTATCTTTGGTAAATAACTATAGATAAAAACATAACACATTTTTTTACTGTAGGAAAGAATTATAGATGTTAGATGGTGAAACAATGACATCTGTCTTTTTTTTCTTTTTATTTAAGTCCTTCTAAGTTGTTTTTTTTTTTTAAGGAACAAACGAAAGAATAAAAGAACCTTCTAGAAAAGGAGCATACAGTTAAGTTAAAAAAAAAAAAAGATCTAGAAAAAGAATGAAATAAAATGGGAAAAGAGAAAGGGATGAGGACTAGTAGAAAATGACTAAGCAAACAAGAAAGAAGAAATCGTTGTAAGTAATACTAGAGAAGGAAAGGGGCGAAGGCTAAAGACAAACTTAGGAGTGCATCACTGGCAACGACGGAGCAAAGAAGTAAAAATGGATAGAGGGTTCATATATCAAGGCTTAGGAGAAAGATCTGGTGGATTGGGAACAGTTGCAGAATTTGAGCTTGTTTAGTATTCTATATGTTTGCTTATTTATGTACCTACCTTTTTATTAGTATTACGTGATTTTCCCCTTTGTATTTGATCATTATATTTTATTAAAATTTTAAAACCTTTCCTTTTCCTCATTTATATTATGTACTGGATTATACTCTCAGTTGCTTTGAAGAGCTTACTATTAATTTTTAAAAAAAAATCGCTAATGAATATTTAGGAAATCGAGAAAAAAATAGAATGTGGAGACTTCAAGCAACAGAGGCAGAGTGAAAAAGAGGGAATAGAAACGTGAGAATTTAGAGACTGTAATACCGGTTGATTTGGTTGGGTTGTCATTAGGGGCAATTAGAATCGTTTTCTCACTTTAATTGAAGACTTCTCTCTTTTTCTCACATAATAAAATTCGTATAATTTTTTCTTCTTTGCTAGGTATTTTGTTAGTAATTGTTTTAGAATTGTAATAAATAGAAGTTTTTTTAAAAAAAACTATATTTTCCATGGATTTAAGGTAGCAAGAGGTATGTTGGTCTTTATAGATAAGTTTTTTTTTCCCCCCCTACAGTATTTCTTAGGTTTTGATGGTTTTTGCTCTAACTTTTTTATTCATGCATTACTGTTTTCTTATATCTAAATTTGTCTATACTTTGTATCTAAATTTTTTTAAACTTTATATATTGTTCTTTTGCTTACTTTTTTATGTTTATTTGCAATGTCATACACATAACTTTATTGGTTTCTCAATTACCTTTTTTTTTTCCCTAAGAAATTGAATTTATTTTGGAACTTCTGCTTGTTGAACTGGGTTTCACGGGCTCTGGTATTAATTGATTAACTATACCATAAGTCATATAATTATTAACGTATTTTTATTTGGACTATTTAATTTTCAAAATTTTTATTAATATTATGATATTTTAAAATTTTAATTACCCAATAGTTAAATGATTGATGACATGACGACATGGACTTATTTTTCCGCTAATGTTATAGTCGTCAGCCACGATAGCGTCAGCAAAACTATAAGCAAACCAATGGACTGTACCTTTTCTTTGCAAAGCCGTTGTTTTTTTTTTTTTTACTTTGTTTTTGCCCAACTTTTCTACTAGAAGTGAACTTTCTTTCTTTCTCTACCATGCTGCATTAAACGTGAAATGGAGGATCCTTGGTGATATATGTTTATTTCAGAAATTCACTTGGATTTTCTCACTGTGACAACTAGATTTTTTTTTTTTTTTTACTGAAATTGCCTAAAAAATTAGTGCAATCCTTGGGCCTAGAATCTTTTATCATGGATTGATCAGAAAAACATATGAAAACCTTGCAGGTATAGTGGAGCAGCATTCGCAAGTTTAATGCTGTAGTAAGATTTCCCCTCGCCCCCCCCCCCCCACCCGAAAAAAAAATTGTTCCTAGATTGTCAAGTGCAAGTAATATGACGAGTTTCATTTTTAAATGTCAAATAACCTTTTTAGTCCACTGATTTGATATGATAATTATTTGAAGCGACGGATATGACAGAAAACTTCTATGCTTGAATTGATCTGAGATTTATAGATTTGTATATAAGCTGAAGTTATTTGCAAAATTATGTTGGTGTTGAGATTGAATATTTCTTATGCTATTCGGAAACAATAAGGGTCGGGGTCTTATTCATTGAAACCGGAAACTCGGGTTTTCGTATTGATTTTATCGATTCTATAGTATTTGAGAGCATAATAGTAGGACTAAGTTTTGGGAATTTCTATTGCCATAGTATTCCCATATCTCAACCATGTGAGAGTGGAGTCCAATATTTAGTCGCAGTAAAGTTGATTATGCAACTAGCTGGGCAAGAACAGGGAGTTGCAATAGAATAGAATTACTTGAAAATAAGTTGACAGTGTGAGCAATCTACTACGTCAGCTCCATCATTTACTGCTTGTTCATCAGCGAGATCAATGCTGCCGGGTACATCCCACTAGGTCTGTTGTGATTATGATCAAAGCTTCCCCTTTAAGAACGTGAAATCATCGGTATGTTCTTGTACTGTTATTAAAAGGGAACATTTTTGAAGGGTTCAATAAAAAAACAAAAAACAAAAAGATATAGATGAGATATGGGCTATGGTGTTTTAGTATTGTTGTTTTTGAGTTATAGGGATGGGCATTGCAATTAACTCTTAAATCTATGCCATCCGGTCATTAAAAATTTAATGTTTGGAATTACCAAAATTTTAAAATATCATAACGTGGTGACCATGCTAAAAATTTTGAAAGTTGGTGACTAAAACGACAACATGCAAATAGTTAAGTGATTTGTGGTGTAGTTTACCCTACTTTGGCAAAATATTCAAATCATCAAGTAAAGAACGTTTGAATCACCTATGAGTTTTATTCATATAGAAAGGCCTTATGTTATATTTATACGATGGGTTAATTACATAAATGACCCTTGTATCATATTATTTTTTTCAATTTAATATTTGAAGAAAATTTTGGCCTAAATAGGTACCTGTATTATGATTCTATCAAATGCATAGATATACTACACTAACGTTATTAAATAAATATTAATATGATATTTAACATCCACACATGATAACAATGCCTGTAACCATTCTTATACAAATGTGGTTAGTCACCTATATGATCTATCCCTTTTAATGCATTTTTAAACTTGACAAAGGCTTATAAAAAGGATAGGTCTTAGTCTATTTACCAAAACAAGGTTCAGGACCTCGACCACATTTGGGGAAGGATCTGCACCTCCAAAACACCTATCTAAGATAGTACCTGATTAATCTCATATTATCCTAAATAAGTTTTAACTAAATTGACTTATTTTACCCTAATTTATTTTTACCTTAAAATTAATTAATCAAATTAAAAAAATTGAATTAAAATCAAAATAGCTAATCATGTAGTGACATTAAATTAAACCTGAAAAAAAAAGATCAAGTTAATAACTATATACAAGATAAATCTAAAAGTAAATAAAACAAAAAAAAAAAAAACAAACAAAATCATTCTAGTGATGTCATCACGGTATCGCTCTGATAACACTATAAAATAAAATTTTTTATTCTTAATATGCGGATTAAAGTCGCTAAGTCTTAGAGGATTTTAGTTACATTTAATTAATTTTTAGTTTATTTCATATGAGTTTTATTTGTTTAATTTATAATTAAATTTTATCATATTTCAGTTGCTTTTGTATTTTCATAGGCCAAAAGCTTGAAAGAGTTTCCGAGATGCAATAACTTCATAAAGAAGCAAATGGAACTTAGTGTTGCAACGTACCCCGGGGTGGATCCTCATGGATCTATGGGTGTATATGACTTAAAATATTTTTTTGACTATGAAATGCCTTCATGACCGAGACTTTTCCTTTGTAACATGATGAGAATGAAAAAGTATGGATTCGCAACTTGTGATACAGTGAGGGGGACCATAAGATGAATCGCTCATCTTATTGGTCTCGGATGACCATCATAAAGTGGCCAACGCTTGGAGTCGCCACCGATCATTTTGGGCTAGGCATGATCGGATGCCTATTGAAACCTCTGTCTTGAGTTACGAAACTCAAAACATCGATCCCATGGTCTGCGTGGTACAAAGATTCGCCATTTGAGTTTAGGAGTTGGTTACACACGATGAGGCACGAACCACTTCGCAACGCCTAAAATTTGTACGTTACTAGTTATGTCTTATCCCAGTTTCAATTCTTTCTATCTTAACTCGTCACTATTTTGATATAACCCTCTTTTAATGCATGAATTTTATAGAAATACAAATCCAAGTTTTGATGAAAAGATTTAACCTCATATATGCCCCGGATAGATGGGGAATATAGAAATTTTTAATAAAAATGACCTATGGATTTTACTTTAAAATTTGAATATTTCATTTTAGGCATTAGAGAGACACCCATGCGGAACATCACCTTTAATTTTACTTGAAATGATTTAAAAATATGAATACAAATAATCATCATAAAGAAATCACGTTAGCAAGGCAATGAATAAAGTAACATAACATGAATCATTCAATATAATGATAAAAAGAAGGGATGGACTATTGGAATTTATCTCCCAATTAGCATCGATTATCTGGGTATAACCAAATTAATAATTTTTGAGAGGATGTTGGTTCCTTGATTGAACGAGGTTTTTTTAAAATAAAAACTGGCTTGACTTTTGACACGTTCATGGAAATCAAGGAAGAAGAAAATTTTAATTGTAGTTAAAAGACAGGGTTGGAGTATTCCCTCAGAAAGATGGGGTTAGAGTATCCTCAAGGATGACAAATAATTTGGACAAAGGAAGATTTTTAAATCTTAACAATTTTGAAAAAATTGGGGTTGGAGTATCCCCTCGAAAGGTTGAGGTTGGAGTATCCCCAAAAGTGACATGTCTGACACTCTTTAAAGAAGTCGAGTTGGTAAACTTAAGTTGACAAAATTTTGTGATTTAGAAAATGAGTGAGCATTTTGATGCTTTTTAATAAAAGAAATTATTGTGAATAAGGATGCTAAAAATGTAAAAAACAAATTGTGCCTTGATGCAAGCCTATGGGAGGTCAAAGCATTTTGTCGAGGTTGATCAGGGTAATATGGTGACATTCGAATGTCCTGAGATGAAGCTCAAGAAAACAACTTAATTTTGATCATAACCGAAAACAATGGGACAGCATCATAGTATCCCACTTTCTAAATTTTTCTAAATTATTTTAAAGGTTTTAGTGGGTGAACAAGATACCGTTAGAAAGGTAACTCGATAAGGGTGAATCTAAAAATATTCCCAATATCCCAAAAAATCACTTTCTAGGGGAATAAATTTTCAAGTTTGGATTAATTACGCTGCTGGTAGAGCATATGAGGGACATGATGTGTCAAAATTTGAAAAATCACCTCGAACTCGTTTGATATTGAAAAATTGCAAACGATACCTTTCTGAAAAGGGAATTTCATAAATTTTTCGGGAAAAATGTTTGAAGGATTTGAAAAAATCATTCAGTGGGTCTAAACAGCCCGATCAGAATACATATTGCTGATTCTAAGGGTTTTCGACAGTTTAGATTTGAAAAATCATAACTCTCTCATCCGGAATGATCCGGGGGTGAATAAAACATCGTTTTAAAGATGATTTGACATGCTTTGAGAGAAAAATATAAAAAAAATCATGAAAAATCATTTTGGATTTTAAACTGATTTTTTAATTTGCAATAGTTGTGTTACCAGTAGGGGACAAAGCAAAGCAGGGGATATTTTTTATTTTTCTTTCTATTTTGGGGTCCAAACTGGAGTCATTGACATTCGAACATCCATGACTGAAAGGAAAGAGTGGCACAAGCATCACGAAGTCATTTGCACAGCCCTGGAGTAGTTTGGGATGATGAAACAACCCATTGATCATACCACTCAAGGTTTCAACTCAAAAACAAGGCACAAACATTTCGAGAACAAATGTAGGGCCAGTTTCATCAAAAAATCAGAAGTTTTGAGCTTGTTTAATTAGCATTCCAGATTTGGAAAACTTAATTTTCCACAAGATTTTTTTTGCTAACTTTAAGGAAAATACTAAGTTCTTGTTAATCCTTATTGGTTTAGGTTAACATGCTTGGCTTAGGGAGGTTTTGAAAATCAGTTTTTGACAGCCATCAAACATGCACTTAGATAAGGAGAAGACAATGAACATAGAAGGGGATGATACATATCATGAATGAGGATGCTAACTTTACCAATGGTCTTAACAAAGAAAGTGTTATACACATATCTCATGAGTGAAGCATGCCAAAAATGGCAATGATTCATGACAAAATGCAAGTTAACCTATAAACATGCTTTAAACATGCTAGGCTAAGGATTTGTGCATGGATTGACTATAACATGATGCATGGATATGGCATAAAATGCATGAACAAGAGCTGTAAAAAATAAGGAGGATGAAATAAGACACTTTGCACATCAAAAGAGGCATCAAGACATCCAAATCCTAAGCTACCATAACCAAAAGCCACAATAACACATGAGAATCCTAAGAGGGTGATGGAAGCATGAAAGGCTCACTAAATGATAAAGATGCTAGAAACAGGAAATGAAAGTGATTAAGTAGGAAGTTATACTAACAAAGCTTTAATTTTTTGGTCAAGTGGTTGGAGCAGTAGAGATGGCCTGAATTTCCCTCTTTTCCATGTTGTTAATTAGCAAGAAATGAGAGAAAAACAAAGGTTTCGGTTCTGGTATGGGTGAGGATGATTTTTCAGAGTGTATAGTGGCTAGAAGTGAGTGTTTGGGGCTGTTTTTGGATACTGAGTAAAGGGCTATAGGATTCTGTTTTTTTTTTACATATGAATGAGTTAGGAGAGCTAAAAACCAGCTGGAAAAAACTTTTTTTTAGATATTAATGGCCTATTTATACTAGCACTTTGGAGCTAAATTGGAGATTTTTTGGTCATTTCTCAAGGGGACAAAGTTGTGACAATTGATGGCTGTAGGGTAGCTGTAGGAAGCAATTTGCTGCCAATGTGATGGACATAAGTGGCTGGCTTGATTGCTAAAATTAGATACCAGCAAGTAGGGTGGCTGATGGTGATCTTTGTCAACAAACAAGGGATGAATAGAGTGATCATATGACATTAACCTTTTATGATCTAATTTAGATGACAAAAAAATGTTTTGATTAATTCACAAGTCCAAATTCATAATCTGATATGGGTTTTGATCTTTTCTGATGCAAAAACGAGTTAAAATTGAGCTTTGATCATTAATGGACAAGTTAAAAATGCCTCGATCATGGAAAATGGCCTGCATATATCGATACATTGAATAATGTATCGATACATTTGGTCCAAAAAACCCAGAATGTATAGATACAATGAACATTGGATTGATACAATAAAACATTGTATCGATACATGTTGATGTGTATCGATACATCTACTTTACAGAATGCAAGTTTTTGGTTCTAGCATAGCCCAGTATCGATATATGAGTTCATGTATTGATACACAAACTCATGTATCGATACATTTACACATTGTATCGACACCAAAGGGAACATTTTGAATTTTTGGGTCGTTGAAGCATTGTATCGATACATGAGAACTATGTATCGATATATTTAGGCAAAATTATAAATTTTCCCTTGTCTTTTATCCCTGAACACCTGGAACTACATCTTTGGATGCCACATCCTTGCATTTCTTTAATATGATCTATAGGCATTCTTGACCTCCTCAAAAATACTTTTTCATTGCAAAAAATTAGCCTATACAAAATAAGATGTCTACACCTAGTAGGATCACTCCCAAATAAAAATGCTCAAGTTACTTGTATACCAAGTTTCTTCTTTCTAGGATTTTAGCTATATATAATATTTTTTTAGGATTACAGTTAGATATTCTAGAGAGACTAGATAGCTTTTAATTACTCTAGTTTTCTAAAGAGGAGAGCAACCATCAAGACTTTCTTACTTTTTCTTTATCTTTATTGTAATGATAATGTAACTCTAGTATTTTGTGTTCTATTTAATCAGTATGAACTAAGTTTATTTTTCTAAGGTTACAATAGATTTTAACATGTAGTTTGGATTAGTTGAACCTCTTTTCTTGATTTAACGACATTTAGTTGTTTTTTCAATCATGTTCTTAATGCTTTTAATTGATTGACCTCCAATTAGATTGATTTGATAATCTTAATGAACTTGGAAAAGAGGAATTTCGTGTTTAGATTTAAATTAAATAACATATGCTTCATATTCATTTATTATCATGAATTAATCTACATCTTAGATAGGAATATATGAGCATGTTATATGTCATTAAATTAGAGTCTAAGTTTAATGAGTTTCTTTTTAATTCGATTTACATAGGAATATAATAAATTGTTTAGAAATATATTTTTAGAAGATTATCAGGAGATACATATAAATCAATTCAAACTCTAGGTTAACAACTAATTGTCATTAATCAAGTTAAGAGAGTAAAACAAATTCAAATAAAGTGTAGAGGGAAGTTGTAATCTTATTTTTTTCATTGATTAAGTAAACTCGTTTATTTTCTTTGCTTTAGTATTTGGTTAATGTTAGTTTAATTTTAATTTTATTTTACAATATTTTAATCGGTTGTTTGGATAAGGTTAGATTATTTTAAATTTTAGTAATTAGTGAATTTAGTATAATCTTTCATGGAACGATACTTTACTTCATTGTATTACTTGTTAACAACATGTGCACTTGCATGATTAAATTCGACAACACACTCCCATAATAGCCATTTAGTCATCTGGCAAAGCCACCAAAATTGCAAAATTAAAGTTACAGGCAGGTGAGGGTGATGTAAAGACCATTAGTCTTGACCCGCCTATTTAAAAAAATTGGTATAAACTTTTGTTTTTTCCTTTTTTGGCCAAAGAATTTCTTTCTCCAAACCTACATTTTTTTCTTTACCAACTATTGCTGCTTTCATCAAATTCATCATCAAGTATTGCACTGCTATGCATGTCTAGATTTCAATAGCCTACAAACTTACAAAGCTAGAGGACAATTGTTAGAAGCTTCAAACTCGTTTGGAAACTTGTTGAAATATTCAAATATCACTGAAAAAAGTTTCGAAGAATTCGAGGATCTCAAAAAAAAATCCAAAAAAATCCATAATACTTCTTCGTTTAAATATCCAAACAAACATCAAAATTTAGGTTGAAAACTCTTAATTTAAACAAAAATGAAACTTTTTTAAGAACAAGAATATTATTATGACTCTTTCTCTCTGTGTTGCTTCTATTTTTATGTAATTATTAAGTGTTGAAAAACTGACAGTAGACTCCTTTTTATGGGAAAATATTACTAAAGTCCTAGATTAATTCGATTAGGACTTTTTCTTGGAATCAAGGTGTATTTTCAACTTAATCACAACTATTTTAATGTTGATCTCCAAATTTCAAAAATTTTTATCTTAATCCAGGGAATTTGGTTCCCATCCAACTTGTTTCTTTTCTTTTTCTTTAAATTTTTATATATTTTTTAAAATTTTCATTTTTTGAGATTTTCTGAAAATAAAAGTTAATATAATTTAAAATTAAAGACAAGTTAAACCTCTAACAAAAAGTGCTTATAGCCGCTTTTCTTTGTGCATTTTCTATGAAATAAGGAATGTGCAAAGATGTAGACACTCACAATTACCCTAACTCAAACAATCATAAACATTAGAAACATAAATACTTAAATGCTATTCTAAAACAGGCATAAACTTAAAACTAAAAAAGTCATCCATCGAGTCATAACTTTAAAATAAAAAACTCCATCAATGCTTCAACTTTAAGTAAAAAACTCCTCTATCGAGGCTTGAACTTTAAAATAAGAAACTCCACCATTAAAACAAAAATTTTAAAAATAAAAAACTCCATCGAGGCTTCAACTTTAAATAAAAAAACTCTTCCATCGAAGATTCAACTTTAAAATAAAAAAACTCCTCTATCGAGGCTTGAACTTTAAATGAAAAGCTCTCCACCAAGGCTTCAACATTAAATGAAAAACTCATCCATTGAGACTTTAACTTTAAATAAAAACTTCCTTAACCAAGGCTTCAATTTTATATGAAAATACTATATTTGTAAATTGTAAAATATAAGGAATCTAAAAAAATACCTTAAATCCAAAGCAATCTATCATTCTCTTATAAGTTAACACCTTAAATCTTAATTCTTATCCATAACTTGTTGAATATATATAGTAATTCCCTTAAATGCATTGTATGAATGAATGTAATGCCATATATGAATTCTATGAATGTAATCATAAATGAAACTTATGCCATCCATGAATTCATCAATTCTTTAAATCTCTAATAAGGACAAAAAGTCCTCAAGCTCATCATTTAATCATATCATCTTTACCTTGGCTTTCGAACTATTTAATTAAATAGCACTATCTTTTTGTTAATTCAAGGTTCAATTTTCTTAAATATTTCTTTTTTAAAAGCCTTCAAAACATTAATATTTCTATACTCATGTCTCATCTTATTACTTTTTCTGCTTAATCATCCTTAAATTTCTCAAAAAAAATAATGCAGGGATTCTAAAAATATCATTCTAATTTATCAATCACTGTTCTAACTCCATAACAAATGCAATGCATTAGCATTCCTTCAGTGATTATAAAGGTATAAGGCTAGAAATAAAAAGTAGTGGCAAACAAAAAAACTAGAAGAAAGTCGTTATTGATAAAAAGAAAAAGGTTTCAAGAACCAAAAAAAATATTAAATGTTTATCACAAAAGTATTAGGATGGTACATCAGTATCCAGATAGTGAATCGGACAATCTTGTCAATTTATTCAAAATTCTCTTTCAAAAACCAATCCTGTTAATGTCTTCAATTCTTTCAAGCTTATCAAACTAAGCCTTGCCCAAGTTGCTGTGAAAATTCTTAGATAAAGTTATCTTCCCCATATAAACTCTAAATTTTGTCCGAGCCCCTTATAAGTGAACCATGCTGAATCCAAGACTTTAGATATAATGCATCTCTCTTTCTCCCTTGCCAATTTCTGACATCTCGAGACTAAAATAATAAATAACAATAACAATAACAATAACAAATAAAAATAAAAAGAGAGGACTACTGTCGGGTGCCGTGTCACTAGGTACTAGGCGACATGAGGGCATGTGAAGAAAAAAATAAAGGTTGAAATGCTTAGGGACCAAATTAGTCAATTAAAAACCTTTGAAAGGTAAGAAAATGTCATTTTCATGAAATTCATGAAGATGTATCGATACATTTCATTAATATATCGATACATCATCGAGTATTGATCACTCCAAGCTTGAAAGTTGTAATTTTATAGATACAAAGCATATTGTATCTATACAATTGCATGTCATATTGATATAATGTGCTTTATATCGATACAATGTCAGGTTTTTTAGTTCAAAAAGTAGTTGTATCGATACACACACTAAATATATCAATACTACATGGCATTTCCACCACGAGCAATATTTCTCACCTAAGTTTTCCTGCATTTGGCCTTTGTAATGGTCATGGATTACTTTATTACCATGTAAGAGGTCCTTCACCACATTTCTACATTAATACATGAACATAAGAACCACCCACATAGCTTCAGCCATTAAAGTTTTAATAAGCCTAGAATAAATAAGATTAATGCTTTAATCATACTTGGAACTAAATAGCATCTAGTTTGATTATTTTCTAACTATTTTAAGTTTAGTTCAATTGAAACTCAATAAGGATCTATTTTGGGTTAAAGTTAAAAGTTTTTTCTTGCATAGAATTTAAATATGACTATTTTGAGTAGAGGTTTCTCTTTGAAGCCAGGCATCTGAGTTTGTCCACCAAACTTAGTTGAAACTATGCCACATTTAGAAGGACTTTAGCCCTTAATTATATCACCTAAGGTTTAGAGGGATTATTTGTAAGCAAGCTTGGGTGAGTTGTCAAGATTTCAATGAAAGTGCATAGGAACTATGGCTGATCAATCAAAGAAGGTTTTAAACCTCTTCCGGGCATTCAAAATAGGGAAAAAATTGGTTCTCAATTGAAAAATACTAAAAAAAAGAAATAAAATGATAAAAAATAGAGAAAAACAAAAGAAAAGAGACTTTCTCTAAGTCTGATCTAACATGGTTTCTTTATTTGTTTTTTGCTTTTTTTCTCTCATTTTTTCTTCATTTTGTGTAAGCATCCTAAGCTAAACTTAGGTGACAATATGAGCCAAAATTGTAAAAGCCAAGTTCATGGCCAAATCTTGAATAATCATCTTTAAATGTTGTTTTGTTTTCTTTGATGATTTTGGTTTAGAGTTTCATAAAAATCATCTTTCCATCAAGAAAACTTGTTTTCCAAATGATTTATGTTAAGTTTCTTTAGTTTTATGTGATTTTCATCAAGTTTTTTTCATGTCTCAATTTTAGTTGACATTTTATGTTACTTACGTTCCATATTATGTATGATTTATGCATTTTATGAAATTTTCATGCATTGTAATCATTATTTACATGTCCATGCATTTTCCATGAAAATATTGTGATTTTGATAACATCACCATGCATAATGATATATCCATGTATGTTCATATTAATGAGATATTTTGTGCATAAAAATCATGTATAATGATATTCTTGTATGGCAAGTAAGATCTTTATGGATGCATTGGTAATGTTACAAACTTTTAAGGATTACTTTGCAATTTTTCTTATAATGTTTTCATGCATATTAAGAACTTTTGTGTCATTCCATGCAATTCTATGTCATTTTAGTCATTTGCTATGACTTAAGATTTTTAATGCCATTCCATGCATTTCTTTGTCATTTCATTCATTTTCCATGACCTAGGGATTTTTATGTCATTTCATGTATTTTAATGTCATTTAGATTATTTTCCATGATCTAGGGACTTCTATGCAATTTCATGTATGTTGGGGTCATTTAGGTCATTTTTCATAATCTAGGGACTTCTATACAATTTCACGAATATTGGGGTCATTTAGGTCATTTTCCAAGAGACTTTTATGCAATTTCATTCATTCTAGGAATATTTAAGTTATTTCCATGACTCAGGAATTATTATGCAAACTTTAAATGATTTTCTATGGTTTAGTGTTATTCCATAATGTCCATACATGTTAGGTCTATTTAGATCATTTCCTATTACAAAGGATCATTTTATAATTTCATGTATGCTATTTAGAGTCATTTTCATTATACTATGCCAAAAATAAAAAATATTTAGGTAATATTCTTAAGTGAAAATAGTCTATAGGTGCGCTTCTAATATATGGAACTCACTTCATCAATTATTTTCAACAAAGGAATTCCTTTTCTAAACAAGTAAATTGAAATTTTTAATTTCCTAAAAATGATAAAACTTTCACATTCCCTTAGGTTTTATGGAGGGGTGCAAAAAGTATTTTGATTTCTAAAATTGATAAAAACCTAATTTAATTAAAAATGGAAAAAAATAATTTTAACTTTAAATATTGCAAAATATTGAAATTATAATTAAGTATCAAAAAATTAAAATCAATTTTAATCAAGATTTAGGATGACACATGGTTAATAGGTACCACTTTACGAGCTCAAGGAAGGGACATTTCTTACTTTGCATGTTATCGACTCTCGAACCTTTTCCATATGAATCTCTGGTTAACACATAAAGTTTAGAGTTTGTTTGCAAGGTTTTTGTAACCCTTAAAAGATAAACTCTGATATGTGACCAATTACACCTAACCAAAATAGATTAATAGCGATTCCAAGTCTTTTGGTTGTTTCATAACATCCATTTAAGGTTAAATCAAACTAGTCATTTGATCCAACAATCAAATCTTGTTCCAATTCAAGAAAAAAAGATTAAAAATTTTATCTATTCCAAGTCTAGCATGTTGGATTTGCATTCGGTAGGTTACAATAGCTTGGTGACTCTACGGGAATATTTAGAGAGTCAGGTTTAGAATTAATTATGTGTTATCTAGTAAATTGATTAATTGGTTTTAATTGATATTTAATTATAATTCCCTTCATTTTCTTAGGTAATAATTCATGCATTGTTATCACTGTCATTTGATTTATTTATTCCTAGTTGTTTGTTTTCCTATTATAATATTTAGTTGTTATTTGAGCATTTTTGCATATAGGTTGTAGAATAGGCTATTAAAGGTTTATTCATTCTCCATGCACACATTAGACACAAGTATATGCATTGGAATCTCCTTCAGTTTATGGAAAGAGGCATAAGTGATTCGATATATAAAGAAAGGGTGACATAGCTCTACCTTTTGAGGTGTTAACCTCTGTCTGGGCTAGTGAAAAACCTACTAGGTTCCTATATTTTTTGAGGTGTTCGCCTCACATGGGCCTGGAAAATATTCTCACACGAGTTGGACCCTTTCTAACAAAAGCATGTGATGGGTAAGGATTAGGGTGCCTTGATAGTCTTTTCCAGACTCGGGGTTCATGAACCTATTCAGATGGCAAACCTAACCCCCATATCATGAAAATGTACTGGCCAACCTAGGTAGAGAAATGCTGGGCTTCTGCTAGAATTTTCCTAAAAGTAGGCACACATGGTGAACACTTCTTACCGTTTTCTCTTATTTTATAATTCAAACTTCTAAGATAGTTAACAATGAACGTACATCATTTTTACCTTAATTTCAAGCCTAATGGTGACTTAGTGCCTTTAATAAATTTTATTGGGGCTAGCAAATATTATCTTAGTTTTTATTATTAAATAAAGTTTCCTTAACCAAAAAAAAGTTTTTTTTAGCTTTAATGATTAAAAACTGAGTTATTGGAAGAAATAAAAATAAAAAAGAAAGGAAAAAGTCAAATAATGGAAGATAGAAAAAAAAAACCAAAAAAAAGGGAACTTAGAAAATCAAAAAAGAAAACAAAAAATGTTGGTCAAAAATTATGAGGCACTCTATTATGTAAGGGATAAAAGTGATTGTAGGATTTCTTTTTCTTTAATCTTTGTCATTCATCGCATGACATTCATAGTTTTTGCATAAATTAATGAGTTTCCTCCAAACATCCTTGCATTTCACATTTTCATGCATTTAATTATCACTATCCTCATGCATTGATAAGTCACAAATCACTAAACCCATTTGTTTATTTTGAAAGAGGTAAAACATCAGAGATTAGTTAGAGTACGTTTAGAAAAAATTCGATCACGAAATCTAGGGAATGAAAAATCAGCTCGACAGACAAGTAAGAATGCAATAAGAAAGGAACTTTGCCTAAGGGCATCATCATCCTTAACAAATTCGAAAATTATAATCTAGGAGATTAATAAGAAGCACAAATAAATGTCTTAAAGGAAATAGTTCAGGGGATGGGACATGATATCTAAGAGATGAAAGAAAAACTATTTGAGATAAATTATTAGAGATCTTTTAAGTGATCCCCAAGAGTCACAGCACTCAAAGACTAGATCGAGCATGCTGTTAGGTGAAGATCTTGATCCCAAGACTATTCACATGATTGAAGAAAACCCTTCCAACTCTGTACTTATGCAAATTAGCTGGTCCTTTAATCATATTGGTCTTTCCGATGCCATCTAGTCACTTTTACGCATCTATACTAGTAAAAGACCATGAAAGGATAAACGAAATTCCAAATTTGATCCATTTTAACTAACTTATAAAGAATTGTACTTTATCCTGTTTGAAAGTCAGTTTGTCATTTTTGAGCATATTCCACATAACAAACCCCTTTATCCTGAATGGTACAACATCAATGCCCATTGCAAATACCATGCAGGGTTGCAGGATAATCTATAGAAAATTGTAATGCATTCAAAATGAGGGTTTTAACCCTACTCAACACCAGTGTACTTGGTAAAACCAAAGTCGAATGTTGCTATCAATCTTCTATTGCATAATACTAAGCCAAGTAGCCATAAAGGGAATTGTGCACTTCGATTTGTTAAGTCTCCTAACACAAGCCTTGAATTAGTATCCAAAACTTAAATTGTAAATTAACCAAAAAATAATCCCCTTGTCATAGGGTTAAAGGACTCTTGGAAGCATTAGAGTGCCAAAGTGGTAGAGTGTTCACAAAGACTATTTTTTGTGGCTACTTTGTAAACTTTATAGGTGTGGAATCAAGAAATGGTTGGAGGCATTAGAATATCTAGGGCAATGGAATGATGCAGACATAGCTTTTTAGTTGCTTTATGTAAATGTGGTTGTATGCTCTAACTATAAATGAGTATCAAAGTTTGAAATTTTATGTTGGCAAGATGACAATGGTTAAGTCATAATACTTGCCTTGATATTGGTTTCCCTATGTTTATGCTTGGTCAATTATTCATCACACCATATATATTAATAACGTTTATACACTTATTCATTCACTCATACATTCTTTGCCATATTCATCAATGATCATTTGTTTATTAATGTTTTATAAGGAAATAAAAAGGATCCTATTGAAACCCACAGAAAGTGGTGTAATAAGATTACGTCCTTAGGCAAACTAATTTATGTAAAATTTCTTACGTCCTTAGTCAAACTAATTTATGTAAAATTTCTTTCTTTAGATTGGGTAACATTAAAAGACAAAATAGAATGAAATTAAACTACTCAACCATATGAAAGAGACCAAATTCAAGACCAAGAAGGATAAAAAGTGTCCTAAGTGCCTTAAATCATCTAGGGAGTTATAGAAAAAAAAGGCTCTAAAGTATTGTGCACAAAGGTAGACTCCTAATTGAAAACATTTACTTTTGATTCAAAACGACCTTATTAGAGTTGCTGAACCAAAATTGCCAATTGAGGGCTTGTTAAAGATGGCATAGGGCTTAGAGTTGCCATAAAGTTTTGGTCGATTAAAAAAAAAGATTCAAGTGGTTAAAAGTAAAGAAGGATTTAAAGATGTAGAGGAATGTTTATTCTCTCGATATGATCATTCTGCTAAAGTTTAAAACTCAAAAGTTTGAAATGTATGGTGGATTTTCTTGTTCCAAACTGCACCAATGGTATATTGTCATAAAATGATGGGATATATTGGGAATGAGAAACTATTTGCTCATATCTTTCTAGGGAGCCTAACTGGGGCAATGTCTGAGTGGTATTCTTAATTAGAAAGATACTATATATGCACATGGAAAGGCTTGGCTTAAGTAGCTCTGAAGCGATCGATACAAGCACATGTTGGAGATAGCTCTAGACTATCAAACATTCCAAAACATGAGGAAGAATCTTAATGAAAGCTAGAAGGAGTATGCTTGTTGATGGAATAACGTAGCCTCACAAGTTCAATTGCCTCTCATTGATAAACAAATTCATGCCTATTTTATGGATGCTCTTCCTCCTCCATACTATGACAAGCTGGTTGGAAATGCACTCTTGGAGTTTGCAGACATATTATTTCTTGTGGGAAGAATCATCATGTTGTAAAGACTAGAAGGATCATAGACATAAGTGATGTAGTATTAGCAGGGCAAAATGGCAATGTTATCAATCAATGCATGTTATCAATATTTGTAGGAAGGAGAAGATCCATTTGGACTTAGTACTCTCCCCCAACTTTTTATCAATTAATGGATTCTAAGATCCATTTAGACTTAGTGATTACCCTTAACTTTTTATCAATCAATGGATTCTATAAATCCATCCCTATGTTTCAGAACATTTCACACAAGGTTTTCTAGTCCAAAATTTGGATGTGCAAATGGATCAAGGGAATAGCTTATGTAATTCCCAAAACTGAAAAAGAAAGATTGCAAAATTGTATCACTCTCTGTCAATTTCCTATATAGAACTTTTTCACCTACTTGATCGAGGATGATCTCTGATATCCTAACAAAATCTAGGAAACCAAGAATGTTGTAATCTATGCATCAGATGTCAATATCACCAAGAGGTAGAAGGGCATTCCATGGAGGATTGCAACATATTTAAGAGCAAAAGGTCCTCATGGATATAAACCTAGAAAGATTCAAAGAGATTATTGATGCCTATCATGGACGATTAGCCTAAGTGGCATTAACCCTAATGTAGCATTCTAATCAAAGGTAGTTTCTATCTTAAACTTAAATTCTATATATTTTTTATTTAGAAAATTATGAACCTTGATTTGCAATCAATGAAGTTTAATTGGTAAGCATCACGTATCCTGTCTTAGGTTATGAATTTTGGGTGCTAATAATTTCTGGTATCAAGGGTAATAAGAATATTCTAAAAGATCTTAATGCGGTTGGTGATCATCATTAGATCAAACTCTTTCAGAAAAGAAGAATAAAAAGGAAAAAAAACCTTCACCTTTAATTATACATTTATTGCCTTTCAAATAATGTCCTTTCAAAATAGAACTTTCCTTTTAGATATTGTTTGAGGTTGAACAAATAGGTTACGTCCCTAAAAGATTTGGATATTGACAGTTTGACATGTCTTAAGATAATGTTGGGACTGTAAGATCTACCAAATTCACTTGGATAACCTTACACCATAGATTCCTTAACACTTCTTCAAATTTTTGATCCATGAATAATGAAAAACCAATATGAGCTAGAAACACATTTTACTAGCCTCAAAGATGAATCATTTTCAACCCAATGCTCGACAAAAAAGAAGTGAGATTCCAAAGGTTTCCCTTGCCAATTTAATTCTTTTCTTAACAGTCCATAAAAAATTAAGGTTGTTAGTGGCTTCAGAGCCGATAATTTTGAAGAGCTCACATTAAGCCAAAACATCTAAAAAAAAGAAAAAACAACAAAAATTGATTACAACATCACGTTATTAAGGTATTCAAAATGATTTGAAGAAAAAAAACTATCTTCCCCCTTTCCTTAGGAAAAGCTCATTAATTCAAATGGTTTATTTGGAATAAAAAATGGCCATATTTCTTTATCCGTTCACAAAAATGAAAACATTCCCTTTTGTGGTCCCCTTTGAGCTTAATGAATTATTCTTTCTTCAAACCTTGATCAAAGATCACCCTCTATACTAGAGGTAAGTTAAAACAAAGTTTAAAGATCAGAAAGAGCGAATTTCATTCTAAAGTTACAAGAAAAACATGCTTATTGTCACAAGGCATAGTAGAAGATTGATAAAAGTTTGAGTCTCAAGTTCCTTCACAGTGAGAAATGGAAAGAATAAGATAAAGAACAAAATAAAGAAAGTACAGGAAAATGAAAAGAAAAAAATGAAGAAACAAAGATATATCTCATCCTAAAATATTGCTGGATGGAATTCCTTTTGAAAAGAAATGATCCTTAATTCAATTACCCTTAAACACATTAGTTGGGGCTATGTATCCTTTGTTTCTAAATTGTGAACCATGGCCTTGTTATATACCTTAAAAGATCATTTTGATCAAACATATCAATTTAAGCTATTGATCTATTCCTTGGAAGCTCTTAGGAAATTCCACTTCATGGATAGGTTTTTAGTCCTTAAGAATATGATAGGGCAATAAAAAAATTTTAAAAATGAATGCAATTCTAGTCTAAAATTTGAAAAAAGGTAGTCTAGAATGAACTCAAAGATTTTGGAGTCACTTTCAAATTAGTAAAGGCAACCACCAAAATGAAAAAACCCTACCAATTTAGGGATAACTCAAACCTCAGAAGAGTTTTATAACGACAATAATGGTTAGGGTAAATATCTAAATTTTTTCAATACTTTTCAAGAAAAGGTTTTGAGCTTTAATGCCTGTTCTTAAGAACTAACACTTACCATAAGCCTTCCAAATTAACCTGTCAAGACTTGACGTTTACTAGCTCAGTTTAACACCTATCAAACTGTTACATTTAGAGATTAAAATAATGTTATAACTTGATTGTTTGCTTTTCAAGCAATTGATAACTACATAAAATAGAGTTATTTAGTCTCATTATGTGTATTAAATTAGCTAAGTCTTAGATATTTTTAATTAGATTTTATTTATTTTAGTAGTTTTAAAATTAGTAGTATTTACTTTCCTTATATTTAAATTACTTCTTATTTAAGTATTTTCATATTTACGTAGATCAAATCCTGAGGAAGTTTCTAAAGATACAATAACTTAATAAATAAGCAAAGTGGATTTAATTTGGCAACTTCCAAAATTAACCTATTCAAGCTACTTACATGCCAAGCTTCCATCTAGAAATATGCTAGATATCTGTAGCTTTTATTTTTCTCTAGTTTTCTAAAGAGAAGAGCAACCATCAGGATTTTGCAATTGGAGAATGTTTGAAAAAGTTAAAAAATAAGACCTGACAACTTTTCATTTTCTCTTTCTTTTAATTTTTTATCTTTATTGTAATGTTTATAATGGTGAAACTCTAGTGTTTTGTGTTTTATTTAATCAATATGTACTAAATTTATTTTTCTAGGGTTGCAATGGAACTCAACATGTAGTTTAGATTATTTTATTCTCTTTTCTGGATTTAATGATATTTGAGTTATTAGTTCAATCTTGTTCTTAATGCTTCTAATTGTTTGACCACCAATTAGATTGATTTAATAATACTAATGAACTTGAAAATGAAAATTTTGGGTTTAAACCTTGACGGAATGACATATGTTTCATATTCATTCATTAGGATGCATTGATCTGCATCTGAGATAGGAATATATTAGCATCTCATAAGTAACCAAATTAGAGTCTAAGCTTAATGAGTTTCTTTTAATTTAATTTGCATAACACTATAGTAAATTGGGTAAGAGAGATATTTTTATAAGAGTATCAGAAGATAATTATAAATAAATTAGAACTCTATGTTAACAACTTGTTGCTATTAGTCACATTAAGAGGGTAAAACATGTTTAGAAGAAGTGTTAAGAAAAATTGTAATCCTAAGAAAAACGACAAAAAAGAGGTAAATCTATCATGGAAAACACAGACTTAGGTAGGACTTTGCTTAATTTTTGTAAAATTCTTATAGTTTTAATCAATTTTCATAAAACCATGCTTTTATTTTGAAGTAGTTTGATATTTTAAAAAATTTTGATGACTTTCTATTGACTTTCTAATGACATTATGGGTACCCATAGAAAGGTCTATTCGATATCTTTTAAACTGCTGGTATGGCACTTCATTTGGCTGAGTATTTTAGGACTTATGATTTTTTTAAGGTTACTGATTTAGGTTTTCTAACTATTCTGACCAGCCAATTTTGGGTCATAGGAAAACAATTTGCTGGTGACCATTTTTGGCAAAACTTAGATGGATTTCATAGCACAAAATGTGAACTTTCTAATGGTACTATCAATTTGGTTACACAAGTTCTGTGTGAAAAGAACCGAAGCTCTAAAGTAGGCTAATTGAATCTGCCACTTTGGAAACCCAAAAAATTTTGAATTATTTGTAATGATTTTGAAAGTTTAGATCCTTGAAACTTAGGTTATATGAAACTGTTTTTGCCGAAATAAAATTCTACATTATAATATTACGTCTTTACTATTGAATTGTGTTTTTAAACAGTATCAGTGTTTGAATGAATTCAGTTTTATAATGGCTTCAAGTAAGCTAAATGATCATAAATTGCTTAATTTTAGAATTTAGAAAAAGCTCATTTTTAATTTTTTTAAAATCTTTTTCAACCAAAATAAAATATTTTTAATTAAAATAGTTGTAATCTCAATTTTACTAATTTTAATGAATTTTTATATATCTAAATACATATTTATTAAATTAATCTTTATTTTACTTGATTTTAAGAAAATTATATTTGTTTATATATTTATTTTCAAAAATATAAAAAATTATTTAAGAGTTAATTATATTTTCATGAAGTTCACATTGATACTGACTTTATCTTTTAATTGTTAGTTTTTAATTTTAGATGGTTTTAAATATTTTATTACTAAGAAAGTCTCGATCTGTAAAGAAGGTTGCAGCACTACAAAATGTCTTCGAATGACTAACGAAAAGTTGTCCGTTGTTAAATTTATATTTTTTTTAAATTCTGATTTTTAGATATATATATATATATATTCTTAATATTTAGGCTATTAAAAGAATTGTGCGATTTGTGACCTAAGTGTCAGTTTAGCGAATCAGGTAAGCTACTCGATATTCCTTCAGTATTTATTTCTAAAAAATCAACCCTTAATTTTTACATCATATATACAAAAATATGTTATTTTGTCCCATGGTTTAGTAAAATTAGGTACATTAAATAGTTTTAGATTTGGATTTGAATATATTGTGCTATTTATCTGTATATTTCTTTTTATGATTGTAATTTTGCTATGATTTTGCTAAACGGTTTACTTGATAATTTATATATATGTGCATGAGAAACATTTTGCGTATAAAATGTGTTTGTTTCTAAATACAATAAATGTACGTATTACGTTATCGGTAATCTAATTTTTCCATTTTGAATGCTCTCTCGATATGCTATGCTTGAACTTTGCCAATAAGGGCTAATTGTTGGCTATGTCAAAATTTATTTTATGGTTAGGAACCAGTTTTAAATCGTGCCACCAGTTAAGAATAGTGGTTTTGTATTGAACTACGCCACTGGTTTAGAATAGTAGTTTTTGTTTCAAACCATGCCACTAGCTAAGAATATTGGTTTTCATTTTGAACTATGTCACCAATTTAGAATAGTGGTTTTTGTCCATAGCTTATAGAGAGAGATAGTTAGATCATATATTTCAAAGATTTAAGCACAAGAATTTCGTTTAAATATATTCATCATATTATTATTTTGAAATAAGTTGTTTGTAAATATAAGATTACCTAAAAGTTTGTATTTCTTAATTCAAATTTTTTAGTATGTTTAACCTAACTGAAGGAATGTCAGTTGCTTATTGACTAGTTGTACTCATTATATTCTTTAATATTTTATAGGTTCGAATATGGACGGACAAGCGAGAATATCGGGGAGTGACGTTTCAATTTTAGTATATGTTTGTTTAGACTTTCATGTGTTAAAAAAAAAACTATAATTTTTCAAGACTATTATTTGATAGACTATTAAAGGTTTCACACTTCTATTTCAAACATTTTTTTATGCCTATAAATTTTATTCTATTGTATTTGATTTTTAAACAATTCAATTTCTTTATTTTATAAACATTTATATATTTTTGAATTCCATCTTGTTAGTTGGTTGCCTTGCATATTTGTGAGATTAGATCTCGCAGATGGGTGCTATCTATTATGCCTTGGTTTAGGGCATGATAGATTTAGTGGAATTAGAGCTTAGGTTTTTTAGATTTTAATGATTTTCATAATGAAACATTTAGTATTATCATGACGCGTGAGTTTAGGTAGAATTTTAAGTTAGGATGATTCTTTTTGTTAATTTATGACTTTTGTTTTATCATTATTGTTTGTTAAAAAATCTTTAGTCTTAATACATTTGTTACTTTGATTGAATCAGTATGCCTTCTCGTCATATGAATGAATCCAACCTTGTTGAGATTGCGATAATCGCTAGAGCTAGAGGTTCTAGAAATTCTCATAATAAGAGGGGCCAAAATCCTTAAAATCAAGATGGCGATCTAGGTGTAAATGTTGCATCAAATGCTCAAGAGTGTGTTGGGAATCGGACGGAGGTAGTAGAAAGAGCAATGGCTGGGAATAATAACAAGGTGTTGAATTTGATTAATGAAGTAATTAATCTAATGACGGATCAATGACAACACTAGCAACCGCTGCAACAAACTGATAATTCTAAGGAAAGGAAAAGTTTGAATAGGTTTAAGAAGATAACACCTTTTACTTTTAAATGTTCTGCAAACCCTAATGAAGCAGAGTTATGGATTGAGGAGATGGAAAAAGCTTTTGATGCAATGCATACTTTAGATCAAGATAAGATTAGATTTGCTGCTTACTTACTGTAAGGGAATGCTAATAATTGGTGGAAAGGAGTAGTTCGCACTTATCAAAATGATCTAGGATTCTTTACATGGGATAACTTTTGTATTGTATTTTATACAAAATATTTTCCTAGAAGTAAATTGCTGCAGTTGGAAAGAGACTTTCTTATTCTAGTTTAAGGTAGCAAGACTGTGGATGACTATGAGGCTGAGTTTGATTGATTGTCAAAGTTTGCTCCTTCTTTTGTTTCTAATGGTAAGCACAGAGCTACAAGGTTTGAGAATAGTTTGAATGCTCATATTCGTAGAGAACTCACTCTATTGCATTTGACTAGCTATAATGAAGTGGTTGGTAAAGTAAAATCTTCAAACTCGGTTTGGAGAGAGACTCAAGAAACAAGGAGAGATCTTTCAAAAAAAAAGGGGCAGAGACTTTAATTCTCAGAGTAAGAAAGCTTTTAGTGGTTCTTCTAAATTTCAAGCTACTGAAAGGTCTCAAGCTTCTTTTGCCTCTAAGGGTAAATTTTCTTTACAAGGTTTTCAGTCTTCTTATGGTAAGACATCTCAGTAAGGGCTTAAGTGTTCGATGTGTGGTGGAAGACATCGGGTTACTGATTATAGGTATGTCACTGAAGCATGTTTTAGATATGGCCAGTTAGGTCACTATGTTGTTGATTGCCCTCTAAGTTCTCAAGATTCACAATTAATGCAGTGGCCAGAGAACTTTTAAGCCCTTGAAACACTAGTAGCTCAAAAGGCTCAACCTAATCAGGCTATTCAGATTGCACAGACACCTTTATTTAGATAGCAATCAGACTCAAGCTCATGTGTTTACCTTAACCTAGCAGGATGCTGAAGTATCTAATATTGTTGTTTCAGGTATCCTATTTGTTGCCTCTATTTATGTTCATATTTTGTTTAATATTGGTGTTTTGCATTCTTTTGTTTCATCTGCTATTGTTTAAAAGTATGCTTTACCTTGTACCCCTTTAGAATATAAATTATGTGTTGACCCACTAGCTAGAGGTCCACTTTTGTTTGACTAGATTTGTAAAATGTGCGTGATAAGAATTGAGGATAGGGAATTTGTAGCCAACTTGCATGTTTTGAATATGTACAATTTTGATGTGATTCTAGGGATGGATTTGTTGTCTGCTTATTATGCTAAGGTTAATTGTCAGAAAATAAGGTTAGATTTTGAAATCCATAAGGAAGTACCTTTTAGTTTCCATGGTAGTGGTGCATACGTTCCTTTACAGGTTATTTCTATGATGCAAGCTAATTGGCTAATAAGAAATGGTTGTAAAGGGTATTTAGTTGCAGTGGTTGATAATAAAACTAAAGAAAAGGCACTGAAGGATATTCCTATTATGAGAGACTTTTCTGATGTTTTTCCCAATAATCTTCTTGGATTGCCACCTGATCAGGAAATCGATTTCTTTATTGATTTCCTTCCGGGCACTAATCTTATTTCTAAGACTTTTTATAGAATGGCTCCGACAGAATTAAAAGAGTTGAAAGAGTAGTTTCAAAAGCTACTTGGTAAAGGTTTTATTAGACCTAGTGTGTCACCATGGGGAGCACCGGTGTTATTTGTGAAAAAAATGAATGGAAGTATAAGGCTATGTATTGATTACCATGAGTTAAACAAGGTAACTGTGAAGAATATATATTTTCTGCCTCATATTGATGACTTATTTGATCAGTTGAATGGTGCTCAAGTATTCTCCAAGATTGATCTTCGATCTGGCTATCACCAATTAAAAGTCAAAACTAAAAATGTACCTAAAAATGCTTTTCAAACTCGGTATGGGCATTACGAGTTCCTTGCAATGTCGTTTGGGTTGACAAATGCTCCTGTTGTTTTTATGGACTTGATAAATAGGGTTTTTAACCTTAGTTGCATAAATTTATTATTGTTTTTATTGATGATATATTGGTGTATTCTTGTAGTTTTGAGGAGCATGAAAAACATTTAAGAATCATTTTAGAGACTTTAAGACAGAAACGGTTGTTTGCTAAGTTAAAGAAATGTGAGTTTTGGCTATCCACTGTTGCTTTTCTTGGGCATATAGTGTCAAAGAATGGGATTTCAGCTGATCCAAAGAAGATTAAGGCGATAGTAGAATGGAAAAACTAAATAATGTTTCTAAGATTCGTAGCTTTTTAGGCTTAGTTGGGTACTATAGGTGCTTTGTGAATGATTTTTCTTGTATTGTTATGCCTTTAACAAGATTAATTCGGAAGAGAGTATGATTTGATTGGTCAAATGATTATGAAAAAAGTTTTAAAGAATTAAAAAGAAGACTTGTTTCTATTCCTATTCTTACTTTACCTATTATTTGGAAAAGGTTTTACCATATATAGCGATGCTTCAAAAAAGAGAATAGGGTGTGTTCTTATGTAGAATGATAAAGTGATTGCATATGCTTCTAGGAGGTTGAAGCCCTATGAGGAATATTACCCTACTCATGATTTAGAGTTGGCCGTAATAGTCTTTGCATTGAAGATTTAGAGACATTATTTTTATGGGGAGTCTTGTGAGATTTTTATGGATCATAAGTGTTTGAAATATCTCTTCACCCAGAAAGAGTTAAATATGAGACAAAAGAGACGGTTAGAACTGTTGAAGGATTATGACTTGACCATCATTACCACCCAAGTAAGGCAAATAAGGTAGCAGATGCTTTAAGGAAAAAATCTTGTGGGAATTTGGCTATGATAATTTCCTGTCAAAGACAAATTTTGGGAAACTTGAGAAAAATGGATATTAATGTGTGTGCAAGTGGTTTTGGAGATTATTTGGCTAACTTACACTTTCAGCCTACCTTAATTTAGAGAATTAAAGATGCTTAAGCTACTGATCCTCAACTTTGAAAAATTAGATAATAAAGTAGAGTCTGGTTCAAGACCAGAATTTCAAACTCATGAAGATGGTTCCCGAAGTTTGGTAGTAGGATCTATGTTCCAGATGATTTGGATTTGAAGAAAGAGATTTTGGAGGAAGCTCATTACAGTAACTATATGATCTATCCTGGTGGTACTAAAATATAGAGAGATTTGGAAAGCACATTTTGGTGGAATAATATCAATAGAGAGATTGCTCAATTCGTACCTAAATGTTTAACTTGTCAATAAGTTAAAGCTAAACATCAAAGATCTGTAGGATTGTTGAAGCCTCTTCCGATTCCTGAATGGAAAGAGTGATAAAAAAATGTAGAAGTTGAAATTAGTGATAAAAATGGTGGATGAATGACTTATATAATATTTAAAAGTTGTATCAATGATTAAACTAGAACGTACATAGGGTAATTTGTGTATTTATATCACGTTCGTATAATTTTATGTGTCATAATTATATTTAAGTTATTATATATTTATAAAAATTTTGATACATTAATAATTTATGTGATATAAATTTTAACAAGTTTTTGTATTTGGGCCGTATTCATGTTTTTTTTCATGTCGTGTCATATTTTAGGTTGTGTTTTAATTATTTTTCTCATATCATATTTGTGTCGTGTCCAAAATTATTAATCTACTTGAATGTCATAAAATACTTTTGAAAAATGAATTATAAGGACATAGAATTTATTTTATATTTTATATTCCATGCACTATCAATTTATATATTCATAAACTGACAGTGAATTATACACTGTCACTTGTTAAATTTTATAATTACTTATAATTATTTTTTGAATATTTAAAATATTATATTAATTTATTGATGAGGTATCTCTTTAATATTAACTATTAATACATAGACTTATACACCGTGTCAAATACAAGCCTTAAAAAAATGCTCATTTCATTTTTGTTATGATACCCCAATTTGACATAATTGAAAAAAAAAACCTTTAAAACTTTTAAGGGAAAGGTTTCCTTACTTTGATTTGCTTTCACTTACCTCCTAGCAATCCAAATAGAATGCTATAAAGTGATTCTAAGTAAATAGTCTTTTTATTCTTAATTAGATTAAAATTATCGATATATTTAAATATTGAGAGAAATTAAATTCTTTTTTTTTCACTATTTTGACAAATAAAACATTTCAATAGTACATTTAAGATAACCCTCCATTCCTCTATGAAGATTTTTCATCAGATTTTTCCACTTCGTTGGAACAACTTAAATTTTAAAAAGCTATATATTTATTTTATTATTACTTTTATTAATATTTTAATTATGTTCTATTTTTGTTCAAGAATAAATATAAATCTTTAAATATCAAAATTTTTCACCATTCTTAAAAAATATTTAAAATTTGATTAAAATGTTTATTGAAAAATTATTTAGCGAAATGTAAATCATATATAAATTATTAATATTTCGAATAAAAAAATAGCAATTTAACAAAAAAAAGAAAAATTCCAAAAAAGTGAAATATAAAAATAATTATTAAAAAATGAAAGCAAAAAAATAATTTAAAAAAAGAGAATAATAATTATAAGAATTATTAATTTCATTTCTCCTTTGATGTTGCTTTTCTCTTCTGTATTTAAGGGACCGACTCTCCCCTTGTACATAAATTATATATCAATTATATATATTAAAACAGTATTTAAAAAATAATAAAATATTTTTATTAAATGTTAATTTACTATTTAAAAATAATAAAAAATAAAAATAAGTTTTATATTATATACATAATATATTATATTTTATATACATATTAAAATGCTATTTAAAAAGTAATAAAAATTAAAAAAATATTTTAGGGTTAAATTTCAAGTTATTTTTTAAAGAATTAAAATAATATATATTATCCATAATATTAATTATATATAAATTATATATAATATATATAAATTATACATATTGTATACAATATATATTATATAAGACATATATAATATAATGCATAATATTATAAATATAACATAAAAATATGTTATATATAATAAAAATAAAAAATATTTTACATTAAATTATGAATTACTACTTAAAAACTATAAAAAGTAAAAAGTATTTTATATAATATCTCAAATTATTATAAAAATAAAAAATATTTATATTAAATCCCAAATTATTTTTTTAAAAAATAAAAATAATAAAAATTATTTATAAATTACATAATATATATTAATAATATTATATTAATATATGTTATATAATAAAAATAAAAAATATTTTATACTAAATCCTGAATTACTATTTAAAAATAATAAAAAATAAAAGATATTTTTAATAAATTTATGAATTACTATTTAAATAATAATAATAATAATAATTATAAATATTTTATATTAAATCTCAAATTATAATATAAAATTAATAAAAATAAAAATTCACTTTAAATCTCAAATTGTTCATTGACATTTGCATTAAAACTAAAAATAATAATCCAATGAACGAGCACAATTGTTCTTTGATATTTTTACTCGTTTCATGGGTGTACGATTTAGGATAGGATTGGTGTTAGGGTCTTGTACATTCATTGGAATCCAGTTGTACATTTAGTTGTAATTAGTTGTACATTTAGGTATAATCAGTTCTACAATTAGTTCTAATCAGTTGTACATTTAGTTGAAGTCTGTCATAGATTCATATATCCTCACATATCAAGGCACGCGTACATACTAAAGCATGCTAGTTTCATAATGCGCACCATCCGACACACTTGGTGTACATTTAGGCATGCAGTGCATGCTAAGTGCATAACTTGTTGTAGGCCTTGTATGTTGCCATGCGTGATTTCCATGTATATTGTCCACCAAATACGCATAATTCATCTCAGACATTTTAGCATGTTTCATGGGTTTACGATTTAGGGTAGGATCAATTTTTGGGTCCTGTACATTCATTGGAATCCAATTGTATATTTAATTGTAACCAGTTATACATTTAGTTATAATCAGTTGTACATTTAGCAAAGGTCAATCATCCATTTCTATCTCTCACATATACATCGAGGCATGCCTACATACTAAGGTCTTTTGCTGTTCCCGTACACGAACCCGATGCATAAGCGCATTTCCTAATGTGCACCGTACAACACACTTGGTGTACATTTAGGCATGCAATGCACGCTAAGTGCATAACTTGTTGTAGGCCTTGCGTGATTGCCATGGATGTTGCCATCGAATGTGCACAATTGGTCTTGGACATTTTAGCATGTTTCATGGGTTTACAATTTAGGGTAGGATCAATTTTAGGATCCCATAAATTTATTAGAATTCGATTGTACATTTAGTTGTAATCAATTGTACATTTAACAGGGGTCAGTTGTACATTCCTATCTCTTACATGTACATCAAGGCATGCATATGTATTAAGGTCTCTTGATGTTCCGTACACAAACCCAATGCATGAGCGCATTTTGTAATGTGCACCATATGACACACTTGGTGTACATTTAGGCATGCAATGCATGCTAAGTGCATAACTTGTTGTAGGCCTTGCATGATTGCCTTGTATGTTGTCCACCAAATGAGCTTAATTGGTCTCAGACATTTTAATGTGTTTCATGTGTTTACGGTTTAGGGTAGGATCAGTGTTAGGGTCCTATACATTCATTGGAATCTAATTGTACATTTAGCTGTAATCAGTTGTACAGTTAGGTATAATCGTTGTACATTTAGGGTTAATCATTTGTACGTTTAATTGTAATCAATTATACATTTAGGTATAATCAGTTGTAATCAATTGTAGCTAAATGTATATTTAGGTATAATTAATTGTACATTTAATTATAACTGATTACAACTAAATGTGTAAATGATTATACCTAAATGTACAACTGAATTCCAATATATACTAAATGTACAACCAATTATACCTAAATGTACAACTGATTACAACTAAATATACAACTGGATTCTAAAGAATGTACAGGACCCTAACACCGAACCTACCCCAAACCATATACCCATGAAACAAATGAAAATGTCATAGAGAAATTATGCGCATACGTTGGATTATTAATGTTATTTTTAATGTAAATGTCAATGAACAATTTGAGATTCAATTTAAATTTTTATTTTTATTAATTTTATATAGTAATTCAAGATTTAATATAAAATATTTTTTATTATTAGTATTTTTTAAATAGTAATTCATAAATTTAATAAAAATATCTTTTATTTTTTATTATTTTTAAATATTAATTCAGTATTTAGTATAAAATATTTTTTCATTATATAATATATATTAATATAATATTATTAATATATATTATGTAATTTATAAATAATTTATATTAATAATACATATTATATAATTTATAAATAATTTATATTATTTTTATTTTTTTCAAAAATAATTTGAGATTTAATATAAATATTTTATTTTTTATAATAATCTAAGATTTAATATAAAAATATTTTTTTTATTTTTATTAGTTTTAATAGTAACTCATAATTTAATGTAAAATATTTTTATTTTTGTTATATATAATATATTTTTATATTATATTTATAATATTATGTATTATATTATATGTCTTATATAATATATATTATACATATTATATATAATTTATATATAATTGATATTATATATAATATATACATTATTTTCATTCTTTAAAAAATAACTTGAAATTTAACCCTAAAATATTTTTTAATTTTTATTACTTTTTAAATAGCATTTTAAAATATATAACATATAATATATTATGTACATAACATAAAATATTTTTTTATTTTTTTATTATTTTTAATAGTAAATTAACATTTATTAAAAATATTTTATTATTTTATTATTTTTAAATATTACTTTAATATATATAATTGATATATAATTTACATAGGAGAGTCAGTTTTCACCAAGGGGTAACCACCTCTCCTTTCAATGCAGAGGAGAAGAGCAACTACAAAAGAAAAACGAAATTAAAAGGAAAAATAATAATTACTATCTCCTTATTAATAATTCTTATAATTATTTTTTTTCCTTCTTTCGAAATATTTTTTTTGCTTTCACTTGTTTTAATAATTATTTTTATATTTTATTTTTTTTAAATTCTCCCTTTAAAAAATATAATTAACATTAATAGACGTCCAATTCAACAACTAAATTGATGTCAATCAAGTACATTATAATATTATAGATCATAGTACTGATAAAACTGAAGCAAGTAATATAACAGAAACAGCCATTAGAAAAGCAATTATAGGATAGGTTATAGTTCTATTGAAAGAGTTACTTTTTGCAAACAACAAATTTGCTTTGCTCCGTCATTCTATCTCAATTTGTTGAGGGGTGTCTTCCTCCTCTTGGAATCCTTTTTCAGAAATATCATCCTCACTGATCTTAGAGGCTTCCACAGTTCTAGCAACCCATTCCTTTAATGGATCATCATTCAAATCAAGCCTTAAAATCCCAGCAAACATTCCACCCATGAAGGCTACTGGCTCCTAAAACAGCAAAAGACAGCATTAACACCGGCTGTGTTTGGAACATTACCAATACATGTTGAAATGAAGGACAAGTCAGCAATAGCTCAGCAGAAATCTAGCTGATAGCAGATTTACACCAATAACCACTTTCAGAAAACCTTAGGGACCGTTTAACTATGACAAGCTTACAGTTAGACTTTATCCTACTTCCACACTGGCAAAAGCACATGCAACTGCACAGACAAGCAGACAAAAATAGAAGTTAAAGAGGGAGGGCAGAGAAGTGAAAGGTCCCAGGTCTTAGCGGCTGATTAGCATCAATCTTAGGCAATACAAACAGGGAATGAATGTTGCCTTCCAACCTTGAGTGTCTATCAAATGGATAGAGAAACAATAGGACCATATCTGGAGAGAAGTTAAAAGGAGTTGCAAAGGAAGGAATTCCAATTGATTAACTAGAAGCCCTACAATTACAATTATGGTAGGTAGCACACTGCATTACCAAAGAAATATTGAAAATAGACCCAAAAGTAAGCATGCATTTATCCAAGCCTATTTAAGCCTTATACCCAAGGACTGAAGCCAAATCAAAGAAAATCTGATCTCTCCAATATGTTCGTGGATGCTTTCAGGAGTGTAGTAATGCTAAAGCCTAAACCATGCAAAGGAAAACTTTGAGGACAAGGAAAGAAAGCACAATAAACAAAATGTGCTATGATTATACTTGTGCACTGAAAGGATGCAAGTGCAGTCTATGAACAATGTTTCCAAAACATTTTCAAGTCACTAACATAAAAAAATTATACAATGGAACCAACAAACTAAGACTTTTTCCAACCATATCTGGCTGGCAATATGCGTTATATTGCACCATTGCGCTCTATTTGAGACCATATCCTCAACAATCAAATAGAAATGAAGTCCCTTCAAAGTTTCCAAACGATATCTCTTTGGTGTTTTTTTTATTCCATTCTTCACATAGGTGTCCTCCCTTAATTTGCATCTTCTTTCAAATTACATATCTCTTTCGCATGTACAAAGCACCTTATTATTCCACTTATATTTCATAAATGGTAAGACCCTCCTTATGCACCACTGCCAATTTTATTTTAATTTTTTTCTTTTTTTTAGCATGCGACATAACAATTTTATGGTTATGTTGATACCTAGATGCCAAACATTCGACTACGTGGGACATAACTGGTTTTATCAATAGTTGATAAAACAGCAATCTTGTCACAGGTGCAAGGGGTGCTCTAGGTGCAAAGACCTTCACATTGCCCGAGGCACAAGGTGCAAAAAAGTGGTTGCCTAAGTGCAGTAAAATCACTAAGTCTACAAGATAATTAATAGATAGAGGAGAAAGAAAATTCTATGTATTAGTATCTAATAAGCTTAAAAGATTTTGCTCATAAGCAATTAAAGATATACTCCACTACATTGCGTGATGCGTTCAGAGAGCAAGAATTGTTATAATTAATATCATCAAATAAGGTTTCAAGTTTGCTGTGGTTCCATCCTCAAGAAAAGTTCATTGACCATATTATTTAATTTTTCATTCTTGTAAACAAAGCTTAAACTGTCCAATTTTTTATCATTAGAAGAATAGCTAAAAAGGAAATTTTGAAATATAGAAACCAACGGGACACTTGAGTCAGGCACTCTTTTACTGTGCTTTCGTCTTTAAAAAAAAAATGCACATCTAGGGGCAGGGGGCATGTGCCTAAAGGGTCACAAGGGACTGTATGTGAACTACACTGCACCTAAGTCACTAGGTGCAACCTTGACAACACTGAATGCTCACTATGTTTTAGCGGAATTTGAGATGCAAAAGACTCCAAAAGCATTTATCATTTTTTTTTTGGGGGGGGGGGGGGAGATAAGCAAGAGCATTTATACATTTTCATCTATGCAGCTTGGTGTCAAAACTTACGTATAATAGAGGTTTGACTTTTTCCCAAAAGTTTAAATATAATTTTGGAAATCAACTATATATATATAAGACAGTGTCAGAGTAAAGATCTAGAATTCTTTTGAACCTCAGGTCCTCAGCTCCTTCCCATCAATCCTTAACCCAGTCTTGGCCATTGGGCTTTATGTGCAACACCCTTTAACCTGTAGTCAACTAGCAAAACTCTTCTCCATTGGAGTATACGTGCACAAAACATTAATTTTTTTAGTTGGCATGTATCCTAGGAGCATATTAGATAAACTTAAAACTTGGGTCCTTTCCTATCAAAATAAACTTTGGGATATCCCATCTGTCTTTTAAACACTTGGATCCTCCTACAGACATTTTTATCAGTTACGAAAAGCTTTTGGATAACTGCATCAAGAAACAGAAATTACTAACTCTTCCTTTCTATTCCTATACCGGTTTTTGCTACATACGCAATTAGAACACTTTCAAAAGTTTCTCTATATAACCCAAATTTGCCGTTAAGCTCCCTTTTGCTCTCATGCATCTATAGTATATCATCAACAAGTGTAATAGCATATACAAGAACCTATATATGCCTGCCAACTTCATCCATTGCTACAGAAAAGGTAAAGAGAGCAAAGCGGACCTTAGGTGTTGTTTTATTACTATTGGAAAATGCTCTATCATCTCACCATGAGTCAGACACAGGTGGATACTCTAGTGTAAATGTCCTTTACAGCCCATATATAATAAATGAAAATCTTCTCCTTTAAATCAGCTTCAAAGAATATCTTCGAGGATATTCCCATAAGTTTTCACAAATTCAAAGAACCATGCTCAAATTTCAATACTCTCTCCATATCTAGGAGTAATAGACTACATGGGTATAGTTGCCTCCCGTTATTTCTCACCTCAAAGCCAGAACAAATATATTCAGGTTGCCCTTATTATGAATTAGTGACATCAAAAAGAGTTGTCAAGCTAATAGGATTGTGATCCTAAGCTTCGATTATTATATAATATTGGTGTTAACTCCAAAAAAGGCAAAGCAGTTATATTGCATCCTCATAAATATATGAGATCTCACAGAACAGAAATCATGAGTGTAAAAGAACTGAACAATTCAAGGTAACGTATGAACATGTTCTTATTCACTTTTGAACAAAAATTTGGACAGAAACAAAAATCAAAAGTATAAAAGAATTGAGTAATTAAAGCTAATATATGAAAAGTTTCTTATTCAATTTTGAAAAAAAAATTGTTGACTTACTTTTCATAAACTAGGCCATTTGTCTAATGAAGTCAAGTTAAAAAATATGTTCAAATATAATGTTTTGCATACTACAAAAGTAAATGATATCATAGCACAATCCCTATAATCCATCTTAGTTGTTTCAAAACACAATTTCGCAATCTTATCTTTAATGAAGCTTAAGTAATCTTGATTATATTGCCTAAAAAATGAAGGGATCCAAATCCTGGTAAAGTCCAACCTCATGCAGATACAAAATTTCAAAAATTCATAAAATAACATAAATAGGCAGCCAAAGTAGTAAACATAGAAATAGCCGGACTTCCCTACGGATCTCTACAGAGGGACTTACGTGTAGTATAACATATCATAATTTAATGAAATTAAATTAATCATCTGTTAAAGGATTCATCCAGCCTCCAATGGTGATCCATACAAGCCATTCGGAAAATCTTCACAAGGTTGAAACTGTACCTTGCCGAGAGCCATGCTAGCGGCTTAGGTTTCAAAAACCTTCACTTTTGGCAAGGAATCCACAAACCAAGATTCAAAAAGAGAGAAACATTTTCTCTCAAATTCAAGGGAGGTGGCACAAAACACTTAGAGTGCCGCAAGTTTTCTTTCCTTAGGAACACTAAGTGACGCCTAAGATTCTCTCTTCTTGTAAAGTGACGCCAAGATGTGCCTTAAATACCTAGGTTTTAAGTGCTATTCAATTTTCACTTATTGCATTTTAACTCTTGGCCTTTTGAACAATTCAAATTGGCCCTGAGTAGCTTTTACTCTTTAGGTATTTAAGCTCAATTTCATTTAATCTCCATAAATCACCCTAATGTGTGGGGCCCAATAGGCCTTCATCAGAATGGCAATAAATATAAATTTACTCAGTTAAGAATAATTTGTATTTATAGACCAAAATTGGTATCTAGCAATGCATCATAGCCACCCAATATGCAGGAAGAGTCGAATTGGTTTTGAAAAGCCCTTCAACTTACAGTATCTTAGTGTAATTCAATCCCTTCATCATATATCCCAGAATAGGCAAGAGTTTGGTGCAGTGTCTACCTTTGACCTGTTCCATATCAGTATGCAACCTTCATGTGTTAACTACATAATCGATATTTGCCTTGGCCAAGGTCTTTGAGTTAACACGAGCTAGGAACAACTAGGATACATCCCCTTATTTCACTTCGGGGGATGAATACTCTCTGGAACACTCATCCACCTTCAATATGTTTCATATCATACCCAAAACCACCCTTATTTGGAACTTATCTGTTGTGAACCCATTCATGCTGATCTCTAACTATGATAATTCACATACAAGGTGACATAGTGTCACAAGTGGATCACTTATACTACTGACACATGAGAGTATTTCCATAGACGCTTGAGTGAAATATTAAATAGAACTCTCATAGCGGGTCATGTTCAATGAACTTGTTCTCATAACAACCACCTATATGATGTCCCCAAGTATCTCTAAACTTCAACTTATGAAATTAGTTGCATACTTATCAATGCTCTGTCTTAACAATACGATGACCAGAAACGTTTTAGAAACACAACATAGATCATAGGGATCTCATAATTGTAACCCTTTACAATTCCCTTGCAAAGACAATGTGCTTCATGGGCTTTATCTACATAAATTTTAAATAACTAATAATGGATTAATCTTATGGATAAAAAAAATACCTCGTCTCATATTAATTAAATATAATGTATGCTACACGAAATAACCGAAGGTTAATGTGTTACAAGTTAATCTAATTGGCTTGCAAGTCTTACACTAACAATCTCCTACTAGCACTAAAGCCAAGCACCCATATGTTTAAGTCCCATATCCTACATATGGTGATTATGTTTATGCTAGGCCAAAACTTTAGTGAAAGGATCTGCTACATTGTCCTCAGTGGTTACATTAAAACCTGTTTATTTGGGTGTTTTGATTAATACTAAAGTATCTTTCTTTCTTTTCCCTTTCTTGCTTTATGTGCTCTTAATTCTTGACTTTATAACCCAAAGGATTTTTCAATTAGTTGATTTATGTAATTTTATTTCTTATATTTCAATCACTTTATCCAATCACTTATAAAGAAAAAAAATGAAGCAATAAATAATAATTTATGGATTGTATAATATAATAGTATAATTTTAAGGCACAAAGAGAGAGAACATCTAATTCCATCTTTTTTCTCTATGCAATGAAAATTCCATCAATCTTACTAGAGGTTAGGTATTTAACATTATCAGAGAACAAACAAAAATTCTTGCAATCAAAAGCAAAATATAGAATCACCTTCCAATATTAAATAAAAGCTTCTCACACACAATTTATCCCTCTTTGAAAGATTGTTGGTAGTGGAACACTAGATGAAATATTGGTTTAGAATGTCAAGTCAAACATAACAGAAAAAGGGTGTCATGTTGTATTTTAACTGACTAAAATGTTATAGATTATATAACTACTAACAAAATTCTATGGAGCAGGTTCGTACAAAGAAGTTAGATGTACTGATGTGTAGCTTTACATTTTTATAAGACTCATTTGCAAACACCCAATAAGGCATAAGTTTTCACAAGAATTTTATATTCCCTCATTTATCCTTGTTTAGCAATTGAACTAACTACAACACTAGGCTTGCATACCCTAGGAGTTAGTTAAGAGAGAAATGTTGCATTGAGATTTATACACAACATTTTACGATGTATCAATACATGCACACAACTAACAAACTGCAATTAATCCAATAGTTTACTTTAAATTGGAACTCATTTTTCCTACAATTCACAGTAACATCAACTAAACAGAAATTAATAATTCATGGAAATAATAAAATAGAGGGTTAAACAATTCAATCAGAGAAACTAGCATCCCAAATTGGAAAAACACCACTTTTGAACAGTACGGGCAAGCCGTGATTTGAGCCCATAGCATGCCAGCAGATTGCCCTAGAGTTTCATCATCCAAATCAAACATTTCCAAAGCCTATTCATCAACGTGCAGACAATAGAACTAATTTGCTATGAAATGTAACAAATATTACAACAGAACACCAATGTCAGGAGCAAGAAGTATTCGCTGGCTGAAGATATCGGTGGTCCTACAATGGCTGGAATGGCAGGTTGTAAAAATAGAGTAAGAACCTCCAAATTTGTGACAATTACCCGGAGTCGTTCATTAATCTTTTTTGCCATTTAAAATTGAGAATATCTAAGTATGTCAGTTTCATTTGATTATTGTCCTGCCCCTGATTTCTGTTCTAGCTCTCACATACTTGCTCTAAAACTTTGGCATGCTAGGATATCTCTCCATAGCCAAATCCTTATCCAAGTCGAATAAAACTGACGAGACGAAAACAGCAAACTGAGTTGATACTTCAAGAGGCAAAACCTCAAAATCCATTGACAACACCACTCCAACGAAAAAAGAAAGCAAACAGAGTTTAGATGTAGAATCCAGAATCAAGTCGAATTTCAATCACAGAAAAAAGGACAAGAACCCACCACATGGATGAGTTGTAAACATAAAATTCTTAGGTAATTAAAAACGCAAAAGACTGTTTAGTGGACCTTAACAGCTTGTTTGAGGATGGGAACTTGATCGAGATCGAAGAAAATCGCTCTGGTTACCATCCGCTTTGAGTTTTTTGCATTAAAATTCAAAGAAAACGACGAAGGTTTCTTCCAACTCCACTGCCAAAAAAACAAAACATATATACCTATATATATATATATAATTCTGCCATGTCGAATGTGAAAGGAATCAGAATGTAACTACAAGTAATGGAGAGGAGTTGCGATTACCAGGACAGACGAGCAAGAGTTGGGGAGACAGACGACTGCCATTTTTGTTTTAGGACCCAATAATTTCTTTATCTCTTTTGTTTTATGTGCTCGTTTAATCGTGGATTCCGCTAATCGGTTTCCAATAGAGTATGGATAGTTGTGCTTACCCACACCCGGACCCGTTTACAAATTAAACTATTTTTCTTTATTTTCTATTTTGTTTTTAAAATTCACAGTTATTCAATTTAAAAATTACCTATTTAACTTAACTTTTCTTTTTCACTTTCTTTTTATCTATTTTTTTCTTTTTTTATCGACCTTATGGTGTATCAAAATCCAATTATTAAAAGAATATATAATCTGTTATCACTTTTATGTATAATAAAATATAAGCTTTTGATTAATAATTTTAAATAATATAATATTAAGTAATAATATAAGTTTTTGTTATTTAATTAACAAATTATGTAATTATATTCATTTGTTATAAAATTTCATATTATGTTATATATGGGTGAAAAATAATAAATTATTGTAAATAAGACCTTTGATCATAAATGTTTTGTAAGTTTATAACGAAATTATAAGATATGTTATCAAAGTATTTTAAAAATTTAATATTTGGTAAGAATAATATGTAATTAAAAAAGAAAAGATAGAAGGTGAAAATTACATATAAATGATATGTAATTCATAAACAAATATATAAGATGAAAAATATATAATTTTCTTATCACCTATTTAAAAGATAAATAAAATTACAAGATATGATATCAAACCATTTAAGAATTTTAGTAATTCAGTAAAAATAATATACAATTAAGAAAGAAAACATGTGAAATGAAAAATGTAATTTTTATCACTTATTCAAAAGTAAAAAAAATAAAAAATAAATTATCAAAAACATTTTAAAATTTTAGTAATCTAGTTAGAATAATATGTAATTTAAAAAGTAGAGTTATTCATAGATTGGAGTTTGCTAAGATAACAAAAAAATTTTGTTTGCCTATAACTTAGCTCAATCCAACCTAATCTATCAAGACTTTGATACTTTTTAAAAATAAAATATTTTAAATTAAAAAAATAAGCTAAGGGTCAAGTTGGACAAGTAGCTCGACTTTTAGATGGGTATAAAAAGGAATTGTAAAAAGAACATTACAAAGTTTTCTTATCGCCTATTTACAAAGTAATTGAAATTACAATGTATGTTACAAAAACATTTAAAAAATTTAGAAATCTAATAAGAATAATATGTAATTAAAAAAACATGTAAAATGAAATTTAGATAATTTTTTTATCACATATTAAAAGGTGAACAAAATTACAATATATGGTATCAAAACATTTAAAAATTTTAATAATCTAGTAAGAATAATACATAATTTAAAGATAAAAATATGAAATGAAATTTATGTAACTGTTTACCACATATTCAAAAGGTAAGCTAAATGACAAAATTATCAAAGTATTTTAAAATTTTAATAATCTAGTAAGGATAACATGTAATTTAGAAAAGAAAAAAAAAAAAGTAAAGTTGTTTATGGACCCAAGTAACGCTTGAATAGCAACAAATTTTGTTTTCCTAAGGCTAAGCTGGGCCCATAGATCTTGCAATGTTATTTTTTTATTTTTAAGTTTTATATATTTTTTTTAAATTTAAAAAATAAACCTATGTTAAAGATAGTCTAACCCTTAAATAGGTTTGAGAAAAACATATAAAATGAAATTTACATAAATTTTTTGCTATCTATTCAAAAGATAAATGAACTTACAAGATATGTTATGAAAACATTTAAGAAATTTAGTATTTTGGTAAGAATAATACATAATTCAAAAAGAATAGATGTAAAATGAAAATTACCTAAATTATCAACTATTAAAATGTTAAATAAATTTACAGAATATGTTATCGAAGCATTTAAGAAACTTAATAATTTAATAAGAATAATATGTAATTTGAAAATAAAAAAATGTAAAATAAAAAATAAATAATTTTCTTATCAAAAAGTGAATGAAATTACAATATATATCATGAAAACATTTTAGATATTTAATAATCTAGTAAGAATAATATGTAATTTATAAAAAAGAAATATAAAAATACTTATTGTTCTTATCACTTACTCAAAAGGTAAACTAAATTATAGGATATGATATCAAAGTATGTTACAAGATATGTTAATAAAACCAACAAATTCATAACATTTAACAAAGCTTTTTTGCGCTTGAGCTCACTTGAGAAATTATCAAGCTACTTAACTTTGACTCATTAGATTCAATTATTATCTATTTTATTTAAAAAGCTTGAAATTTGACTTAAGCTCGAGTGTTATGTAAAATTAAGTCAAACTCTTTGATTTTTTAAAAAAAAGTAACAAAAAGTTGAGCTAAAGAACATGTTAAATGCAAGTTAACATTTTTGCTCTTAAATGATGTGTTTTAAAGTACTTAAAAAATTTAAAATTTTTATTTTTCTCACATTTTCTCTTTTATCATTCTTTTTCATCTTTTATAATTTCAATCTTATCTTTAGCCTTTTTTCTTAATAGTAGCACTTAAAACTTAACATAAAGTTTGACAGTTCTCTATCACTTAAACTATCGATATCTAATTCAATTTTTAATGGACAGAAACTAAGATGATTAAAAAAATACTCTATCATCAATAATTGCAGTGTATCAAGATTAAAAACCTAAAAAGCTTTCTCTTCACTCCTCTTGTTTCACTCTTTCTTTTTCTTAGTTTTGATTCTCAAAATATTTTTTAAAAATCCAAAATCTTAACCTAGAAACCCACATACTCACTATCACTGGTACCATTTTCTCGCATCAAAAAAAGTTAAAAGAAAAAGTTACTTCCTACCATTCTTCCCCTTAGTTTCATTTTCAAAATACCAAATGAAAACCCAAAAATCTTTTAAATTTAATCCTCAAAAATTACTATCAATTTTTCTCTTTTTGCTTCATCTTTTTTTTTTTTGCTAATTATTATGTCTTTGCATTGTTAAAAGTGACTATATATTGGGTTTATGGTTTTTTGTTTGTTGTTATCATTTTTTTTCTTTGTTAATCTTGTTGTCTATGTGATATTTTGATTATTTAATATCAATTTTTTTAAACATCTCTATTAAATTTTCTCTAAAGAGTTTTTTTTTTTATAAAGGTTTTACTAAAAAATTGTAGATGTTTTTGTTTCTTATCTATTTTGGATTTGTTGGATTTATTTTTAGGTTTATCAACTAAGAACCTCATTTTGCCCTCTATCTAAAAAAATGTTGAGGTTGATTATGAGATATTGTTATGTTGTTGATCATGTGTTGTTTTAGAACATATTTTTACCAAAAATTTTAAGATTTCAATTGATATAAGATTTTATTTCTTTTTCTTCTAGTTTCTACAATTGAAAAAAAATTGGTTCTCGAGTTTTAAAATTTTTTTCTAAAAATTTTGAATTATTGCAAAATAAAGATTAGTTAGAAATAAGGCAATTATGGATGTACTTAATTCAGGTTCCAAAGTTTAAAATCAATAATTGGCGATAAAAACTACAACTAAAATAAGGCTTAAATCCAATTCAAAGTTTAAAAATTAACTAAAGTTCGTTGTCTAATGCAGGATTCAAAAATACTTCTTCATTGAGACTTCACAATTAAAAATATTGAAAATATTTATTCACTGATGCTCAACAACTAAAAGATATTAATTTTGAAAATGCAATTAGATTTTTTTTTTAATATTACCCAAAGATCTTGAAAAATGATAGCTTAAATATTTTGAAGATGATACCTAAAGGTTTTGAAACAATAGTGGGGGCTTTTCCATAAATCATACTAAAAATACTTAAAGTTTTAAAATGATATCTAGAGGTTTTAAAATGATACCGATATAAAATCATATCAAAGATACCTAAATATTTTAAAGTGATATTTGAATGTTTATACGAATCATATCATAAATATCTAGAGTTAAAATAAAACCAATATCAAAGATGTTTAGACTTTTTGCATGAATTATATTAAAAAATACTTAGAGATTTTAGAAAATAACGCCTAAATGTTTTGAGAATGATTCCTAGAGTCTTGGAGTTATACCTAGAAATTTGATAATCAAGTTCTCTATTTTTAGAGATTGTACTTGATAGTTTTAACAATCATGCTTATAGGTTTTAATAATCATGTCTGGGGCTCTTATATTTTATTTTAGAGGACTTAAAGTTTGTTTCAAAAGTTTTATAATTAAAAATTATTTTTTTGAAAAACTACTCCTTCTAATAAGCTTAATTAAAAAAAATCTTACTTTTAGAAAATTCAATCTTTGAAAAATCTAATTTTTGAAAATCTACTGGGAATATAATAGAACATGAAAAAATTTAAGAAACATAAACAAAAATAATGGATAATCTATGGTAGTGCATCGGATGTTTAATTGAAAGCTTAAAACATACAAAAACCAAGTTAAAATATTCATAAAGTCTATGTACTATGTAATCTTAAGCAAATTACTTTTCATACAAAAACAAAGGTAAATTAGTCTTTTTACATTTAAAAGTGAAACAAAATGGTAAAATTAGTAAAACTTATATTCGAAAAATATTAAAAGGATGATGTGGTTGTAACTTCAATTTAAATTATGATGTAAATTGTTAATACTGACACGTGGGTTATATTATATATTTAATGAATAAGATAAAAAAAAAGTTGATATGCAACAAAATCATGTGGCAAGGTTTAACTAGTTATATTTAAAGAAAAAGACACGTCAAAATGATCTCTTAATTATAAAAAAGAAAAGTAAAAACTAAAATTTAAAGTTTAAAATTAATAAATAAAATAAATAAACTGAAAACAAAAAAAACTAATTAACTTGAAAAACCAAAGCTTAATCGGGATGAACCTTAAATCCTTAAAAAAATCCCTAAATTTTATTTCCAAAAGGAGGCCAATCAAAGGGTTTGATGTGGCCTTCAAAAAAAAAAATTCTTTACCTTGTTTTTTTTCTAAATCATAAGTTGTGAGCTTTAATGGCTGTTACAAAAATAGCAATAGGAATAGTACCTTCAAATGAAAAGTGCAACAACAATTATAAGCAAGTGTAGGAAAATAATAACAAATGATTGAGGGATATCAAAAGGAGCTGTTGGGACAATGCTTTAGTTTTACACATATATTGCTCCAAAATTTAAGACTTTTTCTAAATTTTGTGTTTGTCATAAGTAAAGGTGTAAATAAGTTGAGTTATCCATAAACTATTTGAGCTTTACTTGTTAAATACTTGATCAAACTCATTCATTTAACCACACACAAAAGCTTAAGCTTGAATTTGGACTTAATTATATAAATGAAATAAACTCAAGCCTTATAAGCTTGATATAAAAGGGTTTTCAATAACTAGTGTGTATATATATACTTATATTTCTCTAATAATTAATTTAGGAATAGATAACAATAACTTATTGATTACTATTACTTTGAAAATTATAATTCTATCTGCAGAATTACAGTTTTTTTATTACTATTTACTATTTACCTAACTCCAATTTCCAAACAATCTCTTACTCTAATTTTCTAATAACAAAGCTATAAACAAGTTAAACATGTTAAGCTCAAAATTTTTATTTTCAATAAACCTAAGCCCAAATTTTAAATTTGATTCATTTAAATAAAAAAACTAAACTTGAGTAGCCTATTTTTTTTCTTAAGCCAAGCCTAAGCTTTTAGCACTTAGCTTGGCTCAACTAATTTACACACCTAGTCATAAGCATGGACTTCATTGCTTTTGTTGCCATTCTCCATGTCATAGGAAGTTGTATTTTGTTCATAAGAAGTAGAGAGGTTTCAAAGTGGGTAGCAAATTGAGTTCAATGTCATAGTTTTCAATTTTGCTCAATAATGGATTTGATTCAATTTATTTCCTCCATTCATTTTTATACATAGTATATTTTGATTTTTCTAATACTTTTGACAATATAAATATTGTTTTAGGAGAAAGGTAGTTCAACCAAAAAGAAGGCTAAATAAAAAAAAAATTCATTTGATGTGGTTACATCAGAGCGAACCTTAGATTTTACTTATTTTACTTTCACTTAATAGATATTTTGATGTAAATTTTTTTTCAAAATATAACCATTTAAATCTTGCCATATGGTTAAAAATCTCATAAGGCATTTTTTACACGTTATCACCTTTTTAGCTTATGTCAGTATTAAACATATTATTTTAATTAAGTTACATCAATGTTAACAATTTACCTTTTAATTTTAATAGAAGTTAACAATGACATCAATATTTAATTTTTTTTTTGTTATAGTCATTACTAACCTTACCATTTTGCTTCACTTTGAAATATATAGGGACAAATTTCCTAGTTTTTTTTTTTTTTTTTACATAGAGAAATTTGCAAAGACTATACAGTACAAAGACTCAATGGATATTTCAACCCAAGAACTTCATATTTCGAGTAGGACTTGACAAGCTCTTGAAAATATGGAATTTTCATAGATAAGAATTATTTGATCATAGATGATCCTATGTCCTATTTAGAAGTAGCATTGGATATTAATTTTAAAAATAGCTTGAGGCCATGAAATGTGAAATGAAATCCATTTATGCAAATCAAGTTTGAACTTTGGTGGACACATTCAAAGGGTTTAAACTTATAGGTGCAAATGGGTTTTCAAAAAGAAAACCAACATAGATAGCAATGCATAAATGTATAGAGCGGAGCTAGTAGCAAAAGGTTACAATAAAATCAAGGAGTTAATTTTAAGAAAACTTTTTCTCTTGTAGCCATCAAAAAATCCATTAGGATTTTGATTTACATAGCAGTATACCATAATTATGAGACATGACAAATGGATATTAAAACTGCATTTTTAATAAGAATTTGTAAAAGCAAGCGTACATAGCACAACTTGTGGTTTTGAATCCAAACAAAATGCCAACAATGCCATCTAGGTATACAAACTTGAAAGATCCATTTATGAACTCAAGAAATTATAGACTTAAAACATTCATTTTTATGAAGCAATCAAAGAGTATGGATGCATCAAAAATATAATTATGCATATAAGAAGGTTAGGAAGAGTGCAATCTTTTTCATAGTGTTAATATAGATGATATATTGCTTATAAAAAATGATATACAAATACACCAGTCATATAATATTTGACTATAAAGAAGTTTTTCATAAAGGATTTGGGAGAAACAACTTATTCAATGGAAATAAAAATCTATAAATATAAATTTAATATTTTGTAGTATTTTCATAATCCACATATAAAGACAAGGCGCTAAAAAGTTTAGTCGCAAAATCTAAAGGGTATCTTACCTTATTTTGCATGACATAAATCTTTTCAAAGATGTGTCCTAAAACACAAGAAAAGAAGATAAGATACCATAGAATTAATAGTTAGATCTATCATATACACTTTGCATGAGATCAACTACCGTATATGCTTAGAGCATGACAAGTCGATATTAAAGTAATCCAAGTGATTTTACTAGTTAACGATAAAAAACAATCTTAAAGTACTTGAAAAGATCTAAGGATGTTTTTATGATTTATGGAAGATCTGAGCTCCAAGTTAAGGATTATTGTAATGCTAGCTTTTTTAGAAAAAAAGATGAGAGCAACCTTTAAAATAGTGATATTTTTACTATAAATAAAAGAGCTATTATTGGAAAATTTTCAAAATAAGGTATAATTGCAAATTTTATAACCAAAGCTGAATATATCTTTGCGTTTGAAGTGACAAAGAAGGTTGTTAGATCTGAAAGTTCATTACTGAACTAGTGTGATTCCCTGCACTATTAACCAAGTAACAATTTATTATGATAAAAATAGAGCCATTACATAAGCATAGGAACCAAGGTATCATGAAAATTCAAATACGCATTAAACTATTATCATCTCGTAAGAGATTATATCTTAAAAAGAAAAGCAAAAATAAAATGAATACCCATGAAGGACAACATAGTTGATCTTCTAGCAAAGCCACTATCCCAACAAAAACATGATAAACGTATAGGTCTATATGGTATTAAATACATAGATAATTGGATATAGTGTAAGTGAGACATTATTATTTTATGTCTTAGATGTCAATCAAAATTTTTTTAAAATATAAAGTTATACTTGAATTTCAAATCAAATAAAATGTTTTTATTTATCTATAAGCTTTAGATGATATAATTTAATTATAAAGTCCTTGCAATATACAAAATTTGCAAGGTAATTACAAGTTGTAATTACAAGATTATCATTGCAACAAAGTTATATTTCTTAAATGTTTATAGTTAATGTTTTAGCAAGAAAGGGCATTGATATAAGTTGTTGAGATCAACATATTTGTTGTACTCTTGCTTATGAAGTAGGTGATCAATCTCATTGATTGAAGTTTTTAATAAATTGGAGGTAATTATGTCGGTGCTTTTAACAATAACAAGGAAACTAAACATGATTCAATGTAAGAATGTTGTTTGGTAGTTAGTGTTTGTGGCAACATCTCATGTGCTATTAGCAAGAAAGGGCATTGATATAAGTTGTTGAGATCAACATATTTATTGTACTTTGCTTATGAAGTAGGTGATCAATCTCATTGATTGAAGTTTTTAATAAATTGGAGGTAATTATGTCGGTGCTTTTTACAATATCAAGTAAACTAAACATGATTCAATGTAAAAATGTTGTTTGGTAGTTAGTGTTTGTGGCAACATTTCATGTGCTATTTGTATAAGTGATATTTGACTTGAGATTACTAATGATCTTATATGAGAAATATTATATTTTGATGTTACCTAACTTATGATCCTAACCATAGGTGTTCCTTTTAAGCTCTTTTGAGTATAATATAAATCATAGGAAAATTTATTAAGTAATCAATCTAGAACTTATAGCGTTAATAATCAAGAGAATATTTCAATTAGTATTGAAACTATTAATTGAAGAAACCCTAAGCTAAAGTGGAATATGATTAAGAAAAATTCTAAAAGCTTATTTATAAGTTAATTACTAAATCAAATGCTTAAAATGGTTTAATAAATTGAGTAGACACTTAATTATACTCAATGTTATATTGAGATATTAAATGATAAAGAAATATTGTTACATTTGAATAACTAAGAATAAATAGATTAGTTAAATAACATTAATTATTCCATAACAATTAGGGGTCATGACTTGTTGCAAGACAGTAATTATAATCTATAAATATAATGTTAATTAATTTAATGATTAATGATGACCTAAAATGATTTGATTCATATAATCTTATTTTAATTAGGATTGCAATGCTTATACTTATTACCAACATGTTAAAAATCTAATAAGTCACATATAATCAATAAGCTTTGGTGAAAAAATTAGCTTAAACTTAAGTTGGACTTAATTAAAATAAATAAATATTTTAATTAATACCAACTTTAATTAATTGATAGGTTTTTAAGGCTATCATCAACGAAAATCTATCTAGCATAAAAAACATGCATGGTCAACTATCAACTGGTCTATTAGAATTAGAATTAGACTAAGTAGTATACTCCTAGTGTTTTAGCAAGATTAGGATTTTGGTCGATGATTCCTACATTTGTAAGTGGCTATATTGCACCCTCTAAATATTAAACATTTAAAAAATAAAACAACCTAATTGAAAATTAATTCTTTTTTCTTCATATTAAGAACAAAAAAGTTTTTTTAAAAAAAAAAAACTTAGAGGGCAAACAAAAATCTCACAAGCATATGATTTCACTATAGACATTACTTATAATTTGAGGAGGTCTTTTTCCCTTGTTCATGTAGATGACTATTAGAAATAAACAATTGGACAATTATTAGTTGGCTATAATCAAGCTTCAAGTTCCTGTAGAATTGAAATTGTCATTATCAAAAGAGTAAAGTAAGCAAATTTTGTCTTATTCGATTAGCTCTTTTATCATTGGTATATTCTTATCAATGTGATTGTAAGTTTTTGATAATTAAAAATTTTTAAATATTCATTATGTATATATCTTATTTCCTTTTTCAATTACCAACAAACATGTCCAGTAAGTTAAGAATATTTATGTATATAATTATGTAGATTACTAAGATTTTCATCATGTAAATTTTCTATATATTAGATATTGTTATTATTACACTTTTTTCACTTATTTATGTTTTATGTGATTTATTTATTCCTTTTAAGTTATTTCTTTATTTATTTGTTTGCATATAATCTCTTCAAGTTTTAAATAATTCTCTCTCACTCATATTTTTTTAGTTTATTGATTCATATGTGTTTAAGAGATTATTAAAATGTAATCTTGATTATCTTTATTTAGATATTGTATTATAGGGAAACGTTATCATTGAAAAACTATTATCCTAAAAAAAGGCATCTTAAAAACACTTTGCCTAAGTTTTTTTTTCTTTAACTTAATTAGATTAGTTTACTCCAAAGATAATAAAACTATAATAAACTATACTTTTAGAAAAAGTATTTATAAACCTCAATTGGTGCTTAGAACGCTTATTCATAAAAAATTATATTTAGAGTTGCAACTTTTAGAAGGAAGGATACCTCTAAAATGCACTTTTTTCAAATTTTTTATAAGGATAGTTGATCGAGTTTTCTGCTTCGTAGATTAAGTTAGCATATTTTGTTTTAGAAGACAAACTTCAATTTTGTAGTACAACTTAATCGATTAAGTTTCAACATAGTCAATTAATCTTTGCTTTTATATAGGATGATTATTTATATTTATTGCATAATCGACTATTGATAATCTAATAGCTAATTTTGATATTGAAAAGCTTTATAATCTATGGTTCTATAAGTATCATTGATTATCTTATGTCAAACTTTCAAAACACATTTACTTTAAAGTTTTAGGCCTTGTTTACCATTACATTTGGTTTTGGAAACATGGTTTTCAATGTAAACTCAATGGCAACATAAATTTTTAAGCATTGTGGGTCCAAAAAAGGTTTTTAGACCAAGGATTTCAAGCTATATGCATTTTTCTGATTCCCAAACCAACATTTGAATGAAATGACCAAATGACTTTTCTTAATTTCATAATAAGAAGATTAATAGTTACATTATATCTCTTTAATAGTTTAAACTATTTTTTCACAAAAAAACAAAACACTTAAAACTCTAAGTATCAAATGAACTATGTTGTTTTCATAAAAC
>JBBYHM010000025.1:9115659-9132888 GCA_038381775.1 Adansonia rubrostipa
ATATAAATATATAGCGGGTTTTATTTATAGCTTGTTTAGCCTATTTTTCACATTTACATTTTTAATTTTACTTTATAATTATTTTAGGTCACTTATAAAAAAATTCTTATATAATCATTAATGATATTAAATTAAAAATAATGGACAACGGTCGAAAACAAAATTTTGATACTTAAATGTATTAATAAAATTATTATGATTTATTATTTTTAATTTTAACTTTAGTATTTTTATCGATTTTTGTAAAAAGTAAAATTAACTATTGCATACGAAATTGAAAAATATTTGTAATGTGTAAAATTTTAAATTGATTCAAATTCGTCTAAGCTCATTAGAATTTGAACTAATTTGAATTTTAAATAATTTAAATTCAAAAAAATTTATATTTGAAAAGGTTCAAGCGTCATTTAAAAGTTCTTGAATATGGAAATGCTCAAATCGAAAGTTATTTAAAAACATTAATGTTTGAGATAATTCGAATTTGAAAAAATTTAAATCTAAAATCAGTCAATTCAAAAGATTATCTAATTTGAATTTGTATGCTTTTCACCTCTAAAATGGTTAGTTTAATTAAAAAATTAATTAAATTTATATTAAATATATGATTTTGATATTAAATAAGTATTAAATATAATCATTAATTAATAAAATGTATTTGGCTTTAGCCTATAGTCTTTAATATATAATCGAGAGGTTAAAAGTTCAAATCTTATCGCTTAAAAAAATTTTAATAAAAAATAATAAAATTATCATAAAACAACTTTTAATTGATTTGATTCGATTTTTTATTATCTCATTAAATTTTTGAGTTCTTAAACTGGATAGGTTATAAATTTTCAGTTAAAGTGATTTAATCAACCATCTAGATTTTTAAATAAAAAAATTTCCTATCAATTCTTTATTGATGAATTTTTTATAACGTTCATTGCTTGACTAATAATGTTACAAAAATTTCTTCTTGTGGTTTAAAGGCATTCTTATTACTTTCTATTTCGATTTTCTTCTTCTTCTTCTTTTTCTTTGGTTTTTTTTATCTGCTCTCTAACATTGATGATTAAAATATGCCCCAAAAAATAAACATATATGAAATGGAGCATAATAAAGTAACATGTCAAGTAGGAGACTTGGGAAAGCTTCGACAGAAGGAGAAGCAAAAGTAGGGGAAACATTTACAAACCCTAATGCAGGTGGTAGAAGAAAAGTAATTACATGGGGGATTGGCAGATTTCATCAAACCTGGGAGGGATTAAAGGGATGTTTTGCAGGTATGAACATGCAGCAGCAACTCCACTTCCAAGCTTAACTGGATTATCCAACATCTTTCAGTATCATCTCCACACCGGCTAGACAACCCAATAGTTGCAATTGAAAATAGATGAAAGAAAGAAGATCGTTAAAGATGGAGCACTTGAACCCACAGTTTAACTCAGTTGATTCATATAGTCATCTTTAAAAGGTGACATCTAGCAGGTCTAAGTCTAAAACCTCTTCCCCTATTCCTCGGGTCTTGGCCAACTTTGTACATTCAGTTTAACGGACTCGAAGGGCTAATAAAGTATATGCTATTGTATGATAAAATTGGCATCGATTACTGATGAGCTAGAAGGGCATGATATGAAATTTCTATATGTCACGTTTAAAATGTGAATTAAACTAAGAAGAACTCACCTATGTCAGGGCAAAAATATAAATGCTATGTGAGTAAATTTAGGCATCTGTCCATGTACCTATACATCCAATAGTTTTAAACATATTACATTCACTTTGATCAACCATAAACCAAACCTATCATATTTTGAGGGATCGTTCTGGCCCTACATGAATTCCAACACTGAGTTCCGGTGTGGTTTTCTACCATTCATAGTCACCAATGGCTAAGGAAAATAAGAAATATATGGTAGTTTTTAACGTAAGGTACTAGACAATGAGTACTACCTAACATTAGATTTTACTAGTTTCCAAATAATGAGCTCAGAAATAAAACGATTATGGAAAGGAACAGTCATCTGAGGTGATTAGTTCAAAATTCTGTTTGGTTCCTAAATCGATTTCATTAATTACAACATTAAGGCAATGGTAGAAGTGAAAAATAAGGATATTTACCTCATTTAAGTTGCCAAGATGTCTTATTCTGAATACTTTTCCGGCCACTTTGTTAAGGTCGATACGTAAGCTCAAATTGTATCTCTTCCATGCCTTTTTAACAATTTCTGTACTATCAATATATGGAGGAACAAGGACACTAGTCACGATATCACTGTACCATTTTTCCTTTTGTGTGCAGTTCTTCAAGCCCCAAGCCTCCACAGCAAGCTTGTTTCAAGATTATGCAACCAACAAAATCAACCACTTAAGATTGCCAAAGAAAATTTAAAGTAAAAGTGACACACAAGACCTCAAACAACAACGTAGTCAAGCTGTCTTAAGAGACTTTAGTCATTAACAGAGCCTCGAAATTAATAGATTTAGTGCGCCAGAGGTTAATGGAATGCATACTATGTTACTCAGACTCGAGTATTAGACAAGAGTATATTTAATATTTTTTTAATGTTTATGTATTTATAGAGTTATTCAAGGATCATACCCTTATACGCATATTCAGATATATGTCAAATGTGAGTATATTTCAAATAAAATGAAGAGTCGGAGCAAATAGAACTAACATATGACTTCAGCTTGATGAAAATTCTGATAGAGAAGAAAGAAAAGCATGGTTCACCTTGTTGCATTGCCCAAATAGCCATGCCAAGCAATCACATTGTCAAGCCCTTCCTCGAAAATAAGATCTAGAGATGCTTGGAGCCCATAAAATAGTTGGATTGAAGAGGTGTATGGCTAAAATGTTCCAAGCTTGTAGAACTTGAGGTAGTCATTCCAGTCAAAGGAAACCCTTAAAGATTCTGTAGTTTTGGATGCCTCTAAAGCTTTGGGGCTTGCACAAACGATACCAATTCCTGTGGGAAGAGAAAGTGGCTTCTGAGAGCCAGTTAAGGCCCCGTCGACTCTCATTCATCCGTATGCAAATTAAGGGCATAAATGGAGGAAACTCCATCAACGAGAAATGGTGCTGGGTGCCTGTAATGATCTGAGAAGATGCATAAAGTATGAGAACAATGTTTGAAAGTTAAAATGATCAGATTACTACAATAGAAAGTTTAAAGCTATGTTACTTGGACTCGGACGTGAGTGTTGGATACAAGTATATGTTTTACATGGAAGTTCAATTTCTTCTTAAGTGTTTCCATGTATTTGAAAAATCTTTTGAGGTTTATACCATTGTATTCATATTCGAAAAAATATCGAATACCAAAATCAAATAGGAATGCGTAAAAATAAATGTCGATGCAATACAAGTCAAAAGGAATGCAAAAACATCTGCAAGAAATAGGAATGTGCAATAACTTTAATACTGAAAAGTTTCTTTAAAAAAATAGGACAAAAATTGAATACCTTATAATTTAGATTCAAAGAATATATGCCAAAGACTAGATAAGAATTTGTCAACAATTTGTTCACTTATTTGAGCTTGGATCAGCAGTCATTAGGATAAATAATGACAACAATTCCAACTTCTTGGTAAAAGTCTATTACAAGTATCTGTACTATAGTGAATATAATATTCTAGTCTCTAGACTATTAATTCAGTATTTTAGTTCATATACTTTTGAATTGTAGCAAATAAAGAACAATAATTAATGGTGTTAAAAACCATTTAAATGTTGATAAAATGCTTATGTGATGTAATTTTAAATTTTATACAAAAATAGGTTGTAACGTTTAATGATGTCTGAACTTCTTGGGTATGAAATTTGAGAACAACTAAGTAAAATAGAAGTTTTTGAGTTTTCCTCGAAACATGTTAAATTATCTTTGTGTTGTTCAATAATTGTATATCATACTATTTGCTAATGGATCATTAATCCTACCGAATTGGATCACCAGCAATCTACTATCATACGATATAATTGGAAATCCCAAGTGAGATAGCGATGTTTGGTACTAGAGCTTTAAATTTCTAAAATGTGAATTTGCACATGAAAGACCAAATGTAGACAAAATGTTTATTAAACTAGTAAATTAAAACTTCATTTAATGGCATGAAGAACCACATATTATCTTGTCTATTGAGTTCACCTATATTTTCAAGAGAATTTGATCTATCCTCTTTCTTAGAAGATGCAAATAATTTCGAATTTTTGAAAGCACCTACAAAAGAAAAGAGCTTTTAATGCAAATTCAGCTCACAAAACAATAAAAAAAATGCAAAAAAAAAAATATAAAACGAGAGTCGAGAAACAGGTATAGCTAAATCTGCACTCGTAGCCTACAAAGTTTGGAGACGACGAAGGTTTGTTATTTCATCAATAATAACATCTTTACACCACCCCATACATTTCAATTCCTTAAACTATCCTTGTTGTCTGACATTTTACCCTCCTTTTTATCGTCGTCCTTTTAATTTTACATTAATAGCATTAAAACAAATAAAATTTATATAAATTTTATACGATTTACACATAGAATAAACTTTATATGTTGATGCACATTTCTTTAATGAACACCTTGTTAATTTTATTTATTTGTAAAATAAATAATTAATGATTAAAAATTTATAAAATAATGACGATTTACGTGTAACATATATGACAATAAATACTAGTATATGTAAAAGCATAATTGTAGAGAATTTTTTAAATCAACAAAAATAATCATAAGTATTTATTATATTTTTAAACCATCATTATAAATTTTTTAATTTTTAATAAGACTTATCTAATTTATAAACAAAAATTTTAATTATATTAAAAGTTTTTCATTAAATATATTTATCAATGATAAATAAAAAATAAAAATTTTATGTTAATTTATTTATTTTTCAAATTTTTCATCTTTTGTTAATCTTAAAGTGCAAATAAATTTTTTGGTAAAAAAAATTAAAATTTATATTGACTTTTTTATTGTTATAAAATTTAATTTTAATTAAATTAAAATTAAAATAATAAAATTTTAAATGTTAATGCATTTATTAATTTTAATTATTATTTATAAAATATACATCTAAATATTTTTAAAATAAAAAAAATAACAAATATGGCTCATGTAACAACAAATATCAATATATATAAAATTATTTAAAAAAACATAAGCCCATTTTCAAGGAAAAAAAATACAAATTCCAATTTTATCTTCTTCGGACCCGAACCAGAAACAGCTATTTTATTAAAATATTATTAAAATTTTTTATTTATGATTTTAAATCGTTTGCAATTATTTACCAAAATAAACTTGGTTTAGATTGTATTGAGAAATCGACATTTAATATGTCAATTTCTCAATAATTTTTTTTTCATTTTTTATGTGTGTCGATTTTCCAATATGTAATTTTTTTCACATGCTAGGAAATCGACACATTAGGTGTTGATTTCCTCATATAAGATTTTTTTTTTTAAGTTGGGAAATCGGCAACTCAAATGTTGATTTCCCAACAATATTTTGGCATGCAAATTGGTTTTTTTACATGCAACATTTTTTTAGCAAAATTTGTTTAAGTACAATCTTTTTATGTATAATTTTTTTACATGTTGGGAAAATAGGCATCCTCGATCTGGACGCAATGCATATAGTAGAATTTCAACATATTATACTATACCTAGAACATGTAATCTTTACAATTATTATAATATAGTAATAACAATAAAATAATTATTACTAATTATCTCCCAACATAAGAAACATAAACAAATTTTTATAACAAAAAATGTATAACATGTATAACATTGTATAACATTATATAACTATATAACATAACTGTAAAACTACATAATTGTATAAGTGTAAAACACAAGTGGCTTATACAAGTTTATATCTATTGATGAAAGACCCTTTCGCACGGTGTTGAACAATAATACGAAGCTCTCCTATTATGTGGTAGCAATACTCTTAGTTTAATATTCTTAATTTCATTGCCACATTTGCCTTGTGTTTGATGTCTTCGAGCTCTTACTTCCACTGCTAGTGCTTCTTCTTTAGTGGCCTCTTCATGAGTCGACAATTTGTCTAAAATGTCTTCTCCAAAATTGAATTTAGTTTGAATATCTTTTTATCTAATTTTCTGCATTATTACCGCGTATGTCAATTCTGTGAACTTCCTCAAAGTTCACAGGTGTTTTGGAGATTGTTTGTTGCATCCTAAATTAACATAAGACCCTATTTGCCTACTGTCACTCCACAACCTGAAAGCATATTAATGCTATATTTGCCCTCCAAATGTGGGTATTTCGGAGGGCTTTTGATGGGAGGCACGCCGCAGTTTCATTTACAATTTATGGCCTCCATAGAAACTATGAAAAAATATAAAAAAATATTACTGATTAGTATGCAATACGTTGGGTTAAATATGCACGCACTTAAGGTCAATTATTTAAAAAATTACCTTATTATGTCCCATGCAATGTAGCCATGCTCTAATGCTTTCTACGCCTATAGTTTATGACTAAACTGTTTCGGACGGCACCATTTGTTTAAATTGAATACTTAAATTTATTACCTTAACGCAAAGAGATATACAAGATCTCTTCTAACCACCGGTGTAAGAAATGGAAGCCGGTACATGTCAATGACTGTAGTAACATTAAACAACCACCTATGTCACCCTAACTATTGCATAACAGAGTTCCCTATATAAGAACTCTAAACATGTGGAACCCTAATTATACTTTGCTATTTCCTTCAAATTTTTCAAAAGTGAAAGATTCATCAAATAAATTCAATTTCTAGATTTATTAGGCATTAACATTCCACTAATGATGCTTTAAATGCATGCTCTATTAGCACATTCTAGTTAACGTTCAGTTACATATTCAGGGATATTATGGACTGCTTCTGTCAACCAAGTCATTTTGATGGTTGAGCCTTGAATGAAGTTTTCTAGAGGTATCACATCTAATAATTATTCAAACTAAACCTCTCAATATAACAAGATCCCCATGTTGCTTCCTTGCCATCAATTAATAAACCCAGTTGAAGTGCAACATCCTCTAAGGTGACTATGCAGTCACCGCATGAAAAATAAAATATGTGCATGTTAGGCCTCCATTGTTCAACTAACACACCTATTGGACCTAGCTCATATTGACATCGGTTTACTAAAACTGCATGGTAAAATTCGACTCTTCTTAAATAATCTTCAATTAATGGATTTGGTTGTTCAAAAGAAACTTTTCGTGACCGTTTTTCCAACCGAGTATCTTGTTCAAAAAGTCATTAATTCATTAGTTGTAAAATTTATAATTCATAATGTTTTAAATATATGATAAACAAAATTTTAGTACATCAGATAATACAATTAAAAATATATGATACTTTTATAATCTCAACAATAATGATGATGATGATGATGATGATGACACCATTAAATTGATCGCCAATTTTTTTAAAACAAAAATTTTCATTTTAATTCATTATTACCTAACCTCAAAACAAAAATTACACTAAATTTTCATAATAAAAATATATTATACTTTCAAAATATTCAAATGATTTAATCCCTTTAAACTTAAATTCAACTTCTTTCCTTTCTTCGCAATCATCAATTCAACAAAAAATTAAATATATATATAATTTTATATATAAAAATATATATAATTGACAATTCATTGGTCGATTTTTTAACACAATATAAAAAAAATCAATTGGGATGTTGGGAAATCGGCCAATTTCCCAACATTCAACTAGGTACGTAAAAAAATAATTTAAATGCAAAAAAAAAAAGAAGTGTTGGGAAATCGGTATTCGAGTTGTCGATTTCCCACCTAATGTGCTGATATTCTAGTATGTGAAAAAAAAATTACATATTGAGAAATCGACACCAAACACTTGTAGAAAAAATTCTCTAAAAAAATTGACATATCAAACACCGATTTTTTATCACACTCAAAAATAAATTTATTTTGATAAATAATTTAAAGTTATAAATGAAAAATTTTTTAATAATATTTTAATAAAAAAACACCGAAAACACTGCTTGTATTTTCCTAAAAGTTAAAACCCTTCTCCACAAAGCAAACGCACCGCACCTCACCGCACTGCAAAGCAAACATTTCTTGGAAATATGGCGTCTTCTTCTTCATCGTTGTCGTTGTCGTCGTCATCATCAGCAGCAGCTGTTAAAAGACTATCGAATCTCAGCAACCATCTTTACCCAACAAACCCAAACCCTTTAGTCAAAGTCTCTGCAGAAGTGTCCGAGGCTTTGTCGAGGGGCCACCCTGTTGTTGCTCTTGAGTCGACCATTATTTCTCATGGTACCTTTTGCTTTAATATTTTTTTTCGTTCTTATTTGTCAATTTCTTTTGCCTTTGAAAGAGTTCTATTTCTTTCGATGGATTGATGAAAACGCATTTTAAATGTCTCCTGTGTTCTTGAAATGAAGACCTTCTGTTTCACAAATAGGGAGAATCTATCTTTTTTTAAAGCATATTTAAATTTAAAGCTCTGATCTTTTTTTTTTTCCCAAAAGAAAACAAAAGGATTGGAATTAACCCATTGTCAAAATCCATGTTTTGTAGTGATAAGTGGCATTGAAGGTGGGTCAAATGTAATTTGTCATTGTTTGTTTTAATCCGTTTGGTTGTAGGAATGCCGTATCCTCAGAATTTGGAAACAGCGAAGCAGGTCGAGGCGATTGTGAGGGAGAATGGAGCTGTTCCTGCTACCATCGCTATTCTTGATGGCATACCTTGCGTAGGTCTTTATTCTTAAACCTGTTTCTCCTTATCTTTTTGGCCCTTTTTATGTCTAAACCTTAAATGAGTGATTCCGTTATGATTAATGTTAGTTGCATTACTGTTTTCAACATATTGATATTTCAATGTTTAATACTTCATTACTCTAGCAAAGTAGGGACATGGCATTGGTTTATAGAACCATTGCTTTGAGCAGCATAAACAGATTTTAGGTACCGCATTTGATATATTGTTTGTTGATTAAAACTAGGGACCATAAGCCAACTGTACTAGTTCTTTCTTTAGATTTGCAGTGTGTAATAGTGAAAAGAGAATTATGATAGTTGCTGGTTATTCAACAAACTAAGCTTTATGTTTCAATGTTTTAAATATTTTGTACGTTGCTGCCATGACTGCATATATCCTCACCAGACTGGGTTTCTTCCTCTTCAGCTTCACTTAGCCCTTATCTGGATATCTACGAATATAAGTTTTAATTTCATTTTTAAATGGTTTCTGGGATTCTAATGTTTGCTAGGTTTTATTGTCTCTAGGTTTGAATTTGGAACAACTGGAAAGGCTTGCCCAATTGGGAAAAAATGCTCAAAAGACAGCTCGAAGGGACATTGCATACGTTGTGAGTATCTTATAAAATTGTTTTTTTTTTTTGCACGATGGACTTTCCCATTCTTCGTCATAGATCCACTTAGGGGAAAGATTTATAGGATCTGTTACATTTAAAATGATATTAAGAGACTGGTGGATAAAATTTACTTAAGAGAGACATAAAGAGTTAAAGATCAATGAAAACATTTGGAGTAACATCTCCCCTCAACAACATATTGTTGCATGCCCTCCACGTTAGACGTTGTTCAGATAGAAGAAAATTATTGAGCAACCATCTTGATGATTTAATTAAACTTACTGTTTCTTTGAGGATATTTCACAATATCTTCTATTGTATTATATTGTATCACATTTAGCTCACTGCAAAAGGACTATTACTTCCTCTCTGATTCTTTTTTCTAAAGATAATAAACTTATTTGATTTTTGTAGGTTTTTTTTTTTCTTTTCTTTTTAGATTGAGTGGTTACAGGCTTACAGCATGCTACTGAAATCTCTAATTTGGTCCGCATTATAAAGTAATAGGCACAGAAATCAATCTACGACTGCTGACAGGTCCATATATTTGTTATGTTTTTCTAAGGATTCTCTTTGTGGTTCTTTTTGTGAATATTTTTGGTTCAATATGTACTTCAGATCCACTTGTAATAAGCACAAGAATAAAGCCACAAATGACCTGACCTATATAACTCCCGTGAGATTAAGGGGATTATCTCCTATCATTTTTTATTTTTGCACCTCAAATTTTGAGCGGTAACGAATGTCCATTTACAGGTCGCCACCAAGAGGAATGGTGCAACTACTGTTTCTGCAACTATGTTTTTTGCTGCCATGGTGACTAGTAGATTGAATCTTTGCTTTCATTATCAACTCATATGGATTCGGCAATCACCCTTTATCTTTTCATCTTCGTGGCCTTAATTTTTACCCTTAGTAGTGTCTACACTGACACATTCAGCACTTGCAGGTTGGCATCCCTGTTTTCGTTACTGGAGGAATTGGGGGAGTGCATAGGCATGGAGAGCATAGTAAGTTTTACTTCCACATCTGCGATAGTCCTACAAATTAGTTGGTCCAGATTGTTTTAGACTTTGCAACCAATGAACAATACTCCGTTTATCTCATTTATTTATCAAAAGGAAAACGTGATGCTGAAAGTCCCACATCCATCTTCTTTAGTACATTTTGCTTCTTTGGTCTTGCCATTTATGTTTTAAGGAGATCTTTTTCATTTTTTATCTGGAAAACAAAGATTTCAGTGCATCATATCAGCTACAGCGTCATTTCCAAGAATTTAAAAAAAAAAATCTATCTTTTATTCTACTTGAGAAAATATATTCTATGCTTTGCTAATTGTTCTTTGCTGCTTCTGATGTTCCAAATGCAGCGATGGATATATCCTCTGATCTCACGGAGCTCGGAAGGACATCAGTAGCAGTCATCTCTGCTGGTGTAAAATCTATATTAGATATTCCAAGGACACTGGAGTATTTGGTACCTAATCACTTTTTCTACAAGACATCTTAAAAGATTGTAGCTTCAGACTTAATTATCAATTGCTAGTGTTTAATGCAAGATTGCAAGTTTTGTTGTTAATACAGGAAACTCAGGGAGTTTGTGTTGCTGCTTATAAGACCTATGAGTTTCCAGCTTTTTTTACCGAAACAAGTGGCTGCAAGGTATAAATAAATCATAGAACATTATAAAATTTCTTGAAGCTCTGTTAGTGTTCTCTCAAAAAATCTGATATTATTCTCTTATCAGAAAGAAAAAAGGGGAAGAGAAAAAAATCTCATATAATTACTTGTGAGTTTTTCTTCTGACATTTTTGCGGTTGATCTGAATAATATAATACTCAATGAATGCGCCTAATTTAGCTCCTTGTTTTCTTGTTCAATTGACTTTTGCAAAGAGATGGGTGGCATCTTGGTTGTTGCGTTGAATTTGCATTGCTGTCATTATTACATAAAATTGGATCCGAAATAATGGTGAACTTTACTTTAGATAGTCCAAGCTGAAGATCAGTGAAAATGGGTCCTACTTATTAGTCTTAATTATCTTTGGACTGCTTTTCTTCTCTCTCTTTCTTTCTTTCTCTTTTTCTTGGAAAAGCAGAGCATTACGGCATTTTGAAAGTTTTCTATTTTGTTGTGGAGACATCACTTTCTGGTTGAAAATTCGAGTAAGAGTGTCTAATTGAGAAGTTGTGGTGCTGATATGTGCAAAAAGAAATATTCATATAATGTTAATCTTATATAGTTTTTCAAATTTACGTGCAAGCTTACAGTTTACATTCTTTTTTCAAAAAAGAATAAATGGTGTTCTTTTTTCTTGGTTGGTGGTGATAATCAGGTGCCTTGTCGGGTAGATAGCGCAGAAGAATGTGCACGGTTAATTGGCAAGTGATAAAGTTCATTTATTCTTTTCTTTAGGTTTTTTTTTTTTTTTTTTTTTTTAAGAGTTATTGATGGTCTCTTTTCATTTTTTTTTTCTTACTTTCAGATGCAAACCGGAAACTTAATCTTGGAAACGGAGTATTGATTGCAGTTCCCATTCCAAAGGAACACTCAGCCTCTGGAAGCTTAATAGAGTCTGCAATACAAAGTGCCCTTAAAGAAGCTAGGTTAAAACTGTTTTATGTTCATTAAACATCTGGAGTTTCTTAGCTTTGTAATTTCTTGTTTTCTGAATGTCCTCTTGATCTTCAGGGAAAAGAACGTAACTGGGAATGCTGAGACTCCTTTCTTGCTTGCGAGGGTTAATGAAATAACTGGAGGAGCATCACTTGCTTCAAGTATCCTTAGGAGATGAATTATATTTATATTTGTTTATATCCTTTCTGTCATGTGGCATAGCAGCAGATACTGATAAGTCAATTTTTTCTATTTAGTATGATGGCTGACTTAGAGAACTCACTTGTATGTAAGAGTACATCATTATTCTTTAGCTGACACCTTGGGCAGTGAATACTGAGGATTTAAATTGCGGTTGTGGGTGCAATTTCAGTTGCGTCACATTTATTACGGTTGCGAATGTAATGAATGTTTAAAGAAAACCTTGAAAATTGGTGGTGGAGAGAGTCGAAACCGCAAAATAATTATTGTAATGTCGCTTGCAATTGCTATTTAAATCCTTGGTGAATACTGTTCAACTTATTGTACTGTTTTTTCTTAACTAAGTTCTAGACATTGCGCTTGTGAAAAACAATGCTGCTCTCGGTGCTAAGATATCTGTGGCCCTGGCCCAGCTCAAATAAACATTGTACAAAGGTGAGGAATATTTTGTCTAATACAAAAGCAGTTGCCGAAAACAGAACTCAGTGAATAATTGTTTGGAAAAAAATAAATCAATAAACCTCTTACTAGTAGAGGGAATGGATGCCATAATTTAAGAAAATTTTGGAAGGCTAACAAACTTGCAGAATCTTGGAACCATTTGATGTCAATATATCTTTTGTTTTGCTATCATGTCTAGGGATGACAATGAATAGTTAAAGCTTAGATATCCGACTTTATCCGATCCGTTTTTCTTCGGATTTAGATATTGCGGATTCAAATAGTTTTGTGGATTTTGGAGCTGATTCGGATATAAACCTTTGCATGTTTGTTGTTCTAATCTGTTTTGATTTGATAGTGTTTGATATCCAAATCCATTTTATTTATACAAATACTGGATTTTGATATCTAAATGAGATATCTATTACCTATGTAGTTCTTAATTTTATATGTATGTATATATATATATATATATATATATATATTTAAAACATGATTAATAATAAATTCTTGTATTTAGCGAATTTGGATATCCAACAGAGAAGGTTTTTTAACTTGGATGAGGATTTGAATATTAAAAGGATAATAAATAGATTTAGATTTCAAATAAATTATGATTTGTATATTTAAAAAATTGTAGATATCCTAATTATGACCTAGCATTTCTGTTTGTGTTGCCTAGTTTTATGCTGCTTCTTTGTGGCGTTTGCTGTGTTTGGTGGCTACTTTGTCCTGATTAAGCTGCTTGATTTACCCATTCAATAATGTAATTTTTTATTTACTTAAAACGACCTCACAGTTACGCCAGCAGATATGATATGAAGTCTATTACACAGGACTGGCGCCATTGCTGTCTCATCTTGCCTGCAACCATTCACCCGGCAAAGTTGTTGGATTTTTTATGCATGAATGATCAAATGGATTAATATTGAAAATTAATAAAAGTCTTGTTATGTATGTTAGTTAAAATCTTGACATTGCAGATCAAAGTGTTTATCACCTTTGGAGCCATTTGTATTAGGGTTACACTCTTAAGAGCAGACTTCTAATAAGAAGGGTGCTAATGACCTTCACTTTATTGGTTCCCATGTTGATGTCACTTTCGCAATGATACTTAGACACTATTGCTATTTTACTTAGACCTGACTATGAGTGTTCAATATAAGTATAATCATTTTTGTTAACATTTTCATCTACTTGGAGGTTCTTGATCTTGTCTGAATATTTATCTGAATATATATTAGATATAGATACCGGATATAGATATTTTTAAAAGTTGAAGAATATACACCCTAAACTAGCAATAGCGTTAAAAGACTGCCAATTCCAAGCATAGACTGGAAGCCCAAAAGAGGAAATCAGTATAATTCCATCGTTGATCTCGTCTCAGCCGGAGACTATGTTATAATATCTGAAAAACCACTGCATAAGCCATCCCCACTCTGACGGTTTAACGGCCTGCAACGTCTCGTCCTCCCACATGAATTCAATCAAAATTTCATTTGCTGAATTTTTTTTTTTTCACATTGAAAACCCCATGTGAGATGAAATTTTCTTGGAGCTAAAAATCCCTTTTGTTTTTCATGCAACACTGCGCACGTTCTATCTAAACTATGGAGAGCTTCATTATCAACATCCATCCACTGTACATGACTTTTATTTTTAAGCTTTCATCCACCTAATTTTTCCAAGTCTTGAGATTCCATTGTCCTCACGTATGCCCCTATTTGATTTGTTTCTTCTACTCCTTGGTTCAAAAGTGCAGATCTTTGACCTTTGTTTACTACCCACAATCCAATCTTCCCTCCAGACACAACCATCAATGGTGACATTTTTCAATTTGATACCCTTGATTACCGTCAGGGGATCCAGAAGCCTCTATCAATCTGACTCGCTCTCCAAAAGAATGATCTGTTATATATTGAAACTTGACTAGTTTACCATCCAATTCCATAATCCAGTAACCAGGTTCCGTTTAATTTTTCCACTGCTTCTCTGACATTCCAATCAGGAAATCTGAAAAATCCAAATTTTCTACTTCCAATTCTTTTCTTTTTTGGGATATAAATACATCATCAACCACCTTACCATAATGTGGGAATATACTTGATAACCGTCTCCAGTATTGAACGAATGGAGGAAGATTAACCACGAACAAAGACAATCTCGCCATCCGTTGCTTTAGCTTTATTTATTATTATTTCATTTCTGTCTGTTCTGTTTAGTTATAAACAGCAACCAGTACTTAGAAGGTCTTTTCAAGCATAAAGATTGACAGTGGCTTAGAATTTTCGTTTATTTCTATTGCTAGTTGGGTGGTGCAAAAAGTTTTAGTTATTGAATCAGACTCCGAAATGGCTGTTTCTTTGGAAGCAGCGTATGACAGTGGGATATCAATGGCAAATTTTTAATGAATTGATAGCTTCAGGAGCTTGATTTGCATGGTGAACTTCGTGCCTTATGACTAAACAGGACCAAGAAAGCTTGAACCGATGAGCTGCAAGGATTCAACCACCAAGGGAGATTTAAATTGTGGTTAAATGTATGCTTTTGGTCGCATTATGTTTATTGTGATCGTAAAAATATTATTACAATTACTTGTAATAAATATTAATCATCAGCAGTAATAAAAATGGTCAAAACCGCTAGGTAACTGGAAGATTGAACAACAGCTATGGTGGTTCTAAAACTAAAAATATTAAAAACAAACACGATGTTCTTCCCCATCAAACTCTCAAGCCTGATGAAAAATGTGGGTTTTGCTTCAAGGCTATATAAACATGTCCCTCAGCTCTTCAAGGTTACATAAATGTTTCAACATTTGCCTATTGAGTTAAATATCAAATCACATTAATTCACTCGATGAAGGTACATAAAAATTAAGTTATAAAATAAATAATATATACATAAAATTATATTAGTAATTTAATTTTTTAGGAAAATAAAAGTACATCCATTTTAACCCATTTCACTTTTTTTTCTCTCTTTTAAAAAAATTGTATTTTAGTTATCTCAGTGTTCTTTTCACTTCTATTTACCTTTCTTCTTGGTATTATCTCACTTTCTTTTTTATATCTATAAAGATAATTAAAACATTTAATTCATTTTTAATAATATATCATATAAAGACTAATTATTGGTTAGTTTCACTTTTGAGTGTGCACAGGTGTAGTCCATAATGAACTCTTTTTTGCCCATCTGCTTTGATGTCGAATTGATAAACTTATTTCAATCTTCAAATATTAAACTAGAAAACAAGAAACTAATAAAACCTTTCGTTGATATAGGATGCTTATATTACGGTCTTTATGAAGTATTTTTTATTTTAAAAGTTTAAAAATCCATCCTTATGATTTTATTTTTAAAAGAAAAATTTCGATATAAAACTATAATTTAATCTCTAGTTAATTGATATGGGATATTTTCGCGAATGTTAACTCTTGATCAAAGGTGTAGACTGTTATTGGGGGTTGATGTTGTCTAGAACAGATTGAAGTATTAAGGGAAACTAGATCATATATTGACTAACTAAAGATTGGATTGTGACTTTTTTCTGAAACGATAAAACTATGACGACGATATTAAAACTTATAAAACAATTTCTCATAACATGCGGAATCAAAGAAAAAAAATCCTTACACCACCACCTTTCATTGTTAATTTCCAGTTTGTGAAAACTAAAACTTCCGTGTATAACTGCTGAGAAAATTAGCATATAATTAAACATGGGATATATATATATATATATATATATATGAAATAACCACGAACTTTATTAATAATTTAATTATGCTATAGAGTTTACAGCTCTCAGTCATCTCTCATCAGATCAGCTCCCTCTTAATTCTTTCTAGCAGGCCTCAAACAGATGGTGGAACAACGAAACCTGAAACAATCACACCAACACAATGACATGGTTTAAATTAAATAATTAATCTCAAAACAAACATTAAACACAGAATCATGGAAATCTTGGAATATTAATATAAATGTAATGATAAATCGATTGATCTTACTGCCACATTTCATTCCAGGCTGAAGAGTCAAGCCACAGGTTCGAGCTATATAGACCACCTTCTCCATACTAACAAGTTTCTCTACCTCTGGCGTAACAAGCTTGCAAAGGCATGGAATATCGAGATTTCTTATCACATTACAGCAACCCTGGGATGGAGGGACTTCTGGCCCCGAAGTTTGAACGTATTGGGAGCATTGGGATATCAGGCTCGGAATACTTGTTTCGCACTGGGCCGAAACCCCTTGGTCTGCGATGAAAACTAGGGTTCCAGCAAACATCAAGATCGCCAAGCTCAAGAAACGGAAGCTTGATGAGTCCATTTGCTTATTTTTTCCTCTAAAATTATGGTGCGTTGGCTATAGTTTGGTTTGATATATATATATATATGCTTAATTTTCTTTTTGACAGAATAATTTTTACGTGTTCATACAGGAGTGATCACTTAAAACTTTTTCATAGATGGCCAATAATTTATAGTATTCCATAGTTGCATTTTATATATATATATATATATATATATATATATATATATATATATATATATAAGTTACACCCTCCTTCTTGACCCACAATCTTCCGTTACTTACA
>JBBYHM010000025.1:9184597-9211232 GCA_038381775.1 Adansonia rubrostipa
ATGTATGTAAAGTTTAAATTTAATTCGATACTTATATATTGACCAAAAATATTATCTTATTTATTTATATTTAATGAAATATATAATTTAAACATTTTTTGTTTACTAAAAATTCAATATGTATAATTTATATAAATAAAATATAAAATATAATGATTATATTAAAAAATATAAATATTATTTAAAAAAATTCAAATTAGATCAACTCTACGTTATAGTCATTATCAATCAATATACTATTTGCTTGAGAATTGTCAATAGTTACCAAGTCAACTATTAAGTTAATAACATTATCTACGATGATATTTGTATCTTTTTAATGCGTCAATAACCATAACAAAGCATCGGTATGATTTACTGGTGACCCAATATTCAACTGTGACGTTTATAACTCTTGCAATGGGGCATTTTTCTTTACATTGTGGGGTTTCTTGGTTTGTCGAGTGGTTGATTGGTATCAATACGAATAACTTAATATAATTTCAATTTTTTTTTTCACAAACAACTTGACTTGTCCTTTCTGATGAATAACTCTATTATGTCCTTCAAACTAATACAATTTTCCTTATGGTGGCCAATATCAACGTGACATTTAAAATGTTTGTGAGGATTGCATTTGGATTTTGTCACCACACAATTGTGGAGGTTGGTTTATAATACTTTCTTCTATAATGACGTTGAGGATTGAGGATGTGAGTTTTTAAGCAGGTGATCACACTTTATTGGTCAAACATCACTAAGGGCATACGAAAATGCCTAACATAATTGCCTGGGTAGCCCTTTGTCATTCAACTATCTAACCTCAAGTATGGCTTATTTATAACGACGAATATACTCCCTTAATGTTTCATTTCATTTCTGTCTAATGATCATCAAGCTTTTTAAAGTTCTAGCAACGATTGAAGAAATGGGCCATGAAATTTTGACTCCACCGATCGAAGTTTACAATGAATATCAAGACACAGGGAGTACAAGTTCTAGCAAGGCCACTGATGGTGTATGAAAGGTTTTACACTTTGTGGTGTTAGATGCCTTTTGTAAGTTGAGGAAATATTGGAAATGCTTGAGGTGACTAGCTGAATCTATAGTTCCATCGTATGTTTCCTTGGAAATTTTGTGTTTAGAGGTACATCCACTTAACAAACTACTAAGGCCAAAGGGTTGTGCAAGTCATTCAGTTCTACGTCATCCTTGTAGGATTGCTTTAAACTCTTTAATTTTTTCACAAGGTGGTAAATGCTGTGCAAGAGCCGGGTTTTGTAATAGTGGGATGGTGGTAGTATGGTAATATTTAATACGATTATATAAACATGTTAGATATAAAATCATAAAAGTATGACATAATATAATATAAATATATTTTCAAAATCTATATAAAATGAATTATTAACGTATTAAATTAATATAAATAAAAAATATTTTAAACATAATAATAACATAAATTCATGAATTGCCACATCAAGCGGCAATGCTTTTAATTTGTTGGGCAATATCTAAATTTGGGTTCTCATTTTCTTGTTGAGCAACACCATGGAGGTCTTTAGTAGGTGAGGTAAAGACGTAGAGTTTTCTTTATCATTGTGTTTAGGCAGCCAACTATTATTGTGTTTGTTGTATGGCCTGGGGTTGTGTAGCTATTTGACTGAATTGGCCATGAGTCAATGGTCTTGGTCTATTAGTGGAGGCATATGTATTATACTCTAGGGAAGCATAGATGAGTGGGTCGTTAGACGTGACATGTAAGTGTTTGTATGGTCACATTACTGGTGGAAAAAGTGATTGGTTAGCTAGCACCAGTATTGGTGGGTGGGGCATGGATAGAGTTTGAGCCATGATTGAATTGGCAGTTACGATCTATTGTGGTTGGGTGGGGAGAGCTTATGCGAAGACTTGAAGGGATTACATAAAGGCAAGAAGGCTCTCATCAGATTTTAGAAGCACTTTTGTTAGCATTGTGGTAGTCAACTAGTGAAGGACATTAGCAAATTGTGTTATAGAGATGCGTACTAATACGTAGGGTGTAGGAAGTTTTCAAACATTGGCGTTAAGGCAATGGTGTTAAACAAGGAATAAAAAAATAGAATCAATGATTGATCTGGTTGAATCATTAATTTTTAATTCAATCGGTTTAATCGTTAGTTCAACTATCACATGTTATTAAATAGTAAAAAAATATAAAAATAATTCAAAAAATTAAAAAAATTAAAAATTAAAAAATATATAATAAAAACATAAATAAATTTTAAAAATTTTTAAAAAAATAAAAAATATAAAAACAAAAAAATAAAATAGACAATTTGATTTTACCATTTTTTTACTAGATTTTTAGAGTTCTGAATGGTTCGATAAAAATCTAAGTTTTAATATAACAATAACCCGATGTATCAATTGGTTTTCAATTGAACTAGTCGATTTGATACGAATTTTTCATCATGTTAAGGGTGGGATGTGGGGTATTGACGAGGCAATTATTGCTGCTAGTGTGCTTAAAATGGTGGATAAAGATCCAGTAGCAAGAATGATGGTTTTAGTTGGTGCTTATCATATGGCTGTTGTTCACAAAAATAGCATCGAATTATTGATTGTTTTAGTCTAAAGCTTAGTGTTAAAGGAAGACTTTGGAGATGATATAAGTTAAATCTGATAATGAAGAGCGAATCGTCCAAGGGATGTCATGTTGGGAATTTTTAAATTGCAAATGCATTTACACCAAGAAGCAAATGGAGTTAACTCATTCACATAAGAGATAATATTTAACATGGTTTGACCTCAACTGCATACATCCATGGATGAAAGAAAACTCACTAAGACTAGGGATTACAAAGAGTATAAAACACTCACTTAACAAACGTTAAACTCGAGCCCTCCATTATTACTTGATCATTAAGATTTCTTATTCACTAATTTTTTTATCACGAATATTTACTTGTTAAATTAATAAAATTACTAAGTAATCTCCAACAATAGAATTATACTAGAATTCAAATTTATTCCCAACTTGAATTTGGTTCAAATGCCTAAAAATCTCTATCTTAACACAAATTCCACCAAAACATTAGCTTTCAAGTAATCTCAACTTTACATGCTCGAGTTAGCCTTGAATGCTCCTTCTCATCAGGAATTTTCATTCATATTTCTCCAAAAAACCATTAGTTAGTAACATCAACCCAAGATTTTCACCATTGGATCAATTGGAAATCCCTCTATCTGCAACGACACCTTGTTGCAATCTCCTCTTACATGTCTCTTATGTTACAATTGTAATATGTACAAAAAAATTCTCCGAAAGTGAATAATCATCATTACTCATGATCACATCATATGGAATGTCAACCATAGCTCTAATACCACTTGTAAGAAATTTTCAAGCAAAAACATATTCAAGTTGAAATCCACACATAATTAACTTATACCTAAAAAAGATAGTACTTAATGTGGTTCAGCCTCAACTATCTACATCCATGGATGATAGAGAATATCCACTAAAAATAGAGATTACAAAGAGTATAAAACACTCACTTAACAAACATTAAACTCGAGCCCTCATTCTTCTAAGGTTTAAACACATGAAATACCGTCTATCCATTAACTTGGTGTTTTACAGAATATTTCCTCACATCGCTGCAAATTTATCTCTTATATTGAGATTCTATAGGGTTTACATCTCCGTCATAATTTTAAAGTTCTATACCTATTTTATATTTATAGTCTATTACTTGGTCACTAGGAATTTGTACGAATTAAAATTTAATTCCTACTAAATTTATTTGATGAGTAATTAAATTTAACTATCAAGTATTCTCCAAGCAATAGAATTATATTAAAATTTAATCTGATTTCTAATTTGAATTTGAGTCGAATACGTAACATGTTAGAGTTAAGACTCTAGAACGTGCCATTAGAACGTGCCATGATACTTAAGTTAGCATGTATTCAAAGAGGAGTAGGAGAAAGCATAGAAAAAAAGTATGTAAAGAATATGTTATTTAAGTTTGTGAGCTTTACTTCATATTTTTTATACATTCGATTGTAAGTGCATATGGCTAGCTCTTTTACCTACCAAGTGTGATAATTCATTGTCCTTAACTGGTCAATAGGTCTAACCTATCTTAAAAAGGTGCTAATCAAATTTTGAAATCATCTAGCATCTTATTCCTATTTAGTTCTCGTGAACCTAACTCTATATTGGACTTTTGATCTAGGAAGATATTTGGGCATTACAAATTCAAACTCAAGTTTAATTAAAGTCAAATTTGAAATCTTTTATATGAATTAATTGAGTTTAAATTGTTAGAATGTACTCTATCCAAATTAGAGTATTATAAAGGTCAAATTATTGAGTAATCCCTATATTATATCGAAAATGTAGATTTTAGTCCTTGCATATTAATTTGAAAAAAAATTTAGTCCCTCTACTATACAAGTTGGTCAATGTTAGTCCAACTGATGTTTTCTTCGTCAATTATAATGGCATGATCTACATATTTATTACGTGACATTTAAAATTAATATATTAAATGTCAAATCATTTACTCATATTTAAAAAAACAAAAAAAGTAGTTTGACTTTGGGTGAAAATGAGGTTTAAGAACCCTAAACCAACTTTTAGCCCAGAAAAAAAATGAAAAACAAATGTTAAACCCCAAAATCCCAAAATCATTCTTTAGCACCCTTAAATCCTTAAAAAAAAAATCTAATTATTCTTTGTATAATTTTAAACCCTAACACAAAATCCCTCTCTAATCCTTCTATATTTTAATTTCTCTGAGAAAAATCAAATCCCAATTATGTAGTACTTGTTTAACAGATCTATTCTTCAAATTCTTCCAAAAATGATGGCCGCTTCTTTAACCATTTTCTTCAACCCATATTTGATTGTCGTTGGACTCAAGCAGAGAAGAAAGAAAAAGAGGAAAGGATGGCAAATTTGGCCATTTTGCAACCAATGCTTGTCAGTACTAGGTTTCATGGCTATTGCTTTGAAGTAGGTAAGATAGATTTGACCCACTTCTTTCTTTTTAAAGAGCGGAGTGTTTAACGATGAATAATTTGGGAAGATTGCGAGCATTTGGTCAGTTTCAGAATTTTTTTTTTTTTTTGAAGAAAAATTTTTCAATCAATTTTTAAATCAAAAGAATTTGGATGGATTGTGTTTTAGTTTGTATTTTAATTTATTGTTACGCATAAACTCAATTTGAGAACTAATTTAGAAAGAAAATGGAGTTTTGTTTTTATCATTTGAAGTTGAAAGGTTAGGGTTTTAATTATTATTAGTCATACACATTTTTAAATATACAAAAATGATATATATTTTAATACGATAATTTTATATGCTATGTGAGAAAAATTTTTTTAAAAAAATAAAAAATATTTTTAATTAGATTAATATTAACCAATCCATATATTAGAGAGACTAATTTTTTTTAATTGATGCACGAGAGCCTAAATACATATTGTCGTTACAGTACAAAAAACTTTATATAATTTAACCTATTATAAGTAGTGATCAATTTTCATCTTGCTCGAGAAGTATAAGTCTAGACTAGTACTAGCGCGTTCCACAATGACAATACACTGCGCGTTATCTAACGTTGACAAAGATACGAAATTTGATTTGGATTTTAGTGGACATTTGACCCGTGTAAAAGGTTGGTCATAGGTAACAGCCTCACAGGGAAGGGCTGCGCAGGCTACGGCCTTCGGAGTTCGGATTTCAAAAAAAAAAAAAAAATATATATATATATATATATATATATAGGAGGAATGATTAAGTAGGTGAAGGTTGTATGATAGGAAAGTAGAGTGCCCTCTATGCCAATCGTTTATTGGGCAGCAGACAGATATGAAATAAGTTGAATTAAGCCAGAAAACTGTCCACGTGTGGGCGTTACCTTTAATCATTGTAATAAATAAATATTTACGCAAAGACTCCTTTAACTAATGATCAACGCCTCACCCCTTTATTCGAAAAAAATATAAAAATAATCTGAAAATTTGCACATGATTAGTAATTTAATATAACTATAAGACTTTGTTTAAGTATTGGCATGGAGCATCTGAACTTTAAGACTAATATTATAAAATTCTCGAATTTTTAGTGAAAAAATATCAATAAATAATCTAATTTTAGGACATTAGATTAATATTATAAAATTTTTATATTATCTATATGATTAATAATATTTTGATAAAATTTTTATAAATTAAATAATATTAATTTAATTAAAAATTTATTAAAAAATTAAATAATGAAATAAACAATATAAAATTTTAAAGTTATATTAGTAATTTAATTTTTCTAAAATATAACATTAAATTCCTTTATTAATCCACTCTTTTTGCTCTTTTACAAAACTGTGACTTGCAGTTTTTCCAAAATTTTTCCCACTTTTTATGTTTTAGTTATTTTATTTTTTATATATTATTTAATTATTTATTAATTTCATCCACAAGGTGAATGTGCATAGGATTAGTTATAATTAAAATATTAATGTTAGAAAATATTTTACACTTTATTAAAATTTTTTCTATTAACTAACATAATTTATAAAAAGTATTTACTTGAATTTATTTAAATCAATCAAGAAATACTTGAAAAGAATAATTTTAATTATTTGCAATTAGGTTTTATACATATATTTTTAAGATTTAATTAATATAATTACAATGACATTAAAAAAATCATGACCGTAATTTCAAACAGTAAGAGATTGAGAGCATATTACTAACTATTGGGATAAGATAAATTTTTATTTATCACCGCACTTAAGTGCTCTGAATTTATTGTTAATCTTGCAGTAATTTTACCACTGTATTTTTTACTTTTAAAACAAATTTATTACCATGCTTCAAACTTGGGAGCAATGAATTAAAGGTTCTGATTCATGGTTAGTGTTCACGCTGTCAAAATCTCCAGGCCTTTGAAAAGTGGTGATCACAGTTACTACTTCATCTTCACCCTTTTTTTTTCTTTAGTGGAAGTAGAAAACTCCATTTGAGCAGCGAGGACCTCCCTCTCCCACCTTTGACATTGTAAGGATCTAGTGACAACGTCTTCAGCTGTTCTATATTTTGTGTTTCATTGTTGGGTTTTCTACCTCTTATAGCTGCATTTGTCGAAATAACCATCCATTCATTTGTGTGATGTTCATTACAGTAAGCCTGTTACCTGAGACTTAAAACATGGTCTATAAATAATTGGCGAGCATTAAGACAATTGAACTTAATATCTTTAGAATTTTTAATAGTTAAGTTTCTTTTTTTAGAAAATGTACCTAATTGTGTGTAAGCAACCAGAAGAGACCTTCACATCTGCCTGTAGCTTCCCCACAACATTGCTAGATTCCCTACAAAAGGTGTTATTGGTCGGTCCTCATTCTTTTAGCTTTCGGCTAATGCCTTTTTCGTTAGACCCTCTAATCTTTTAAGGAATCATATTCCACAGCTTTCCCACTTTCTTTAACGCTATTGTTGTCTGATCCCACAGCTTCGGAACTCAGAATAAGAGACTTTTTACTACAGATGCTTCTGCTTCATACTTTTGGCAGTTAGTAGCTTCTTTAGGAGCTTCTGAAAATAAATTAGATTCTTTTTCTTCTTCTTCTTCTTCTTCTGAGCTTAATTATTTCAGCAGGTTCTTCTGTGTCACTGATCTTATTAATAGTTACCACTACTTCACCAACTTTCTTAGGGATTGGGATCACATCCACATTAAAGACCTAATCTTCCATACTGACTAGTGTGTCCTTCCTCTATGTGTGCTTTCGAGGAGCTTGTCCTTTTGCCCTCTTTCTCAATTTGCGTCTTTGTTCCGCTGGGACTGTGAACTCTTTGTCATTAATTGTTTTTGCACCGCTAACATTTCTTAAGGTTTCTTTCATGGGAGCTTCTCTAACATACCAGTATTTGTCCAATCCATCAGCTTAATTTTCTAGCAGAAAAGGGTTCAGTACACTCCTTAAGTTGAAATGGTCAGTTGGCATTAACCTACACATCTTTGTGACCACCATCTTCATACAGAATCCTATAAACGCAGCCTATGGGTTGTTTATTTGTTGTTATCAAAAGCTAAAATGCATATCCTGTGAACCTGACCAATAAACTTTGACTCTTTTGCCAACTACATATTTCATTCTCATTCTCTTCCTCCACCTGTTAAACTTTACATATAACAAAATCCATATATATAATGTGCAGAATGACAGTTTAGTTTTGTTCTCAGACGCTACATTTCTATACCTAGAGACTTATTCTAAAAGGTATTTAACAGGTTAGGTTTTAGATGGTCAAACAAAAAACTTATTCTAGGTATAGTTTAATAGGTTAATATTTATAGGGTTTATGTTTAATACACTGATTATGAGTGTAAAAAATTAGGGATTGCAGTAGATCAGATATTTGTAATTTTTATAATATCTAAATTCGAATCTATAAAATTACTTTAAAATCCAAATCCGATTATTGTCGGAATTAAATCTACATATTAGCATCCAAATTCAAATCCGAATTAAATAACATTATCCGCCGGATATCTAAATCTGCAAAAAGATCTGAATTCAATAGGTCAAGGTTCGATTCTTACATGGAGCATAAACTTTTAACATGTAAAAAAAGAAAATTTGAATAGCGGATTCGAATATCCGAATCTGTTATCCACATGTGTAATACGGATTTGGATAATGGATATATGAAGGTTCATATCCTCATTCCCTTCAGATAGTAATTATAAAATCCAAATTTAAATGTTATCCGAATCCGCAAAAAACTATCGGATAACTGCGAATATCCGAATTCGCACTATCCATAGCCATCCCTAGTTATATATTGATAGTGAATAACATGATGTTATCTCATAAAAAATCTATAGAAATAAATACAAATAAATTAACTTTTAATGAACTGAAGTGATATAATTTAATCCACTGACAATATCTCATCAAAAATCTATAGAAATAGATTATACAGTGACAATACATATAAATTCATATTTTTATATAGGACACTTGCTTTTACATTGCACCAAGAGATAATAATGAGCTACAAAGCTAACATAGTGATACTATTGGGTAGAATTAATGTTCATCTAATAATATAATGCTGGATTGGATTTTTTATGCTTCAAGTCTTATATCTTGTTTGTTGAATGGTCATGCATGTCTCAAGGGTTTGGCTCCCTATTACTTTTCAATTCAATTATTATCCAATACAAGTTTAATCATCATTTACAAGCATGCTTTCTATGCAAAAAAATCTTGAGCTCATGCATGTCAACATAGGCATAAAAATTTAATCAGAATCGAACATACTTAGCGGAATTATACAAATAAACACCTAGATTTCCTCATGATCTTAATAAGAGATGTACATGTGATCGGATAGTAATTTAAAAACATAGATCAGATAAAAATTATAACTATTTAAAAACTTGTAACTTTAAGCGTGCTAATCCCTGCATGAATGTACCACGGGTTTATCAGTACTATCTCTTCTTAAGACCAGAAGCAGTCCAAATGTTTTACCTCTAATGGTGATCCACACAGATGTCTCTTGGAACCTTAATAAGATTTAGTGATTCTTCAGTGCTAGCCAAGATGCTTTTCAAGCCTTAACCAAAGGTATCTTGCCAATAGGTACAGATCTAATGTGATTTGAGAATGATTCCCTTAGCTATTGCACCAAAGAGAACGAGAAACAGCTTCATCGGGAAAAAACTATTTTTCGCAGATACCAATAGACATATGTAAAAATTAAAATTCTTGATTCCATTTGATTCCATTAAGATAAAAAATGGATTTTCTACCTTTATAGTGATCAGAAACACTTTGAGATCACCTAGAATACCAATCGACATAAACAAGGCTTAGGGAAGCAGAGATTTCAGAATTTGACCAATTTCACAAATTTTATGAGAAACCAATCTCTCATGCTAGAAAACCATTTTTCTAGTTTTATTATATCAAGAATGATTCAAGAACACTTGGAAAAACAATAAAAATGCAAACAGAGCTCAAGAAAGTATAGGTGTTGCACCAAACCCCACAAAAAAAGTCTAAGGTTAGTGCTTAAGGTTTTTCTAGTGCTTCTAATCAACCAAAAGGCCTTAATAATGTATTTAATACAACTTGAGCTAGGTTAGGCTTGATCAATGGGCCAGTTTCACCCATCCTCAAGGTTGGCACCGCTTTTGGTGGTGTTTTGGAGCCCAATTAAAACTATTTTAATTGGCTTATCCAAGATTAAACCTTAGTATTAACTTATTAATATTTTGACCTAATAACACACACCAAGGATAGCTATTCCATGCACCTAGCCCATTTGCAAGCCCTATTTAGCATAGTTCACAACTAAGCTCTCTTGACTTAATAATTAAGGCTTTTAGTTCAACCTTAAATTTACATGTTAGATAATCTAATTCATAATTAAATTTTCTAATCCAAATAAAATAAATTTTTACTTCATGTAAATAATATTAAATAATTATCAAATAATTATTTAATTTTCTAAAAATAATTATTTGGCTTTATTTAATATTATCCCTAAACCTAGTCTACAAATAAATATTATCTTGATAAGACATTCTTATCTTTATTACTATATTAAAATATTTGTAATCATATTTCATAAATCTAATTTATGTTTTAAATTATTCTTAATTAAACTTATTCGATTAAGTCTTTCTCATTATACCTTTTATTTAATTAAGTAATACTTAATTAAATCCTGATTTTAATCCAATAGATAATCTTATTATGTGTGACTGTAGGCACCTAATCCCTTTTTTCTCATAGTCTGAAATATCCGTGACTAAGAACTTTGCAGTCACCCAGTAAGGGTAGACTTCCTTAAGGTGGACTGGATGTTTTCAAAACTAATTTGATCATATCTAAGTGAAAGCAGATGCACATGATTGAAATAGTGCAATTTCAAAGGTCATAAAGAATGAATTTCGGATAAAAAGACAAACATAAATGTAAAAAAATAGCTTTTAATTTTATCCTTTTGAAAATTTGAAATTTATTTTTGCAGATGATATCACGGTCAAATTTTTCATTTTTAGAAATTTCTTAAAAATTTTTCATAAAATTTGGGAAGTCAATCGTGATACATTTTTACCAATACCTGTATAATATTTATGCCGATAGGCATTCTAAAAAATCAAAATATTCAAGAAAAAGTATGTATTGGCATTTATATCATGAGGTGTCAAATTGAAATTTATCAATTAATTTTAAATTTTTTATTGTATCACGAGTGTCTGCCTGTGAAATTTTTTCAGTGAAACTTGTTCCTAAATTGAAGTTTTTATCATTATTATTTTCATCAGTTAATCCCTAAACCCTAAACCCTATTTTGAGTAAGATATTAAACTCAACTCAATTTTCTCAAGTTAGATTTATTTTTTGAATTTTTTTGTTTTCAAGACACAAAATTTTCTACTCTATAAATTTTTTCGATGTGATTTTTTTAAGTTTGTAATTTTTAAAATTCTTCAAATACCTTCATTAAATTTATATTAAATCAGTTTTTAAAAATTTAATTTATTTTATGAAGTTTGCATTTTTTTTCAAAAAACAATTTTTTCTATAAAGATTTTTTTCATAAAATTTTACAAGTTTAGGATTTTTAATTGGTTTTTTCGTACACATAAGACTTCTTAAAAAATTTTTTTATAATTCAACACTTGAAATTTTATAATAAAATTTTATTTTTTATTTTTATTATTTTGGGCCAAATTTCTTTAATAAGCCTAAAACTTGTAAATTTGGTTAATGGGCCTAATAAGCCCATCTCATTCTCAACAAGCCCAATGAGATTTCTAAGCCCATTTTTAGTTTCCAACAAGCTCATTTCATTCTCTACAAGCACAAAAAACCCATTTGTGATTATTTCATTTATTTTTCAACAAGGCACAATTAAGCTCATTTTGATTTTACAAAAAACCCCATCAATTTTTTTCTCTCTCCAAAATTGTTATTAATTATTTTGGATATAATTTTTTGTATGAAAATTTGATTGAGCCTTCTATGTGATTAAATTTGTAATCAAATTTATTAATTTATAACTTTTACTTTCTTACAATTTAGTCCTTTTACTTTAATTTACTCATTTTTTAATGAAATTTGCAATTATAATTTTATTTATTCTTGCCTTTTCATAAATTTGTGCATATTTATTTTAATTTCAAAATTTGATAATTTGGTTACATGAGAATTAATTTAATCAGGGTTAAATTTTATCATTAAGTTAAATATTATCCAAAATAGATTTTTTTTGTCACTTTAACTTCTAGATGATGATGTCATGCATGATGAACCATGCGTAAAGACAAAACTTATTAATTAAAATCTTAGCAAAATCCAAAAAAAAAAAAAATCTAACAAGTAATAATAAAAAAAAGAAAAAATTCAAGAAAGATTCGGTCAAAGCGACTTTCTTCAGCCCTTATCTAATGCTTCCATAGCCAAAAACACTAAAAAACAAAAAAATTTCCTAAGTTTTTAAAGTTTTTAAGGTAAATTCACTTGAAAAATTCTTGATTTTTGTTCATTTCTATTATATTTCATTCTTTTTGAGAGCTTGATGATCACTTGTGCTCATGGATTTTGATCCATGTTAAAAGGCCAAGTGTTGAAAGCTGTGAATAATTTTATGCATTTGATGATTTTTGCTGTATTTTTGTTAATAACTAGATTTTTGTTGGATTTTTATCTTGTTGTTGATAAGTTGTTTATTTTGACTTGTAGATATGTTCTTAATCATATTATTTTCTTTGATATTTTCATGTAATTACTTAATAAAGTATGCATATATGTTGGTTTTTTTAATGATTTTTGATATGTTGGTGTTCATTTGAGCTCGGCAGAAGCTTGGATATATATATATATATATATATATATGTTTATGTTGAAAAATAAATTTTTCTTATTGACATTATGCTTGGCCGAATGGCGTGTAGCTTTAGATTCAATTTATTTTCTTGATTTTTCTTGATATTTAGGACTATTTTGTAATGTTTGAAAGTTTAGAGGCCTAAAAACAATTTTTCCAAAAAATTGAAGGCTTTGGATGAGTAAATCCAAGCTTGGCTGAGACATAGGTCATTGCTTGGTAATGATTCTTGGCTTTTTTATGTTATTTTATCATTCGAGAAAGTTTAAGGACTAAATTGCATTAGTTGTAAAATTTTTTCCAAGGCCATATAAGCTTGGCCGAATCCATGGAGGAATTATTAAGGGTGATTTCGTGCATATTTTATCATGTTTTATGTGTTTTGATATTCATGGAGTTATTTTTTAATTTTAGAAAGTTTAGAGGCTTATTTGTAAATATGAAAAAAAATTCATTCCAGGGCCAAAGGTTTTGGCCGAATGCTTGTGATTTTATTTGGTATGTTTTTTCTATTAATTTTCATGTGTTTGATATTTGATTATGTGTATTATTTCATATAGCGACCATTTTGTAAAATCAGAAAAGTATATAGACCATTTAGTAAAACTTTGCATTTTAGTGTTAAAATGGTCATTTCTCTTATAAAATCAGCTATTTAGGATATTTTGAATATTTTAGGAATATTCCTAGCACTCCTCTAGTTTTTGGTGGAGTGTAGAGAATATTAAAACCTTTCGTATTTCTCTGGTCCTCCAATGGGGTACGAAATGTAATTTTGAAACATATAAGGACTTAATTGCAATTTTGGCAATTTAGGTCACCTTTAATATCCAAATTACTCATTTAGGATTTCTTACCCTTTAGGGTTACTGGGATACCTTAATGTCGAAAGTCATCTTAGGGGGCATTTTAGTAATTTATCCTAGAACCGAGTCCTTTATGATCACTTCTATATAGGTTCACCCTTTTATAATGATATCAAGTCCTTTAGACTAACCAAGATACTTTTATATTGAAGGTAAACCTTAGGAACATTTTAGTAATTTATATTAGAATCAAGCCCTGTGTGATCAATGGGATACTTTTAAGTCAAAGGTGCATAGTAAGAATAGGTTCGTTCATACATGATATCCAGTCCTTTAGGTTACTTGGATACTTTTACGTTGAAGGTATACCTTAGAGTCATATAGCAAATTACCTTATATCCTAGTCCCTTAAAGTTATCAGGATACCTTTATGTCTAAGATATTTTAGGAGACATTTTGATCTTATCGACCATGTTTATGTCCTTTAAGGATAGTTTTGCAAGTAGGGTCAAAACCGGGTCTTAGGATAAGTTTTCATTGTTTTTCATAAAATCAAAAATTTCAATGTCTTTAAGTTAAAGTAGTGCGCGAAATTTCTCGCAACATATGGAAGGGGTTTCACAGATTATTTTAATTATGATATATCCTTTTAAAAGAGAAAATCAAAATATTTATGAATTTCATAAAAAATCTTTTCGTATTCCTTTGGCTCTCCAGTAGGGTACAAAATATTTTTTTATTTTTAAAATATTTCATATTCCTCTAGCTCTCTAGTGGGGTTTAAAAAAATAATGATAAAATCTTTCATGTTCCTATGGTGTTTTGATGGGGCACGTAAGAGATTTTTATTTTCAAAAATACTAAAAACATGATTTTCTCATATGGAATAATAAATTGGTTTCATAGAATATTATTTTGGGGATTATAATTAGACATTATATATTGAAACTGGATTAAAAATCAAAATTTAAGTTAATATGTGTTAATAAGGTATCGATTACCAGACATGAAGAAGGATCGATCTTTACTCGTAATTATAATCGATTCATGGATCCTTTTATGTGATCTCTAATATGATCACAGGCCTCAGAGTTTGTTTTTAAGAGTTTCGTAACCTCAAAATATGAACTTCAAAAGGTAACCAATCGGTGGTGACTCAAAAATAAATGGTCATTTCATAACTATTATTTAAGGTTAAGTTGAGTGAGTGATTTATCTCAACAAACCAGTCTTCAAACACGAAGTATAAAAAAATAATAATGATATAACCCCTAGAAATAAAAGAATAATGATATATATTGATATATATACGAACGAGGGGTATACCTAACTTTTAAGTTGGGCTAGTCAGGATTCGTATTCAGGTCATGTGACGACAGTGACCCATTAGGCTTCCATCATAACGGCAATAAACATAATTATCCAATTAAGTGTATTTATTTTTATAGACCAAGATTGGCCTCTAACAAGGAATCATGGCCACTTGATATGCAAGAAGAGTCAATATGACCTCTTTAAGAAACATTTGAATAATTAGTCTCTTAATGTACTTTGGTCCTTTCGCTAGATATCTAGCAAAAACCATGAGCATGATGTAGTGTCTATTCATATATCAATCCATATTAGTTCCTACAGCTTTTAATTAAACTCATGAATTTAAAGAAACAATTTCTCTTAAATCTGTCATGCATTGGCCAATGACTTTATCAAGTTGACCAAAGCCAAAACATTATGACATATGTCTTCAATGTCACTCGGAATGGTGAATCCTTTTTGGATCACTCATTCATCCACCATATGACTCATGTCATGTCTAACGTACTTTACCATAAGCATCCATCCATTGTCCGTTTTAGATAAATCTAAGTATAACACTCCTTATACGAGATAACTTGGTATCACAAGTTTGAGGACTAATATACATAACTGGCAGATGAAAACATATTCCATAGACACTTGAGTGACTTATAGCAAATAGAGTTCTCATAGGAGCCATGTTCAGTGAACTTTTTTCCATAAAACAAGCACCTATATGCTATCCCCAAGTACCTCTATACTTCAACTTCTATGAGATCAAAAAGTTGCATGTATCAAATGCATGAAAGCTTAGCATATGCTAGTCTTTATGCATTGTCAGTGCCATTTCTTGACAATACAATGACTAGGAATATTTTTAGAAACACAACTTTGATGCATAAAGATCTCATCACCATAACTTAATACTAACTTTGCAAGGCTATTATGTTTCACAGGTTTCATCCCATTAATGTTTGCATGAGTGTCAATCATGTCACTAACATGAAGGAAAACCTTGAATCACTAACACGTCTCAATAGAGTGCTAAGATGTTGTTCGATAAATTAAAAATTAACTATTAAATTTTTAATATTTTAGAAATATTAAATTTATATTGTAAAATTTTTTTGAAATGTTATTGAAAATTATATATTAAATATAATTATTTTTTGGCAAAAAAAGAATATAATTATTTTGTTTGATAGTTGTAAATGATGAATTTTGAAAAGAATTCATTTTACAATTTTAACTTATTAACATGACAATTTATATTATTTAAAATAATTTTAGAAAAATTTAAAAGATACTTCTCATATTTTTTAACAAAAAATTTATAATTTTGTTCAAATATAATTTTTTGAAATAAAATTGAATAAATATATTCTGCATTAAATGATAAGTAGCTCTCTACCTACTTATCTTATTCAATACTTTTTTGTCGAAAACTATCTATTAAATAAGATTTAATATGATTTATTAAACAGCATATTTGAAAAAATTGAACTATTAAACCTTTTAGTAAAACGCAATGTTTAATTTGATGAAAGATAGAGAAAAATGCGATAAAGAAATAAATAAAATAAAAAATAAGAAATTAATAATAATTAAAAGTAGAACTACTCATTTTTTATCAGAAGTTTGTAATTTAGTTTTTGATAAAGCAAGTAAGGGAAAACAATTCTTAACTGGTGGTACCAAAACTAAAATAGCAGATTTGGTGGTACAGGCTGCAGTAAAGGCACGGTGTCATTATTTTAATAAAAAATGGCTCGATGGTCTGTTAACAAATTGGCCCACTACAGAAATGAAGTATCAAGCTATTTTTTGCAGGACCTCCCCTACAGCACTGTCAGTGCAGTAAAGTTTAACAACAAAGTTCGGAATAGATTGGTGTTGTTCTTTTACGCTTAGGACACTAGAATGTCAAACCATGAACAAAAAAAAAAGGTGCAAAAAAAGGAAAAGCATACCGATTAGTGATTATGAGGCCCGAATTCTTAACTGAAGGGGAACTAAAGGCCTCCACATTTCCATCTCATGGATAGATAGAGAGAAAGGTAGAGTTTTTAGGTTTTTCATGTTGTTGAAAAGGTGAACAAAAGGTTTTTCCTGTTGTCAAAAAGTTGAATAATAAAAATATATGGTGAGTGCCTGATCGAATTGATTGGGTCATGTACAAAGAAGGTTCAAGTCTGTTGGTCTGTTAGGATGCCTCAACTGTATACATCACTTCCATTTGACACCTATTGTAATGATAAATGGCTTAGCTCACTGTGACGTCTTGAATTCTCAAACTTCTGTCACTCAATCCTTGCAAGGACAAAAAACCCTTTGCTGTATCAACTATGTTACTATAGGATTTTGGGGAAGTTAGAATAAAAGAGCACTCATCTTCGGCTAGGGTTAATACCTAAATTTTTTTGCAGTTCTCTATTTTACACATGGCTACCTAGTGTTTACCATAGGCATGATAACTAGTGCACCAAAGGTACGTCCTTCTTGGTTCTTTTAATGCTCTAAAACCCATACTAAATATATCACATTTTGAACCTAGCTACTACTTTAATAGGCGATAAACAAAACCCTTAGAACATGCTACAACCTCAAATGCTAAAGAACCGACATTGAGGTGCCAAACCTTCCCATTAATGTTAGCTATTGGGAAGATCATCCTATTATCCCTAGAGTAACTTTTATCTGTTGAGCAATAACCCTTCCATTCAACATTGTCGGATCATTAAGGTCGACTTTCATCCCTGCTTAACAGGTAGGTTTTACATTCAAGCTCCTTTATACTTTTACACTCGAGGACCAATCTCTGTCCAGCTCAAAGAAATTTCTACATGCCTCATCACCTTTTGAAAGGCCTATACCCTATAGAAACTGTTTATCTGAGACTGTCCCTTAGCCTGTAGGTCCTAACACAATGTTAAAATTCTAGCTCTTTTAAAGTGGTATCTCACTAATGGCTCGTCGTTCCAAAAAAAGGCCTTCTTCGCCCTATTCTTAAGCTACGCAAGAAAAACCTAAAAGTAATCCTAAGGAACAATGAAGCTTCATAAGGTCTTTCTTAGTTCAAATCTTTATAGACATATCTATTTCATTGAACTTTTTTTTTTGAAATAGTGCCCAAATCATTATGCCTTTAATGCAAGTTGAAACTTACCTGACAAGGAATTTCGCTACCTTAGGACTGTTATTATTGCAGCCACTGTTCGTTGGGGCATTAGTTGCCAGCTTACTTGTCATCAAGTCACTAGCTTCCTTAACCTTCTGGCGCTGGGCAGGTATTAGCCCCTATACATGGTCTTACAACTTTGTGGGGACATATGTTTTTGGTAAATAATTGCCCAAGCTTGGTCACTACAACCTCTTTTGCTTGAAGGCACCTCTTTTCCCAAAGTTATGGGGTTATTTTGCCAAATTCCCTAAAGAGAGTTGTCTTGCGCCCTTATGCATTCTCTACCTACCCACCTTGTCAGTTTTAGGTACATTTATCCTTTCGTTGAAAGTCATTCGTGCTTTTCCTAAGAGTATACCATGGATTACTTCAACACCATAGCACTTGATACTTGAACATTGTCTCGGGACATTTTCTCTACCTTTTCTTACCTTAAAAAAAAGCAGATATGGAAAAATTGGCAGACACTATGGACTTAATTAGATTGGATTAAGCTTTGGTATAGAAACCTACTAAGTGATATCTTTTAAATTAAAAAAAAAATCTACCTATTTTTTGTATTTTTTACAGAAAATATGGTAGAGAAATGAATAAAATATATAAAATGAATATTGATAAAAAATTTATATGTTATTATTCAATTTAATTTTTCTAAATATTTTTAATTTATAATAATTTTATTAATCAAATAAAAATATAGTATCTTTTATGCATGCAAATTTAGTAAAACATGAGTTCTTGTTTTTATCTATATCTATAATCTAGCTTTATCTATATTACAATAAAGCTCATGACTGAGTTTGGTGTTACTGAGTCAAGTGACACCAACTTGTAAGGAATTAACGAAAAAACTCAAAATTTTATATAAAGGTAGTAAATTAATAGGGCTATACAAGCAATTTAATTTTAAAAAAAAAGGTAAAAAATCACTTACATACTTTTTCTCCATTTAAAACCCATAAACTTTTTTTTGTCCACTTATTATTTTTATATTTTTTATTTTTCTCTCATCATTATTATCCAAGTAAATTCTTATCCTAAAAAACTAATCACTATTTTTTTAATATCTCTTAAAAAAATTACCCATAATTTTTAAATATCAATATTTATTTTAACACTGTGACTGTGACAAATACTTTAATAATGCTCCTAATTGAATTTGATGTCATAACTCAAATGACACAATTCAGTTGAGGAATTAAAAAAGTAATCCTAATTTAATTTTAATAAACCTACAAAATAAAATATTTAAATGTTATTTAACATAAACTTTAAGTTTTTTCTTCACTAAATTTGTTTTTAAAATTGACAGTTATTTAATTTGAAATACTATCTACTTATAATTTTTTTCAATTACTTTTTATCTGAAATTTTAACCAATCAATGTTGTAAGTGTATGGAAATTTAGTATACAACGGCTTTTTCATAAAAATCTTAATTATTTACTAGAATTGGGCATACCCACAGCATGGGTGAAAATATAATATTAAGTGCATGTTTGACATAACATTTTTTCAACCTATCCTTTTATAAATAAAAGTGAGGGTAAATAAGTTTTGTTAAAAATTTTTAAAACTTATAAGTCACTTATTTTTAATGAAAATATGGGAAAAAAATAAGATAAGTTCTGCAATGAGCTTTTTCTTATCTTATTTTAAAACATTCTAGCTTTTACTAGAGTTCTTTATCGGCTAAGTCAAGTCGCGGTCCGATTTTTTTTTAATTTCTTGCCTCAGCTTGAAAGCTTTAATCATTGTTCAAAAATCAATAAAAATATTTTTTTTAATATTTATATATATTATATAAAATTAAATAATTTTTTTCATTATCATTAAAGAGTAATTTGAGTCGGGTAGACCCTAATTACTAATTATCTTGTCTAAGGTTGACTCATGTGAGCCGAGCCTACCGAGAAAGGTAGGTAGCCTGCGCTATAGATGGGTCTAGCTTTTATGGAGAATTTAAGTAATTTTTAAGAATTAAATTACCAAACGACTTTTACTTTATTTTTTAAATTCTTATTTTTCATACAAACTTCATTTCAACTAGATAGGTAAATTATTTTTAAAGGGGTAGTTACTTCCAAAAGTGAAATTTGCAGGTATTTTTTTTTAAAGACTAGGAGTTTTTTAAATTTGAGTATTTTCTTAATATAAAAGTACTTAAATATCCTTAAAACTATTATTTAAATTAGATTTTTTTTTTACATTTCTTTAAATTTAGTTAACTCCTAACACCAATTTAGTTAGAAGTTTTAAAATTAGTATAGACTAGAATTGGATACACCCATTATGTGAGTGAAAAAAAAGATGATTTTTCCTTTTAAATTTAAAAGAGTTTATTAAATTAAGATGTAAAAAAATACAGGTAAATTGTTTAAAAGTAGGCAGTTACTTTTAGTAGCAAAATTAGCGCATAGTTTTCTATGTGAATAGATAAAAATAATATGTGAAAATATTTTAAATTTGAGTGGGTAGTTTTTTTATTTATGATATGAGTATTTCTTTTTTAAATAAGTAGATAATTTTTTAAATTTGAGTTTTTTTTTAATGTAAAAGTATGTAAATGTCTTTAAAATTATTATTTTATTTGATTTTAGAGTAACGTTCTTGATTGAGTTAATGCCCCGTTAACTTGTGACACCAGCTTAGTCACTCATTTTATAATATTACAGATAATTAAAATTGAGCATGTCATAACGTACCCCAACAACTACAGATGCACTTGACTTAAGAATACCCTTCATTGGATTTAGGTGTGATATGATAAGAAATGAGTGTTTCTTATTATTTGGGAAGGGGAAGGTTGTCGGATGAATCGCTCATCTAATTGACCTTTGAAGGAAAATGGGTAAAAACTTGGAGTCTCCACTGACCATTTAGGCTAGGTATGATCAAACACCAATAAAAACTAGTACTTCAAGATACGAAACTCAAAAGTCCAATTATATGGTCTACTTATACCAGAGTTTGATAGGAAGATTCGAGAGTCGGTTACATATGGAGAATGATTAGCACTCCAACAACACTCTAAATCAATATCATTAGTCATAAATTATCTTGTTTTCAAATTGAAGATGAGGCAGATGAAATGCTGAGACTAAAATTTGTTGATGAAGTTCGGATGAATTCAATAATAACATCTAGTGGCATTTTAGTTTTTCTTCTCCTTTCAAGATCCATTCGAAAGAGAATTTAGTATTTTTTATTGTGAATATCTAAGTAGGATGAACTGTCTCATGAATATCTTCGCTTTCAAACAAAACAATTAGAATTAGGCTCGATCAACTCGAATGTGTATGTGTTTCATTCCCAAAGCAAATTATATGCTTCAAAGTTTTTCATATTTCTTTGCATTGCCTTTTAGCATTTTAGGATATCTTGGCTAAAATATGCTTCGAGTTTCAACTACATGAATAAAAATTTGCTGTTAAACCAACGTTAACTGATTCAGCATTGAAAAGAAAACTTGTCTCGTTAATGGTGGCATGGCAACTACTGCAAAACTGCTGCACTTCTTGACTCACCTTGGCTGCTTGGTTGAGGTGGAGCTGACTCTGGTCCATCGATGGATGGCTTTATTACTGAATAAAACAAGACATTGTAGAAGATTGTGAAAGTAAGGAGACCAACAGTTAAATAAGCTAGGAAAGACCCTGAAATCTCTGGGGCATCTTCTACCATTTTGTCTCTTGAAAGTTTTACATCTGAAGCTGCAATCAGTTTAAAAAAGTGTTACCACACTTTGTCAACAGCCATTCTTTGTTTATATGGTGGTAAATGCAATTAGTACATTTCCGACATTTGTTTGTAAGAGTTATGTCATTCCAACTTTTCATTTTTTTTTTTGGTAAAGTATCTATATTTAAAATCTATGTCCGTCACATGAGAATGATAATATGATCCTCACAATATATGAAAAATAGAATATACTTATATTTGACACCTACTTGTATATTGCAAGAGTACTAATTAGCCAGTAGAAATGGGTTTATGACTTAATAGTGCAATCTTTTCAAATGTCTTATTTTACTGATTCAACTGGCTAGAGTATGGGTTGGATAAAGACAGTTACAGGAATTTAAATTGGCATTGGAGATTTGCAATAGGTAAACCTTGAAACCTATTGGTTTGACTTCGCATCAGTTAAAACTGATAACACACTTTTGCGTTGTCCTTACGATAAGCATTACTTTATAGATAAAGGAACCATCATTTATTTTCTTTACCATTCCTTTTGTTACAATTCCAAGTAGTTTCACAGCTGAAAGGTTCTTAGACATCAAAGGCCTATACACATGTAGTCAGAATTTAACAGCTTGAAAGAGGGAACGCAACTAAAAGGAAGAAATTTGTCACTTCCCATCTGCATAAACAAGTTTTCGAGGACTCGAGAAACATGGTTACAGTTGCATAGGTGAAAATTAGAAAGCGGAGGAAAATCAGGGTTTAAGCAAATTGAGAGAATGAAAACCACTCCTTGATTGATTTAGAGGGCAAATGCTCACAGGTGTGGTCGAAAGTAGAAAATGATGACCAGGGCAAATAATTTTGATGGATGCCATTACTTTTTTATGTGGTGTAAAGGATATCACAGCTTTGGATAGCCAGAGGATTGTAAACCTCAAATCTGCTAAACCTTACCTTTTAAAGTTACTGCATGAATCAACTAATCTAAATCCGAAATCAATTAAACTAAATCCAGGTTGATGCCACCACCATGTTTACATGACATGCTGCTTAACACAACTAAGCTATTCACTTGATTTCTTTGGGAGAAATCTCTTGTTTCAGGACAGAACATTTGCTAAAAAAAACCGTAATCTAAAACCCAAACTCTTATCTATGAATTTAATTATCAAAGAAAGAAAGATAAAGAGAATATGCTAAAGTGGCAATAATTAAAAAAAAAAAACAACCAGAATTCTCCTTATTGTTGCCAAAAATATAAGCAACAGAACAACAAAGAATTGAAGATTATAAGATAAAGAGAGGGAGTTCTTAGTTACCTCTGATCTTAGGAGTGCTGACTTGTTTACTGGAGAGGGTTTTAAGCTGCTGGTCAAGCCTTTGGAGGGCTTCTTTAGCCTTTTCTGGGTCTACTTCAAACTGCTCTGAATCTTTATTCACTGCATGAACAATCCAAGGAGACGATGATGGTGATATGTTTGTTCTTTTCTTGGCATTATAATTATCGGTGGGAGTAATATTCCCACCATGTTCAAGCAAATGAGAGATAAGTGTTGAATTTTTGGTTTTGAAAAGAAAGAGTGGAGGAAACGGTGATGGATGCTTGCTTTGAAGCAAGAAATAGTGGAGAGAAAGCATGTTTTTTTTTTTAATGTCGGCAAATGGAAGTGGGGGACTAAAGCATGGCCACTTGAATGACTTTCAGGATAAAACTTCTAAGAGGGTTGGTGAGGTCTTTTCATACGTTTGAATGCAATTTGCTGAGCATTTGGAAACAAATATGAGAGTGTCAGTTTTACAAAGGCTCCAACATAAAACAAAGCTTTTTCTTTTTGCTAGGTGAGGTTCACCTTTGGAGTATATCGATCATGGCCCACCGAGTACATTGATTTTGGTTTGGTTTGATGAAAAAGTTTTGTAATTGAAATTAGAGGTATTTGATTTAAATTATTATTTAAATAATAAAAAATTATTTTTATTTAAATTTATTTATAAATATTTATATAAAAGTAATTTTTAATATTATTTTAAATAATAAAATAGATTTTAAAATTAATTTAAGCTTAACTTAATTTAAATTTAAATAAAAAATAAAAAATTTTTGGAATCACTGCTTGACCGTGATTCCAACCACGAACACTTCTATTTCAAAGATCTCAATTCTTAAAGATAATAAAAATAAAAATGCTATATTTTGTTATTTAATACACTTACATAATGTTGTGTTTATGTATTTTTATATATTAAATTATATTTAAAATATTATATATTTATATAAATTTTGATATATTAATATTTTATATTATATAAATTTTAAAAATTTTATATACTAATTTTTTATTATATAATATTTTAAATTTTATTACATCGTTTTATTTAATTATATGGTACATAAAATTAAATATCTTAACTCTTTTTTTTAAATATATTTTTTACATAATATTTTTTATGTACATATATATATATATATATGTATATAATTATTAAGGTAGATTACAGGTACATTTAAGGAAAAAGAAATAGAAACGAAAATATAAAATAAAACTGAAACGAAAACAAAAGCAAAAACAAAATAATAAAGCTAAAGCGAAAACGAAAACCAAACGAGTAGGAGAACGGGGGAGAGAGAGAGAGTGAGAGAGAGGGAGAGAGAGGGAGAAACGAGAAAAAGGAAATGAAGAAATCAGGAGCAGCAGAGAAGAAGAAAGCCCGAAGATCTTCGGCGTCCGTACAAGGCCTCAGCAGAGATCCGAGCTCCGACACCCCTCCTAGGGTTCGCCCTTTTTTCTCATTTCATTTCTCTGATCTAGGGTTTTTCGACATTTTGAGTTTTTTTTTTTCTTTTTCCTTTTCTTTTGGGTTTGATCCGAATTTCTCATGTCATGAATTTAGTATGAAAACTGCAATAATTTTCTTGAACATGGAAATGTATATGTATATATTTAAAGTTGCTAAAAGAAATATACATATATATTTATATATAAGATAGATATTGATTCGTATTATTTGTTGGGATCAGCTCAATTAGCGCGGTGCATTGTTTTTTTTTTTGGGGGGGGGGGCGACTGAGACAAGAAATTCTATGGGATCTTTTTATTTATTTATTTTTTTGGAATTCTCTGTTTATTTATCTTTAGCGCTACGTAAAGAAGGGATAGATTCTAAAACCCGGGTACTTGATTTCTGAATCTGAATTGTTCATTGCATTTAGAAGGTTATGTTGTCCTAGAATGTTTCATTTTGAGGTATCCTATGTTTCCATCTTTACCCAAAACAAAGTGAAGGGTCTTGTTGTCATAGCATGGCTATTTTTTTTTTTCCCAGAAAGACTCAACATAGAGGACATGAATCATGATAGAATTGAAGCAGTAATTACACCAAAAAAATTTTTTTTGAGGCTTGGTTTTGGATTAGTTGGTCCAACAAACTCTGAATATGTTGCTTCCACAGTGAAACAAAATTGTATTTTAACTTACTAATGGCTTAAAAATCTACGAATAGAGCTTGACTGTCTATGATGCTATTGAGATTTGCAGTCAATTATGATTTGTTATCATAGTTTGCCTAACCGATGGTATTGCCTTTTGGGCTTGACTTTGATCTTTATGTTATGAATTTTGGAGATACTTGTGATTCAATGTGCGTGTATTGACCAATTCTTATTGTTGATCATAATTCATGAATGTTGTATATGTTGTTATCTAATTTTTCTACCATTTACTTTCTACCCAGAAACAAGCTGCGAAGAAGGACGTATTTCAGTTGTTTGCTGAGAAAGTGAGGGACCATAAAGATTTGGTTTCTAGATGGGCTGTCTTGCAGGAAACTCGTGTCGAATATTTTAGAGGGAAGGATTTTGTAAGCTTTATGAAGAATCATCCGGAGCTTAAAGAAATACTCGAGTCGGATAGAAATCTAGAAACTGAGGATATTGCCAATACTTTGTTGCAAAAAAATCTTTTGGTGCGCTGTGACCGTGTGGTGAAAACTGTTCGTCCTGGGAAGAAAAAGTTATCTACCTGGCCTGCACATTTAGAAATTTTCCCTGTGAGTCTTCTACTTGTTTAACATCAAAATAATTGATAAATCATTAACTGCTTTCACTGTTTGGTTGTGTAGCTGCTTGAATTTCTGATACACAAACACGTGTGTGTGTGTGTGTGTGTATGTATATTGTATGTGTGTCTGTGTTTATCTTGTTGTTATATGCAAAGAGTTACCTTTTCACGTTTACTAAATGCAGACCTAGACCTGTACAGCTACTCCGCCCTGTGATGCATTTGATCGAACTTTTTTTTTCCTTTATCGTCATTATCATTTTTTCCCCCCCAAAAAAAAAAAAATTCAGGGGAATTCTTAAGATTCTAAGTTTCATGCTTAATATTTGCGAATAGCTTGTGTCAGACTTTTACACAACTACACGTAGTCTGCCCTATGATGTCACCTCTTTGAACTTGTCTTAAAAAAGAAATTTTATTATGAGTTTATATATATATATATATATATATATGATAGAAGTCCTAGGGGCTAGTTCCTTTTTATTGAGTCATTTCTCAAGCCTGCAGTCTCCTATGTGCCAAGGCTTAGTATATTTGACCAAATCTCCTTTCGGTCTTAATTAAGATGACAATTTTCGTTTTATGTGGTCTTTGAGCTTTTTCTATGACATACTGTGTTATGCTTATAACTACTCGCTATCATTTGCTTTCCCACAAAGTTTTTTTAGGGAGTTGGGTGGGGGGGGGGGGGGGGGGGGGGGGGGGGGGGGGGGGGGG
>JBBYHM010000025.1:9211242-9221302 GCA_038381775.1 Adansonia rubrostipa
TGCTTTCCCACAAAGTTTTTTTAGACAGTTACCTCCCCCCCCCCCCACCCCCCCAAAAAAAAAATCACTGCCTTTGGTTCTCTGGTGCCTTTTTTCATATTAACTCTTGAAGGACCTTACATTTGATTTTTTGTTAAACTTTCTTTATTCATTTTATTTCGTCATTAGTTCTTTTAATTATTAAAAAAAAAAGAAAAAAAAGAAGAGAAAAAAACTATGCCTTTCATGATCTGTAACCAAAGCAGAAAGATTGTAATTATTTGGGAATATAAAAAGAAGATGGCTGTCAAATAAAACAAAGTCCCAAAATGCTTGCTTTTTTGGAATGTTAACAATGGCATTCAATCAGGCTTTCATTTGTTGTTGTAATTGGCTTTGGCTATTTGGCTTTTGCTTTCTCTCTTGTATTATACGTGTCATGATCATTTTGCAGAATCAAATTTCTTCTTTTAATTTTTTGAAAAATCACAATCAAATGTGCTTTCAAGAGTAATGCCTTTTTGTTATGTGGATTTAACCATACTCTGACCCTTTCTGTAGGAACAAGTGTTCTCTGAAAATGATGCATTTTTTGCATGGACATTTGTAAAACGGCATCCGTTGTGGCAAACACTCCTCTCTTTTTTCTGGCCTGTGTTGACACTTGCAATATGCTTGTTTCCTGTGTATCCACATCGATGCAAATTATTAATACTCTACTCTTGCGCGGGAGTTCTGCTACTTATTCTCACCTTGCTTTTATGTAAGCTTTTCTATTTTCATTTTTTTTCCTGGATGTTATTTGATATTAACATGTATTGGGTCCTTTTTTATGTAATTTGATTAGTTCTTTGAGCATATTAGGTGCATTTTAAAGCTGTCAAAAACTAAATTTTCTATGGTTTACCATGTTAAAAAGAAACTTAGTTGGATAATGCTGGCTGAAGAATGCAGTAATTGTTAGTTTGATTTTAGGGTTGAGCAAGATTCTGCTGTTGTTGTCATGACCTTTTTTATCCATTCAAGGCTTTGTTTGCTAACTAAGGATTACATTACGTTTAAACCCCTGTTTTAGTCACTGAATCCTGTTGTCATGTATGTAATACTAGGGTCATATCATCACAGGTCTTTCATGTTTCTAATGATTTACTCAGGTCTAATTCTGTCTAATGTGGTGATAAAATAAAACTTTCGGCCTAATATTGCCACTTGACATAAGCAATTACATTGATACTCTCTCACTTAGGTTGTTGCACATACAACACGGATGTGCAGGTAGGTTGTTTCCTTCCCATTTCTAGTTGGTGGATTTGTTATGTCTGTCTTGCCAATAAACACCTTTCACTAATAATATATATATATATGTAAACTGAAGAATCGGTAGAAAATATTTTGTTTTTTTGTGTCTTTCTGTTTGTCTGTCTGTCCTTTTCTCTCTCTCTCTCTCTCTCTCTCTCGCGTGTGACTGAAGTAACAATAGCTTATGATATAACGAAAGGTCATTGGAAAACAATAGCAAAATTTAAACTGGCTATAACTTCATGCAGGAAGATGAATGTCCTGCTGTTGGTTCACTTTCCACAGAAGATTACATTAAACCTAATCACCAAAATAGTGATATATCACCAAAAATACCGTAGAGAGTAAAAATAGTGAGCCGAAGATATACATGTTGCACCTAGGACCCACTTTCTATCAAATGTAGGGGGAAGTTATTTCCATTACTAAACCTTTACGTATGCAATTGTTGAGTTAAAAGCAGTTAGTGCTTTGAATTGCTAGACTCTGATCCTAGTTTGTATAAGGTTCTATTTGCATAACCAGTTCTAGTTATAGTTTAAATTCACCGGTTCAATCTTTCTGTATTTGGTCTGCCTTATACAGTTGCATGTCTTGCTTTTTCCTTCTTACTATTTTGTTTGAAATTTTAAAATTTGCAGTGAGAGCTGCGATATTTGGTGCTGCATGGATCATTCTTGGAAAGCGTGTTTGGTTCTTCCCTAACATCCTGGCTGAGGAAGCAACACTGCGAGAATTATTCCGTTTTTGGCCCAAAAAAGATGAAGAAGAGCGACCAAAATGGACAGCTAGGCTATTCTACGCAATAGTGGCTGTGTTGGTCATATTGTTGCTGAGGCACCATGCCCCTGATGAGGCTGCTAGAGCGAGGTCAGTTCCAAATCTGCTCCTGTTGAAATACATATTTAAGAAAGATTTTTTTTTTTTTTTGGTGGTTTCATGAGGCAATTTCAATCATAATCTAAGTGCTTTAAAAGGCAAATATGGTGTGTCAAAATCTTGAATATTGATAATACTGTCAATAGAAATTGGGTTATTATCATATTTAGTTATCTAATTGATGGTGCAAAACATCTATACTCTTAATCTAGAATTATGAGGTTGTTTTTAGTCTTTGGCATTTATAGTTTTTTTTTTCCTTTTTTTTCTGCATTTGTTTGGCATGTGTAGCTTTTAATTATATCATAAACGGTTTGGTCTTTCTGGACTCGTGTTCTTGGAATCATTTATCTTCATGCATCTTAAATTTTTATACGACCATTGCAGGTATCAGAAGCGGATGTCGAACATAATTGATGATGTCCTTGAATGGTCACCAAGCCTGGCTCTCTCTGGGATGATGGAGAAACAGACAGTGGTTAATGCCACGGAAAACAGCAACAATTTTTCAAATGAAAGCAAGGCAACCTCAGAGAATGTAACCTCTGCTGATGAAACAGTAGGTTTCAATGAAACCGATCAATATCAGACTGATAGCATGTGATAAGATCGTGTTGTTAGATGGATTATAGTGCCTTTTATGGGATTTTTCTCAAAAAAAAAAAAAAAATGAATGTAACATCAACTTAAAAAATAATAATAATAAGGCAGTTATTTAATTTGTGTTTTTAGAGGATAGTTAACAGCACTAACTCTAGGGCTGTCAAGTCGTTCTAACTTATAAACTACAAATCCATTTAAAACATTTGATGTGCTTTTATGTTGGGGTAACCTCTGGTAAAGTGACTTCATATCTTCATTTTATTGTTTAGCCGCTATATGTCTGCAATAAGCCTGGAGAAACACCATCCTTTTTTTTTTTTTAATTCTCTTTTCGGCAAAGAAAACTGCAGACTGAGATTGAAAAAAGAATCATATATATTAAATTCGAAATTTAAGCATTTTCAATGAAAGGAAATGAATCGAGTTAAAAAGTAACACCATTCTTTTATAAAATCTAAGAATCATATTTCCATGCCTTGGGCCAGGCTATTGGGGGCCTGACATTTAACGCCCGAAAATGCACGCTAATAAGGCAGCTAATCCGATCTACAAAGTGCAGTAGATATAGGATTGTAAAGAGCAAACGTCTTGAACTCAGAACGACAAATGGATTCTTCCCACAAACCACAACTAGTTTAGAGTTTCATTCAAACACTATCTGTACAAAATGCAACTTTGGGAAAAAATGATGACGCATTGACAAGACCAAAATGCTTAGTCCCTTGCAATCTCTTATTCCCTTGCATCCACAACCTAGAACCACAAGATGAAAGCCAAGAATGATTTGCCTCCTTGACAGTAAGTGCCAAGATGCGATCACAGGCAACAGTTTGGAGTTAAACCTTCAGCTTTTGAAAGGCTCCATTCACTGGATAGCAAGAGGCCTATGTGACGCCTGGTTAGAGGAGATGCTACCAACTCGTTTCTGATAATAACCACTGCCGTTTGCATGATGTGTGTCATGCACATGGGACCCTCTCGCTTCTTCCTGGCTGAGAGTGGAGTTCCATGTTTCCACAAAATCAGCTGGCAATGGTTCAGAACCAGATGAACTAGCAGACCGAGATGACAGGGCAGGACCTGAACTTGTTCCTTTTTCTCCTGCCATGTGTTTTGAAGTATCAGCATCTGTTTTCTTTGCAAAACGCCCTCCACTACCTCTCGCCCTACGCATAGCATGCTGGTGCCTAGATTCATGAAGATATGGCTGTAGGATATAGGAGATGAGAGATTAAAAGGATAGAGGTCAGATGGCAAGCATTTAGAACCAAAGTGGAACCACATGTCAGAAAAAAAAAAAAAAAAAGGTTTCCGACGAAGTCACTATTTAAACTCTAATAACCACGTGATTCAATGTGAGACATCAAAGGGAAAAAAATATTTGAAGATCTCTTGTTTAAAGTGCAAGAATCAATAGTGCAATATTATTTTTGCGTACCGTTGTGTTGACCAACTGAAAAAGTATATGTTTACCTTTCGGGCTCTTATATCCTTCTTCTCAAGTTCTGCTTTAGCACGTGCCTGCCTTCGCCTTAGAATTCCCTGGTACTGCTTGGCGTTCACATAAACAGGTTCTTCTGCCTTCTCGATTAGCAGAGCCATTCTTGCATGAGGCATTCCAACAAACGGAGGATAACCCTAGTCATCCCAGACATTTATTTGTTAGAAAGTGTACCATGTTTTGACTGTGAAGAATCAAAAGAAAGGTTCTTAAATGAAGAATCTTACTACAATGAATGATCTTGCTTTAAAGAAATTCTATCACATTAAATAAAAAAAAAAAAAAACTAAGAGAAGAAGCAGGTGACCTTGGTCACTAAGGCCTGCTAACATAAATAAAATCATCGCTTCAGTCAGATTCCCATTTTCCCTTGCATACCATGTTAACCCCCAAAACACCAATAACACACAAAGGAAGAAAAGGCTGGGATAAAAGGCAAAGCAATGGATGGAAAGAAGCCACCCACTCATCAAGACAAAGAAAGGAAAAGAAATCCATCCAAAGTAAAATGGAAAAACAAGACAGAAACTGTTCATTACATAGCAATTTTTCGATGCCCACCAAACAACTTTTCTTTTCTGTAGTTGGGAAGGAAATTTAAAAGTCAGTATCATGGACTAATGAGTCACTAACCATTAAGAATTGGAAAGAACTTGAATTCAAAGGATGTTTCTCTATTCATCTAATCAGCAAGCATCCCGAAGTATCCGAAAATCACTGTCCTGCAGAACTGCCCCTCTTAAGTACAGACTAAGGAGCACTGGATTTAGTACCAAATATAGGATCGCCAACTACCTACTTGTGAACTTCATAAACCAACAGTTTTCATTTAGTTTTAGCAATTTTGTTCTTCCTTTTTTCCAATAATTGCATTGTCTAGCCCGTGCAGTAGAGTTGGTTTTAAGATAGGTGTAAATGAAAAAAATAAATAAATAGGTGTAAATGAAAAAATATATAAATAAATAAATAAAACCTAGCATTGAAAAAGTTAAAACTAGGCTAGCTCGAACAATGTTAAGCGTAAAACATGAGACATCTGGTCAAGCAGAGACTTGTCATAAAAACCCATACTGGATTTGTTCATGTACATATATGCACAACTACCCGTTCACAAAATAAGAAAGCAGAGCATGAGATAAGACCTTGCTACAATATTTATCAAGGTTCTTTAGCTCCATTTGTTAAAAGAGAAAAAAAAATCCTTTAAATTTGGGAGTTTCTTTAAGACATTTTCCAGAATCTAAATCCCCAAAAACAAATATCTGCATCCTCATTCCTAGCCTCAGTAAGAAAAGTGGCAATTGCCAGATTCATTCCAACTAATGACTTTATGACTCCTACGTTCTGCGTCTGTCTATGCACGCGTGTATGTATTTGTGTATCTATGTGAGTCTACAAGATGTATTGGTTTTTTTTGGTAAACCTGGAAGCGGTATTCAACTTAAGTTATATCAATCTAACATTCTTATTATCATATGATCCTCCAATTTATTCACAAAATTTGATGTCTAATATTTTGTGGCACGCATCTCCATTTCTGAAATTCAACTGAATAACTATTATGCACAAGTATCATGTGTGTCCTCCATAGAATCTACCTTAGCATGGCAGAAAACTTGTCCAGAAAAAGTATAAAACAGAAACAAAGATATACGTCCTAGGAATAACAACAGAAACACATCTAACATGCCACCAAAGGAAGAAAACCAGCATATTACGGCCTCGATAGAGGACCAGTGAGTTGCAGTTCAGAATTTAGATGCCCTAATCAGGATGAAACTTGCTTCATAAACAATGTATTGAATGTCCCGAATCTTTACCGAGTCTTTGACACACCAGCTAGCATATTGAAGCAATTAACACAAACCACTTCCATGTTAACTAGCATGAATTCGAGCCATGGTAACTTCATTAAAAACCCAGAAAGACCACAAATTTGTACAAAAAGATTAGACTCCTATCCTTTTAGCTTCTTTCTTAATGACAGGATTTGACCCAAAATGACCATTTGATAAGTCAATTTCTTCTGTTAACTTGTAAAAGTACCAGTCACCCCAAAAATTTAATGGATTGGAAAAATAACATTACCAAAGGAGATTCTAGAAAAACCCCTTTGGATCATAAGAAAGGATTTGAATCATCTAGAGTAGAACATATGTACAAACATGCCCAAAAGTAAGCTAAACCCAGAAAGACCAACCAAAATTTGTATAAAAAGATTTAGACTTCTATCCTTTTAGCTTCTTTCTTAATGACAGGATTTGACCTAAAATGACCATTTGATAAGTCAATTTCTTCCGTTAATTTGTAAAAGTACCAGTCACCCCCGAAATTTAATGGATTGGAAAAAGAACATTACCGAAGTAGATTCAAGAAAAACTCCCCCAGATAATAAGAAAGAGTTTGAATCATCTAGAGTAGAACATATGTACAAACATGCCAAAAAGCAAGCTAACTGCAAATCCTGTGGAATTACTTTCCAATCAAACCAGGGGAAAAATGCCAGAAGTTAATTTTTTTTTTTTTCAGGGAAAAAAAAGGGTTATGCCTTTGCATTTATTCAAAGGCAAGTTAGATGCAAAAAATTCATTATAAGGAAGGACATTAACGTCAAGCATTCATTTAGTTTGGCCAAATTCATACTTTAATCACCAGTTAAAGCTGCAACCTATTTTGAAGCATCATTATAACTTCGATGATTTCATAAGAAAATTAAAAAAGAAATAAAGGAAAGAAATCTAAAAGCAGCACAGCTTCAAGATAAAAGTTAAATGATAATAGTACAACAACCAAATTATAATATAAGAAAGCATCATGATTTGACCGTATAAATCAAACAGACTAGGATCCCATACCAAAGGCTGATGTCCATAAGCTGCCATCATTCCTCCATAAAACGGATCCTGATAAGGATTTGATGCACATGCCTGCAAAAGGATTGGAAGAAAGCTAGGAATCCTTCCATAGCAAGTTCTGTAACTATGAGACCTCTAACTGTACCAGAAAATCTCGAGCCTGATGCACTTACCATTGAATGACCAACAAGCTCAAATTGAGGTGGCTGTGTGAGGCATTTGTCACGCATAGCAGGCAGGGTAGATGCAACGGGCTGCAAATTGTGATGTTCTTGTCCACCATTTCCATCTGAAAATGAACAGATGATAAATCCATTAGCACCCTATCAAAAAAAGCCTATCGGATGAAAGGAATAATCAGCAAGAGCCAGTAAATGACCAACATGCTAAAGCAACTAAAGCTCTAAAGTGGGCAGCGAAAAGATTACTCCTAGCATATTTACCTAGACCAGTCAAAAGAGACCAAATGTCTTGAACTAGGTTATTTCTAATTTCCTTATAAGCATTGAAAATGGATCAAACACCAGTTGTCTAGGCTTCTGGAAACTACACATTTAACTGAATTGTTAGATCTGTCTGTTAAATACTCCAGATACATTTGAAAGGACCCCAATGCTTACAAGAAATAGTAGTAAACAGAAACTAGAACCATATCTATTTTGAATAACCTAGAGAACCACGTTCATTCTTCAAAGTCATGAAACAATGAAGAATATGGCCCACCAGCAAGCTCCAAAAGTGGGCCATATATATTCATAACATTTGTTTTAGTAATTATTGCCTAAAGATATTACTAGAATAATGAAGTGATGTACCTGACCGAGATGATGCAGTAGTTTGTGTTTCTTTATTAAAATCATCCTCATCATTTAGCCCGCCATTAGACAGTGACTGCCCATCATTTGACTCTGAACAATTAGGGCATTCCATTGAAGATGAATTTGATGCATTTCCTCCTCTCACTCCTGGCGAGATGGCACCATAACCAGTATTACGCCACAAAGTTTCATAATAAACTGCAGTTGGAGGAGCACTACGTGGATCAGGTTCTAATCGAGTTCCACCTTCGGACTTCGACTGCATTCCTCCCAATACACTCAAATGATAGTCAACTTCTTATTCTCTGCCCCAAAAATTGAAGAAAATTGCGATTAATCCAAATAGAAAATCAAAAAAGGGCCTTCTATATGAATAGAAAATATAAAGCAAATTATTCTTTCTGATCAAATAATAAATTACTTTTACAGTGAAACATTTATCACAATCTAGAAACTCAAACGAAAAGAAAAACCTTTCAGAGCCACAGCTCCAAACTAAAAGGAAAAAAAGGTTGTATTTTTGAATGCGGCGATAAAAGTAATTGAAATCAACATTGTTGAAATACACATCCAATAAGCTTAATACAAAATATAGCAAGCAAACAAACAAACAGCGAATTTTGTTCTCCAGAAGAGAAATTCCAATTACTCTTTAATATAATGGCATCTAAGGAAACATGTCAAAAACAAAACAAAACATAGTTATAAATTGCATTTAACAGAGAACCAGCACAAAATGCCTGATGCTGGAAGTTACAATCCTTCCTTTAAGCGGATAGAGAAAATGAAAAGAGACATTCATAAAAAGTACGAAAAGGAATGTCCACATTTCGCCAGAATAATAAAGCAATTTTTTTTTTTTAAAAAAAAAAAAAAGGGAAAAACGAAAGCAATAAACACACAGCTTTGACTACAAAATAGAGTCAAAGACCAATCCCAGAATTGATTTATTTTCATGATGGAAAAATTAATAAAGTATGCGTCCTTATCACTATTAAAATGTGGGTGAAGATAATTAATGAACTTTGTTACAATACCGTCAGCTTTTGCTACCTGCTCTACGTTCAAAATTAGATAGAGTAAGTAAACCCGCACAATGATCTAAAAATAAATCAAGGATCTTGAGTTTTACCACTAATAGATTCAACTTTTCTTTCTTCCCCACATTTTATCTTTACCTAGTCTTTTCACTTTTCCTGCTCTCCAAAAAAAAAAAAAAAAAAGACTTTTGGCGTCTCAGCAAAGTTCTTTCCTCGGTCTCTTCAAAGTTTCCTATAAGCTTTGCATTCTTCACTAAAATTCTCTCCCTAAAATTCCAACAAAATAATTCAAAACTCTTATTTTCCTGTCCAGCATTGAATCAATATTTTTTAATTCTCATAAGAAAAAATTCCCATTTTTTGTCTCGTCCACAAAGTCCAAAATCCCCACACAAAGATCAATTCGTCAAAATCAACAGTCAATTAACTTTTTAAAAATTTTCAAACCTCCAAATACCAAATTCTCCCCCCCCCCCAAACAAAGAAAAGTACAGAAAACTCTACAAGGAAAACAATCCAAACCGAAACAAAAACCAAAACTTCTCAGAGCCCTAAAAAGGAAAAAAACAAATTGCAATTCCACTTTAAAAATTAACAAAAGAAAGAAAGAAAAAAAAACAAACAACAAAAAATATCAGAAAATAGTAAACCAGCAAAAAAAAAGGGAAATTGAAAAAGACACTTACCGGTTAACCAAGAAGAACAAAAACAAGAACCCTAGATTGGGGGGGGTTTTGTTCAGGGAGAGGGAGAGGGCGAGGGAGAGAATCTAGTTTCTCTGCAATACTCGGTAAACAGTAGTTAAGAGAAGAGCTCTGTCTAATGAAAATCTGAGAGTTAAGCTTTGATCGCGTCACCTACTGTTAGGGTTCCTGGTTTTATTCAGCTGCTACTTTTAACCGACACGTGGATGATTTTAATCTTATCAGCAGTGTTTTCTCTTATTATTATTTATTTGAAAAAAAGGGGAAATATATATGGAATGATGATCTCGTATGATTTTTTAAATATTTTCTTTCATAAGTAGTCCCAAGCAATAAATTAATTAATTGATATATCACTATATTAATATATACGTGACCACTT
>JBBYHM010000025.1:9245978-9264541 GCA_038381775.1 Adansonia rubrostipa
TTTGAAAATAACTTCATTTATTTCTCATGATGAATAATACAAAAGCTTGCAAATCTTTTTACTACCAAATAAAAAAAAACTTAGAAAGGCATAGTTTAAAAAATAATTAAGAAAATAGAGAGAAAAAATAAGAATGATATGATCAAAATTGTTTAACCCCTTTCTATTTATAGGGAAAGAATTTAACTAAAGCTAGGGATAAAGATGATTATATTAATTTATCAAAATAAAAATAAAAAATAATCGTTAATCTTTGTCTTGATCTTTTGAGAGGTTATATGCAATCTTCTTTCTGAATGTAGCCATAAAGTTGGATTTGTGGGCTGATTTTCTTTATTTATCCAGGAGAGAAATATAATCTAAAATATAATCTTCAAAGGTAATTACTTCAGCTTTCAAACTCTTAAACCAAGTAAAACTTCATCTTCCAACTTCTCCTAGTGTGATCCAAGTTCTTCAAGATCAGCTCATTAGAATTCAAAACCCATACAAATTCTCTAACTTAGTCAATTTCTGTTTTTTTGTATTTTTCATCCAATTAAATCCTGCAAAATAAAAAAGAAAAATAAATGCTTATGATAATCATAAAAAATAACTAGAAAAGATTAAAATAGAAAAATAATTTATATAAAATTAAGCACTTATCAAGCCCATAGGATTGGTTAGACATAAACTACCAATAATGCACACTAGTCACTTATACAATGAGTGATAGAGGTTTTTCTTTCATCACTAGAAAACAAAAATAAGAGTTACTAATTACTAATTGGATGATGCATATGGGACATAAAAGTTATTATAAATTAATTATAAAGAGTAAAAATTATAAAATCCTTATGTATCAAAGTTATGTTTCTAAAACCGTTAACAGTTATTGTATTGCTGAGGCAGGCTATTAATAATGCTCAAAATTGGGTACATTGTAAATTTTCTTACTTGTAAGGTAAAACAACCTCATATGAAAACAAGTTCATTACGTATGACTGGCTATACGAATTCCATTTGGTATCTCACTCAAGCGTTTATAGATTCATTCTCATGTATCAGGTGTATAAGTAATCTTTGACTTGTTTATGGCATCATATTATTTTGTATGTGAATTGTTATACTTTGATTTCATTTGAATGGATCCCAAGAATGGATGTTTACGTTAGGTGATATTGGGCATGACAAGAGGTAAATGAAGATAAATGAGTAGCTTATAGAAGATTAATCACTCCAAATGATAATGAGGAGGCATATCTTATTTGTTCTTGACTTAAGAAACTCGCAAAAGAAAGATTAATTTAAGAAAATCGTTTCACTAATGATACGTTTGGTTCACTGAGATTGAATAGAGTAAGAATAAAATAGCTATTCGATGGAAATAGAATAGAAGGGGAATATGTATTATGTAGTTTGATTGATTGATTGGTGTAGACAAGTAATAGTATTACATTGTTTGGTTGGGTAAAATAATGTTAAAGAATACATAAGAAATAAGTGAAAGATGACATTATAACCCTTGAATTAAATAAATAATATTTTATTTATATTATTGTTAAATATTTATATAAATTTTAATTAATTAAAATGTAGTAATAAATTATAAAAATATATTTATAAAAATATTTCAATAAAAATTAATATTTATAAATATTTTAATAAATCAAACTTAAAAAAGTTATTAGAATAATATTTGAAATTATATTATTTAACATACAAATATATCCCTATATAAATTATTTAAATAAAAAATAATATTTAAATATAAAATATTTATGGAATAAGTGAAAGATGACATTATAACCTTGAATTAAATAAATAATATTTTATTTATATTATTGTTAAATATTATATAAATTTTAATTAATTAAAATGTAGTAATAAATTACAAAAATATATTTATAAAAATATTTTAATAAAAATTAATATTTATAAATATTTTAATAAATCAAACTTAAAAAGTTATTGGAATAATATTTGAAATAATATTATTTAACATACAAATATATCTCTATATAAATTATTTACATAAAAAATAATATCTAAATATAAAATATTTATGTAATAAATTTAAAATTACTTACAATAATTTTAAAGAATATTCATATATTAAATTATAATTGTATATTAAGGTCATTTATATAAAAAATGTTGAATTATATTAAAATAAAATTCTTAAATATATAAATATATAAGTATATTTTTATAAAATATTCAAATATAAAATAATATTAAATATAAAAACTGTCTTATTCAGTTTACATAAACCAAAGTGTTTTTTCTTTTTCTATTTGAACTTTTCTTTTTTTTCTCTCTAACCATTTCTTTCTCTTCAAATACTCAAATCAGATATCAAAAGCCAATCTCTCTCCTTCCCTCTCTCCCCATCCAAACACTCAAACCAGAAACCAAAAACCTAATTTCTAGCTATCCTTCACCACTGATGCTATCGCTAACCACCTCTTACCTACCCAAAAATGTTCTAAAATGCATCTAAACACTTGTTTTGACCTTATTGAAAAACCCTTGAGAGAGAAAATTTCTCTTATTTTTTGATTTTTTTTAATCTTGGTGTGTGGTTATCAAACAATTTCAAGTAAGGTGTTGGTGGTTGGAATTTGAGAAATCATGAAAGGGTATTTTTATCTTATTTTTGACAAGGGCTATTATAGGTTACCACCAAATAGCCATTCCAAGGCTGTACTACTAAATGGCTATTCAGTGGATTTACTGAATAAACCATGAATAGGTATTCCACAGAATATCCATTCTTTGAACTAAACATAAGAACTGGGTCTGGGGACGAAATAGGGGCATAATTGTTTGGCTACAAACATGCTATAAATTTATAAGGTTAGTTGTAAGCTATGAGAATTAATATGAAAGAATTTCATTATATAAACTGCACCATGATCATTTTTTTTTCAAGATATATGGTAAAAGGATAGAATTATGTTAATAGACTGAATACTAAAAAGTCATGTCAAGACAACCTTTGCTCTCTAATAATTAGGTAGTCATATTGTATTACTAGATTCCACTCACGATCTATGAATATAAATTAATTATCTTAAATTATGTTTGAGCTTTAATTTATATTCATTTCCAACATATTTGAAGTCTAATAGGTCACAAACAATAAGATGGACTTAAAGAATTAAAATAGAATGGATCTAATTGATTAAACTCACAATTTATTAATAAATAAAGGTTTAATTAAATAATTTAATTAAATTAACGGACTTAGGAGTAAATAACATAAGAGTTGTATTATAGTACTAAGTACAACACTTAACGCTGGCTACCACTCTATAAAAGGATAAAATATTCCCCCTATTATGTTACACCTAGCTACATGTAAAATATGAATAGTGCATCTCCTTTTTTATCCTTTTTTTCCTCCTTGCCACTTAGTGAATTGCTAGAGACAAAAGATTTCTCCCTTAAAAACATATGCTTTGGAATGAAAAGAAAGGATTTTACTTCTTTCTTGTTTGCCAGACCTAATCCAATGGAGAGAAAAGTTGTTTATTGATCCTTTCCTTGTGAAGCATTCGGTTATGGACCTCTTGATCAGGATAAGGTTTATGACTACTAGTATGGATTTTGGCAAACACTCAATTCTTACCTTAAGATGGTTTTCTCATTCACCTTTGTGAATCACCATTGAAGGTCAAATATTTGTATGGTTTTGATGTCTTGGGAGTCTTCTTGGTGTTTAAGAAGCATGGTTTATTTTGAAACTCTAGATTATGATATCTAAGAGTTAAAATATGATTCATAATCATATGCTTATTTTTCAATTTTTAATAAAATTAAAAGTTTAAAAGTATGATATTGGAGGATTTAGCTATCTCTTTGATTTTTTATGTTTTCTTTCTATTTTGTTCATCTTCTTGATTAGTTTTATTGTTTATGCATGGGACCAAATCTGGCAAAGGTTTCGAGGGATAATATGTTTCATAAAATCACACTAATTAATTTGTTGGCACTTAGATATTTCTTTTGTTGCCCCAATAAAGATAGGGCTAATAGGTCTTTACTAGTTAAAGTAGTGCCTTATGAGCCACTCTCCAAGATTAGAAATTTCACTTAAACAACATAAGGGTAAAGAATCTTTAACACTCTAAAAAACAACAATAGGTATTTATAATGCATTATCACTTGGGTTTAGGCATGATGCAAATGGTAAAAATTTATTTCAATACTAAGAACAGGTCATTAACAATGCCATTACAGCATCACCTAATGGTGATGAAGAAGCTGGTGGTTGAAAATGTTACACTGGTATGATCCCTATATACTGAAACTTTCACTTGGCCTTTGAACCTTTGACAAGAACACAAGGCCAAATGCGAAGCAAATCTTCTTAAACTTTCACCCCAACACCAAACATAGTGCCAAATGTAGAAATCTCTTGTTGCATGACAAAAACATAATCAACAACACAAACTAACACAGCAACAATCAAGCCAAACTTAAGTTTTCAATAGAGCAGATGAATACCGGAAAAATAGAGCAAACAAAAACGGAAAGAAAAATCGCACTTAAGGCTCAAAAGGAATGCAAATGGTTTTTTACCTCACAAGGCAAAAAACTGTCACCCTAAGTACCCATTAATGTCTGGCCTCGAAGCCCGTTCCATGCGCCATGTGTTGAACTTCAATTCCTTCTTTTCCTGCCATGTCGCCTTTATGACTGTGGCAATTGACATATCATACATTTAAAATTCAAATCTCAAACCCTACATGAGCCAAAAACAAAATATTTACCTTTCACATCACATCCAAACTAGACTTCGCCTTCAATCGCTATACCAGAACTCTTTCCAACTTCAGCTTAAGGCTAAACTCGATCAATTTATAACTGCTTTTAGCCTTTAGAGGAAAATTGTTGTACTCCTAAGCACCCAATCGATCAGATGAAGCCTATGCCCAAATGACCTAAATGCTTGTAGAGGCAACCAAGACCCAGTCACCAAAGTACCCCCAGACATTGACATGACTTTCTTATGACGGCTTCTGAAGCAATCCTAGGTTAGAGGCCTCCTTTTGAATAGCCACCGACACTCCCTGACAAATTCGGATGAATGACATAGTAGCCTGATAGCTAGTTGTGTTTCGGTAATATCACCTGACAATATATTCCCCGACAACACCTACAAAAGGGTTAGTAAGACCCTAAGTAAGGAAGGGCCTTCTCCTTCCATCTCATTCTCCTTCTATGCCTGCTAAAAGCTTAAAACTGACTTAACCATCAAAGTGTGCCATGGAGTTCTAACTCTAGTGCCCTTCTGACGCTCCTTCGTATTACAGATCGTATTCGTACTCTCATTTTCAACCCTTTTCAGAAGAACATCAACAAATATGATAAGGGTCAATAAGCAAAATGAAAAAAAATTAAGGGGCTTGATAAAAAACAGTGGCTAATTAGGGTTTTCGAATTTGAAAAGAAAAGATGAAATTTTTTATTTTAAAATTTTGTTTGTGTGCTTGATAGTACTATTTATCATACATCTTTTAATATTTTTTTCACTATCTAAAATTATTTTTGATATCATATATGTATACATATTTGAAGTTTATCACAGTTTGATATCTTGATTCTACATACTTATAGATACCTTGGCTTATGTAAGTAGTTAAATAACATTATTTTATATATCTAAATGTTTAAAATAAACAAAACTAAATGTGCATGCGATCATAAGTTAGTTTATTAAATAAATAAGGTAACTTAAATAAGTAATCATATTACGTGTTGTAATTTATTAATAAAAAACATAGTTTGAACTTTTTTTTTGTCGAAGTTTTGGTTTAAACTTCAGTGCTATAGTTTATAGTATAATTTAAAGAAGTTAAGGTTCAGATCTCATCACATAAAAAAATATTTTTGAAAAAAATTTAAAAAATGATTTGTTCTTTTTTCTTTTTAGTTTTTAAGAAGTTTTTTTAACTAAAGTCTAATTTTTTATATAGTTTTAGATCAAGCAGACCTCTATTTACCGGTTGAACCGATTTGACATTAGGTCTTAACCTAAAACTAAGAAAAAAGTAGGAATAGATATATTTTATTGATCAAAGGGCAATTAGCTCTTTAGCTATTATAGTAAAAATTGTAGGCATGTTTAGGAGTAATGTTAATTTCGCTACCCACGAAAAAGAATATTTGGTTTATGAAATTTCAAAATTCTTTTGGACTATAAAAAATGATGCGAACAGAGAAAGAAGAAAGGAAATTTATGTAGCTCTTAATTTGATTTCGGCGTATCAATTTTATTTTATAATGGGAAAAATATTATGGGAGAGAAATCAGGAAACTAACGTCCAAATAGATATGGGAAAGGTTTACTCGCGGGATTAAATGATGGGGAGTTTTTGAAAGTTGGTAACCATAAAAAAGGATTGAAGGGTTTAAAAAAGTAATTATAAGTACAAAAAGATTATTTTAACTTTATTTATGAAAATATATTACTATGTTAATTAAGATATTTCAATTAAATTTTGCTTTATTATTTTTGGTATTTTTTTGGATGAATTTTAGATCAAAATTAGCGGAAATAAATAATTATTTTATAGAATTGTAATGCCAACTAAAGTTTTAAGATATTTTAAAAATAAACCAATTTTCCCCCTCTAATTCAAGGTTAAAAGACACCAAATCATCAATAATCAAAGCAACCGAGGCTTGCTTTTGACTAATTGACTTCGTTGACGCCGTTGATGCAGCACTCACCCGACATCCGCTCCACCCAAGGCTCCGATTCACCGGGGCCCCATTTCAGGGGAAAGAAAAGGACTAAAATGGGGAGCCTATCAGATCAGCAAGTTATTGTCCACCGCTTTATCCGGTCACCAAACTCCCCCCAATTGTCACTCACCAACTCTCTCTCTCCCACCTCTTCTCCCAGTCACCTTCGCTCCCCCTCCCTACCAACTAAAAATTTAAATTGTACCCTCTTCCCCCCCCCCCCCCAACGCCCTCCTTTAATTTCGTCGTTGATCTTCCGTTTTTTACCCTTCTGATTTTCACTTCCTTCAATGGAAATTAATTTTATCTCTGTTTCTTCTTCTCGCATTCTCTGTTGTTATCTTGGTACAGTTTGGCAGAGTTAACCAACTCAGAATCTCGGAACAAGTAAGCCACGCTTCAGATCTTTATGTTTTGTTTTGTAATTTTTTTTGTTTGAATTTGGTCTATAGTTTGTTTAATTGAATTCTTATATGGTTCTTGCAAAGTTAGATGATTTCTTGACCAGTTCTTCTCTTCCTTTTCTTTTAAATATGTTTGGTTGGCGAGAAAATATGGGGAAATCAAAGAAATTTCAATTTCAAAAAATTTCCTTTTCTTGATAGTTATGCCATGCAACGTTGGTATGACTCAGCCCGATATCGCATTTATCTATTAATTTATACAACTATAGTATTGTATATGTATTCTCGTTTAAGCATTTTATATTTTTTTTGGCTGATCACATTGATTTTCTTGCCCATGAAATTTTCATCATTTTATATTTTCTTGGAATTTTCACATATGGATTCATTGCTAAAAGGTTCGAATCTTTTTCAATGAGTATTTCCTTTTTTTTTCCTTTATTTTTGAACGGAAATCGAGGGGTATTAAGGTTAGACCAAAGCTTTGCTTACTAGCAAATCAAAATATCCGTGAAACTTGATTTCCCCTTTTTTGCTCATTTACTCCTCCCTTTCCTATATAGATGCCCCAATTCCTTAACCAATAGCTTTTCTCTTACTTTTCTTTCAAAATCAAGGTTAGTCTACATTTTTTTTTTTTAATTTTCTGTTTCAGTAACACCTTGAACTATTTTTATTTTGGGGTTTCTTTTTTGTTTTGTTTAATCTTAATGTATTCCTTTTGCAATTGCCTTGATGCAAGAGAACTGTTATTCGGACTTCTATATGATCTAGAGAATAGTTATTCGGACTTCTATATGATCTAATCGCTTGTTCTTGTTGGTTGGTTTTTTCTTTTCATTTTTTTTTGGATTTTGTTATTTACAGATTGTGCTCTGATCAGTTGGATTTAACTATTGAAGTATGTGTGGCAGTCTGGTGCAGTTAAATACTAAGACTACTAATTCATCATCATCTGAGGAAACCAAAACAATGGATTGTCTGACAGGAGTGGCAAGTAGTCAATGTTCGTTTTCTGTGTTGCTTGAGTTTGCTGCTGATAATGATGCCGTGGGTTTTCAAAGATCCATGCTTGTAAATGATGTTTCTTTGGTTGGTGAGGTTGGACTTTGGTATGGTCGCCGGAAGTGTTCAAAACAGATAGTTGTTGAGCATAGAACTCCATTAATGATTGCCGCTAGATATGGTAGTGTTGATGTTGTGAAGTTAATTCTTTCTCTATCAGAGGTAGATGTGAATCTCTCTTGTGGCCCAGATAAGAGCAGTGCTCTTCACTGTGCTGCTTCTGGTGGATCCATTAGAGCTGTGGAGGTTGTCAAGTTGCTTTTACTTGCTGCTGCTGATCCTTGTGTCACTGATGCCAATGGACATCGCCCCTTTGATGTTATTGTTGCTCCTTGGAATATGCCTCAGATAAAAGTAGCCCTCGAAGAGCTCTTAAACAAACATGATCCTGTTTGTCTTGAGAATTTACAGGAGTTTACTGTTAGCTTCAGCTCTGATTCATCATCCCTCTCTTCTTCTGTGGATGGTGGTTCATCATCCCTCTCTTCTTCTGTGGATGGTGGTTCATCATCCCTTGTATTCGATGCAAAGATATCTGTCATTACATGTAAGCCCATAGATAATATTGTTTCTCCTGCTCCAGAGAGGAAGGAGTACATATTTGATCCATCTATTCCTGATATTAAGAGCAGTATTTACAGCACTGATGAGTTTCGTATGTTCTCATTTAAGATCAGGCCTTGTTCCCGAGCTTATTCCCATGATTGGACAGAGTGTCCTTTCCTTCATCCAGGTGAAAATGCTCGGAGAAGAGACCCGAGAAAGTTTCATTACAGTGGTGCACCATGTCATGATTTTCGGAAGGGGACTTGTAAGCGTGGAGATTTATGTGAATTTGCTCATGGTGTTTTTGAATCCTGGCTGCATCCTGCCCTGTACAGAACTCGAATATGCAAGGATGGCACAACTTGCAGTCGTCGTGTCTGCTTCTTTGCCCATCGACCTGAGGAACTGCGACCACTTTATTTATCCTCTGGATCAGCCATTCAGTCTCCTCAATCTGCTGCCTCCGCTGTGACTACAATGGATAAAGTGGCTGCTGTGAATTTGCCTGGTTCTCCCTCAGTGTTGTCTGCAATGTCAATGTCTCCATTTTCTCCAGCCATGTCACCTTCTGCTAATGTTATTTCGCAAGCACCAATGGGTTGGCCTCAACAACTTGTTCCAACTTTGCATCTACCTGGCAGCAATCTTCAAGGAAGCCGTTTGATGTCCTCCCTCAATGCAAGAGACATGCCAGATGTGGAGCTTAACATGGCACAGGATTTTGAAGTGCTTCAGCAACAGCATCTGAATAAGTTTTCCGGTCTTTCACAACCACGCTTGGCAATTAAGTCCACAAATTTAGATGGGCTTTTATCTATTGAGGCCTCTTCTCCTCAATGTCCTGATCAAGTGACTGCTATGCCTATTTTATCTTCTGTGCATAATTCTGTGCCTCTGAATCAGCTACTTGAACAACAAAGGGTTCTATCTCCAATCAAAACAAACATCTTCTCTCCAAAGAATGATCACCCTCTCTTGCAGTCTGCATTTGATGCTTCCTTGTCAGAAAGAAATTCACCTTGGAATATGGAGCCTTTATCTCCATTGAACTCCCAATTATCTGCTTCTGCTAACTTTGAGAAGCAGCAGCAATCATTTCGCAGCTTAAGCTCAGGGGAACTTAGATACAAGCTCTCAAATGATCTTGAATCAAAAGGTTTTGTTGGTTCCCTTGTAAATTCTTGGTCAAAAAGGGAGACACCCAATGGCAAATTTGATTGGCCGGTTCAAGAAGATGACTTAGGTCAGTTTCGTAAATCATGTTCTATCGTGCATCATGGTGTCGAGCCTCCTGCAGTTTCACGGGTTCAATCACTGGTGAAGGAATCTCCATCTGTTCAGACCACAGTTGCAGCCTCAAGCAGGACTCTTTCTGTTGAGGGTTCTAATTCTAACTCCCGTGGTGAACTCAGTGATCATGCAATTTTTCTAGCATGGTTTAAACAGTTGCAGCTTGACAAGATTATTGCTTAGCCAAGCTGGTTTATTGAAACAGAAATTGTTTATAATTTGGTTGGTTGGTGATATGGGAATTAACAAGATATAGGAAGACAGTGTACAGAGAAAGGTATAGGTATTGTCCCCATTTATTTATTGTCATCACAGGACAAGTCAAGAAGGGCGTGAGAATACTTGGGAATAACCTGCTCCAGTCAGGCAATTTTCTCATTGAAATTTTCCTTTAATTTCATTTGTTTGTTGAGTAAGTTACAGATTCCATTGAGATTGGAGTTGCCATCCCAAATTCTCTTCATTATTTGAATTGTTGTTTTTGCTTATGAATTTGCAATGGATTTCAATGGTAGTATGTTTTCAATTTGTTTGGTACTTTCCCATCTGTCCCTCACCCCCTCTGCTCTTGGCTTGTTTGTTTCTCCATTTTTCGTTACATCAAATCTTGGCCAATGGATGATGAGATGGACCTCAATATTTTGGGTGTGAATCGTTGATGGGAAGGCCTTTTTTTTTTATCCTTTTTGTTTTTAGTAAGGAATTTGTATGCTTTGATAGCGAGATATCGCATTATTCACCAAAGAAAAGAGATAGTGATAAAGAGCTTAGTCTATGAAGAATGGTGCTTTAACCTTTTAAGGTACCATGTTAGAGTTCAGATATGATGTCTACAGTACAATAACATCATTGTAGGGTAGGGATTTCATAAATAATATCATCATATTAACGGGACAACTTGCTCATTAACTATGTAGGGAAGGGATTGATCGTAATGGTTTTCCTAACATAGTTTCATGTTTCATTTTTTTTAGGGTTAGCCCTTGTTTGAGTGAAAGGATCTGGTTTAACAAGAATTGCAAGAATAAGGGTGATGGATTGAAAGGGAATCATCATATTGTTTTGGGACCACTTTGTTTGATAACAGAATTTTTCTTAGTCCAAGTTTGAGTGGCTCGGCATTTTGTTTCCCTTCATATACATTTTAGATTTGAACTCAAGACTTTCAGGATGAGTCTATATTTCTCTAAGCATAACATTACCAGTTCTAGTTAGCATTTTAGAACATTTTGCTTAGATCAACTTGATGAATTTCATGAAACATTTTCATATCCTTATTTTTTGAATAGATTAATTTTTCAGATAATACTCATTAGACTACCTCTTCTTCAGTACCTACTTTGGGTCTTGATTATTTTTCCATAAAAATAAACTTATTAACTGATTTGCGGACCTGCTAGCGGTTTTTCAGACTTGGTTGTTTCTTAACATACAAATGGCTTAGAACAGCTGTTGTTTAACATGATTTTTGTCTTTAAATAATGAGGGAAGATTGGATATGATTACAAGAATATTACATGGAAAACAAATTATAACACGATACGACATGAATGCATGAATGACTCAAAATCTATATAATATGAATAACTAACATATCAAAATTTATATCTTAAACATGATTATGATATGTCAAAATACATGACCATGACATGGATACACATATTGCATGTCTAGGATAAGGGTCATACCTGCACACAATTGTTATGATTCTAACTGAAAAATAGAAACAGAAAGAAAGAAGAAACCAGTGGAGCAATTGAAGACAAGATGAAGTAGAGTTAAACTTGGTATGGAAACAATCAAGTAAACAGATTAAATAGATGTCAGGCAATCTCTCATTTACATTACAACTTGAAAATAATTGAAAATACAAAAATTCAGGAAGAACATGAAAACTATAGTATCGGAGACTTAAAAATATCTTGTTGATAATAATATTCAATCAAATCCACTTGGCTTCAATTTGGATCCACAGGCATTCAAAACAAGTACGCATGAAACTACAGCAAAGGCGGAATGGATTCTAAAAATTGTTCTGCATAAAAAATTATTTGCAATCTAAAGGAACTTAATGACCCAAATTCTAGATTAACTAAGTGCAGCAGGATAGAAAATAGAGTTTCAGAAACAGACAGAAAAGGAAGAACTCGAGACATTGAAAAAAAGTACAAATATATAAATACTTCTATTAATATGTACAATCAATACGCAAGTTCACAGTTTACTGATGTTCCTAATCAACTAGTGAAGCAAAAAAAAAAGTTATATAAGACTAGCATAAGGAATAAGGCCTTGTATTAGTAAGTGAATACTTCCAGAATGTTGAGATAAAGTATCACATAAACATTTTGATGTGCTTACCATTGAATAATCGTTGCCCCCCCTGGATTAATGTGTGATTTCTTTCTGCAAGTGTCCATAGTTGACGTTCAACAATCTTCCCAAAATTTTAGGTTCCATAATCTTGAAATTTTCCTTCTTTAGATAGAAGCATAAATGACATTAAAATGCTGTGTTGAGCTTTGTATATAACGTCTTTCAGCCAATGTCCACCCAAGATTTATAGGTTTTCATAATCTAGCAAGAACTTTCATTCATTTGATAGAAGCATAACTGACATTAGTAAGAACCAGGTAGGAATCTTTTTCTCAGAGCTAGTCAAACCTTTCATGTTATCAAAACATAAGCAGGGACCCAGGTCATCATCCCAAAAATTGTCAGTAACCAAAAGAATTTTAGTTCACGAGCAACACCATGCTTCATCCATCAGATGGTAATTGGGTGCACCCCTCATAAATTCATTTTAAAGGCCAAATTTTGCTTCTCTAGTCATGAACTGTGCTAGAATTTAAATGTACTCCTAATCAACGTGCAACATCCAACGAAGATCAGGAACATATCCTAATTCCTTAATTGACTGCAACAAGTTATTTAAATTTGCATAGATTTTGTCTGCCATTGGGTGTGATCTATCTCCAGCAGCAAAAGAGTGAATCTGGCTTCTAACAACAATCCAACTTATTCCAGGAGGCTTTCTTAAGCCCTTCTCCCTGAGATATGTCCTCATTTGTCTGACCTCTGACCAAAGACCTGCTGCAGCATATACATTACAAAGCAAGACATAATTCCCTGGGTTCGTTGGATCCAATTCAACAATTTTTTCGAAAATGGCCTTAGCATCTTTAGTACAACAATGATCTCTATAAGCACTAAGCAGAGCTCTCCAGATTGAAGCATCTGGTTTGATAGGCATTGATTCAATGAACTCTCTAGCTTTGTCTAAGCTGCCTGCACGACCAAGCAAATCGACTACACATCCATAGTGAGCAAGCCGAGGGGTGATGTTAAAATCATGAACCATGGAATCAAAAAGCTGCAGTCCTTCCTCCATCATACCACAATGGCTGCAAGCTGATAGAATAGATATGAAAGTTACTTCATTTGGCTGGAAACCATCCTCTAGCATTTGTGAGAAGGAAAGAATAGCATCACAACCTTGACCATGCATTCCATAACCAGTTATGATGGTATTCCATGAGATAATATTTCTCCTCGGTAAGGTTTCAAAGATTTTTTCAGCATATCTCATACTTCCACACCTTGCATACATTGTTATAAAAGCATTTTGAAGAGACAAATTCTGACCCAAAGAGGATTCCCGCCGTATCATATAAGCATGCAAACATTGACCTTGAGGCAGATGAGCAAGATGGGTGCATGATGAGAGAATATTTATTATTGTCACAGAGTTGGGCTCCACTTCTGAAATCATTCGGCTAAAAATTAAAAAAGCATCATGAGCGTGGTCATTTTTAACGTAGGTGGCAATCAAAGCATTCCATGAGATCAAATCTCTACAAGGAGAGCTCTCAAAAAGATTCCTTGCCGTAGCTTCATCACCGCAGTTAATATACATATCAGTTAGCGCAGTGTTCAAGGGTATATTTAATTCTATCCCTTGCTTTATCACAAAACCATGAATTGATCTTCCAATATTTAGAAAAGTTTCATCTTTGCATGCAGCAAGGATTGAAATAATTGTGTAAGAGTTAGGCTTAACATCAGATTCTCGCATTAAACCTAAGACTTCCCACGCCTCAGTGCCCAAATTATTACGGGCCAGAGCTAAGATCAACGTGTTATACGAGATTACGTCCACATTACTCATCTCCGTAAAAACCTTTGTGACAGAATCTATACAATTTTGTCCAGCATACATATTTAAAATTGCATTCCCTATATTAATATCCACTCCAATCCCATTCTTACACGCATGAGCATGTAAACTTTTACCCTTTTTTATACCATCAACTGATTCTGCACATAAAAGAAACATAATAACAATAGTTCTTTCATCTTCTCTGAAACCTTCAGTTCGCATTTTAATAAACAAACTAGTGGCTTCGTCATAATAGCTGTAATCAACATATGCAGATATCATAGAATTCCAAAGTGCAACATCACGTGTTGGAACCCCATCAAATAGTTTACATGCTGACTTCAAACTTCCAATCTCTGCATACATGTTAATCAATGCATTTACTATGAACAATTCATTGCTATAACCAAACTTAATAGCCATTTGATGAATTTGATTGCATAATTCGAGAGATCCAAATTCTGCAGAGGCCTGAATAAGAGCCAACACTGTAACAGAATCAAATTCGATTCCATCCTTGAGCATTTTCTCAGAAAGTCTCAAAGCTTTCAAGGATTCTCCAACATTAAAATACCCCATAATCATAGCATTCCAGCAAACCGTATTCCGAACGGCCATGGAATCAAACACAAGATGCGAAGCCCTCACATCAGAACTCAGGTATAAGCCAATCAAAGCAGTACCAACATGAGGATCCAAATCAAACAACCCATTCCTCAAACAATAACCATGAATCGCCTTTCCTAACCTCACTTCCGCAACCTCTTCACACACTAAAAGCATCCCCACCAATGTACGTGAATTCGGCCTAAAACCCTCTCTTTGCATCATCATCACCAAAAAAATCACCTCCTCAAATTCCCCACGCCCCGCATACCCTGATATCATCGCGTTCCACGAGACCAAATCCTTCTCACCCATTTCATCGAATACCTTACGCGCGGCTTCAAGAAAACCACACTTACAATAAAAGTCAATAACGGCAGTCCCAACACGAACATACTCGATCAAGTTGGTGTTTTGAATGCTCATGTGTATTCTCTTGCCAGTTTCGATGGCGTTCAGCCTCGCACAGGCCTTTAAAACCAAAGGCAAAGTGACCTTATCGGGTGTTAAACCCAGAGATTCCATGTGGGTAAATGTAGAGAGAATTGCATGGTCATTTTTTAGCTTGGTTTGGTGTTTGATTATTGAATTCCAAGCCTCTTTCGTGTCATTTTTGGGAGTAAAATGGAGGTTTTGGAGGCTTATCAACATCTCATATGGCGGGGAAAAAGTGAAAGAGATAAGGGAGAGAGATGCTGGCCTTTGAATTATGTTTTTCAGTCATGAAAAACCTTTATTTTATTTCACAAAAAATTATTTAATTATGACTTTATACTCGGCCTTTTTTTTTTTTTTTGTTTCTTAAAAAGGCATATACACACACTAATTTCAGCAAAATTTTAAATTGATTTTCATGAAACTTTTAAAATTTCTTTTTCCAACTTTTAAAAGTAGGTCTATCTTGGATGCAGTAATGGATAATATATTTTATACATTATTGATAAATTAAATAATATTATTTAATTAAAAAATTAAAAAATAAAAATAAAATTTTTTTAATGAAATAGAATTAATTAATTCATTGAGAATGTATAAATTTACATATTATCGATGCATAAAATTTAATACTTAAAAACAAATAAATAAACAATAACTTCATTATTAATTTTTTAAAAGAATATTATGGTCAAACTTTTAAAAAGATTGACATATATTTAATTAAGGTATAATTATGAATATTAATAAAATAGTTAATTATTAAATGATTATGCTATAACTATTTAAATTTATTTGTGGAATTTAAAAAAGCATCACTAATTTTTATAGTAATAATTTTATAATTCATGTAATATCATATTTTTTATATTTGCTTAGATAAAATATTACCAAAAAAAAATATAAAAGAAAAAAAATTATCCTTGTTTAAAAGACTAAACGATGTAGTAGTGTTGTATATATATATATATATATATATATATATATATGTATATTTATAATTTATATCAATAGAGATTGCATATCCACAAGCACAATGAAATTATAAAACAAAATAATACCAGTTGAAAAAAATTATATTTTAAATAAATAATTTGTAAGATATGACTTGTAAAGGTGTTTATGAATTGGCCCAAAATTATGAATCGGCCCAAAATTATGAATCAAGCTAGAATTAGGCTCGACTGAAAAGCTCGAATCAATGTTTATAAATTAATAGTTTTATATTTTTATAATTAAATTTAAATAAAATTTTTATTATTAAATAGTAATTCGGGTTAGATTGGCTCAAAATTATCAAAAAACTATGTCTAAGGCTTGGGTTGAGTTATTAAAAACTATTTTCAAGTTTTGATTTGGATCGATAGCTTGGTTTATGAACAAGTTTAGTAACTTGTGAGTAGTTTTTTCTTTAAAAAAAAAAATTATTTGACTATGTATATCACATATGAGATATTTTTATAAAAAAATAAAATAAATCAATATTTTTGTAAACGCAATAATTATTGGATTACTCATGCTATAAGGTATTATCACGATAATAGGGCAAAGAGAATCCTTACTTTATAAGCTTTAGTCTATATCTTTAGCTAATCGACGTAGGATTATTGTTTTGCCCAAACATTAGCCCCCAAGCAAGGTGCGAACTGTATAGGTTGTGTGGGCATATTTACGTGGTAATTTGATGTTATCCGTTTATATGCAGAGTTTTTTGTAAGTCAAGTGGGTATGTTTAAATGATGACTTAGAGTTATTCGTTTATATGTCTGAATAAAAGTTTCGGTTATGAGCTTATAGCTTGTCGGTTCCCACAGAGGATACTATTGTTGATGGAAGAATTGTTGAACTGCACCTGCTATGAAGTATTATCCACTTTGAAGCAGTGCACAAACTGTCCTTATAATTTTATCTTTTGAGAAAATGTACCTCAATATGAGAATGATAGTTCTTGCTTTATAAGTTACAATCCATATTCTTAGCTAATCGATGTAAGATTGTTGTCTTGCCCTAATAATTTTTAATTGCATTTTATGGTATACATTCAATTTAGTTATTTAATAAATTTATTAACTAAGTTGATGTCTTATTAATTAATAATAATTATTCAATCATATTTTTTTAAAATTAATAGATATTATAATCTAAAAACTAAAAAATGCAAAAATCTGATTTGTCATATTATAATTTGCCAATTAAAAAAGTGAGCCAATGAGAATAATTTAAGAGTCACTGGGCGAAGCTAATCCAGCCCAGGTCAAGGCCATATTTGGGTGCAAATCTTTTTAATATTTTATTTGAAATCGACTCAAACTCCATCAATCCGAATATATTTAAATACAACCATATATGCTTGGTGGCTTCTTTTAGCCTCTACATGTAACATTGAAAGCAGAAAATTGAATTTAATGCCTTCAAAATTACAGAAAGCCCTTGGTCCTTTACCACCAAAATGGAAGAGAAAACGAGATGCCCTTTAATTATTAAAAACTTTACATTTAGTTAAGTAAATTGATCTAGTTATAACAAAGATAATTAATTTTAGAGTAGCCTTTTTTCCTTATTATTATGAACTTAGTTCGTGAACTTATCAAATCCGTGAAAAGAGTTGCCTAAGAGTAGAGTTACTCTCCAAATCCGTGAACTTACTTTGTCCTGAATTGAGACTTAGATTCATGATTACAGCTAAATATTATTATATGAATAAATAATATTTATTTTTAATTTAAAATATATAAAAATTGAATTATTAATATAAAATATTTTAATATTGTAATTTTTAATATTTTATTTTGAATATTATTAAACAAGATTCAAATCTCATTACTAATATTATTTAAAATTTCATTGATGATTTTAATATAGTGACACAAATTTCTTTAAAATATAATAAAAATATTAAAAATTAGCATAAGAAAAAATTACCTATAAAAATTTTAACCAACTTTTAAAATTTAATATCTCCAAAAGTATATGAAAAATAAGCTTTTTTTTTTTTTTTTTTGCGTGAGGAGGGAAGGACTCAGTTTTTAGTACTTTGAGTAAAGAGCGACAGGCACAAACATTGAATGACATGCTTATTATTTTTTCAAAAACAACAACTAAATATAAAATCATTTAGAGTAATTATGAACTGGTAATATATTAATCTTAATGTTCAAAGCTAACAGGTGATTACAAAGGACGCTTTGGCCGAGTGGTTAAGGCGTGTGCCTGCTAAGTACATGGGTTTATCCCGCGAGAGTTCGCATCTCTCAGGCGTCGCGACACCTTTTGTCATTTATTATTTTAAAATTACCAAATTTGCTTCTTCTTCCTCAATTGAA